>CM053783.1:828788484-829388484 GCA_028749045.1 Cupressus sempervirens
TTTTTACCTTTTTTATTTCTTTGTTCACTACTTTTTAGATAATTCTCCTTCCTTAGTGTTGGTGTATCATAATCTAGTAGTATCATTATTATATATAGGAGATCTCATAAGTCTCTCATTTGATGGCTTCACTAGGTTTGTTGAAACTTTCAGCAAATTCTTTTTCTTTTCTCAATTTATTCCTTAGTTATTCATTTTGCAATTTTAGGGTTGTTATCTCAATGTACTTTCCATTCAATTAATGATTGGAAATCATCACTTTATTAATTGTATCCAATTGCATGTTAGTAATCATTTGTACTTGTAAAATCTTCTCTTCTAGTCTATTGGTCAGTGTCTTTTTGTCATCTTCAATCGTGACCTTGCCTTCCTCAAATTTCCTTTTCTACTTGGTCACCTCACATAGCAATAATAATTGGACTTCTTGTTCTATATTAACATTTCTTACCTCTTCAGTTAGGTCACCATTCTTTTCCATCAGATTTGCAACTATTGTATCAAACTCATTGGATTTTCCATTTGCAAACAATTTAGTAGTGTCTCCTCTTGGTAATGTGTGTCATTTTTCTCAATAGTTATCTCTTTTGTGTCTTCAATGAATGATGTATTTCATCTCTTACTTCTATGAGTTGGTGTAGGACAAGCTAAATTTCAATCTTATGATTCTCAATAGTCTTTCCCAACTTGTACACTTCCATCTTCATGATCTTTCCTCAAAGCTACAAAGCTTTCCTTTCTAGAGAACAAGGATTTGATACCAGTTGTTGGAATTAATAATGGTAAAATAAACTCTTTGGCAAGGGGTGGGGTGGGGTGTGAATCAAATTTTTAAAACTTTAACCATAAAACATTCACCACACATCCATCTCATAATTTAATATGTAAACTGAAATTGCTAGCTACACATGTTCATCCATAGCATGAAACAAATAACACATAACACAATAAGTTTGTTATCTAGAAACCCTCCAATGAGAAGGTAAAATAGAATTGGGGATGACACCCATAAATTTTTACTACTGTAGTTGTAAAGTGTATCCAATTAAGGTTACAATAGTTTGATCACAAACTATGATCTATCCTATGAAAGTTCTACCATATTAAAGTCATACAAAGACTAGTAAATCTTACCCTATTAAAATATTTTAACACCCTACTAAAAGTGTACCTTGCTAGAGGAGTTAAACTTGCAATAAAACAAGCACCCTAAAAGATTTACAAAAGCCTATTAGGAATACTTGGTTAAGATATTTTCACTAATTCACCTTTTAGAATGTTTCAACCTTGATCTTTTAGTTAGCACCTCTCTGCTAGATATTAGATCTCCTCTTTCCTAATGTGTACTTGATGCTCTTGATCAGAGGTATCTCTTTTTCCCTTTAACTTCTCTAGTCTATTCTCTCTAATTGATTCTACAATTCATATCTCTATCATAAACTCCATATGTTGATCTTAGAATGGTTTTGACAAGTGAGTGTGTATACACTTAAGCCATTTATTTATTTAATACTAAAAAAGTAATATATATCGAACACAACATATAAATTAGAGCATGCTAGGTAAATAGTGAGTGCCAAGTCACTCATATGCTGAGTCAATCGAGTACCAAACAGACAGTATATATATCGAGTGATTCAAAAGCTAAGAAAGTAGTACATGCTAAGTCATTTAGATGCCAAGTGACAGTATTGAAGTCACTATGTGTCAAGTACCAGGGACTTCAGTTGGTAAGTAACACATTTTTGTCATAGTTTTTTGTATTAGTACAAATTCCTATGAAAACCATTTTGATCCAAATTAAAGATTGAATTATGATGTTTTGGTGATAAGGATGAATCTTAGGTTGGAATCCATATGTATTACATACACCCAATCAAGAAAAGGAAAGGTTTAAGTAGCAATATAAGTGAATCATAGCCGTTGATTCATACCTAACCCGAAGTCACCTAGGTCTTCTTAAGGAAGAAAAATCCTAAACTTTTTGAGAGTGTGAAAGGGAATGAATGAATGATCAAGGAGATTTTTTCATGTGAAAACTAGGACATTCATGGTGACCAACGTATTATGATCTAAATTTTATTGCAGAATTAGTCTAAGGAAAATAGAGGAAGGAAACAGTGAACAATATAGAGACATCTAATCAAGAAGGATCAAGTACATAGCAGGATAGAGGTGATCTATCATCAAGCATAAGAGTTCTAATAATAGGATCAATGTTGAGACATTCTAATAGGTAAATCAGTTAAATCTCTTAACAAAGTAGTCCTAACAGGTTGTATTGAAATCATCTAACAAGGTGCTTTCTTAACTGTGAGTTGAAGTCCTTTAATTAGGAACACTTTTAATAGGGTGTTGAAATCTTTAAATAGGGTAAGACCTAACAGTCTTTGTAAGCCTTTAATAGGGTAGACCTTTCATAGGGTAGATCATGGTTCATGATCAAACATTGTAACCTTCATGAGATACACTTTATTACTACAATAGTGAAGATTTGTGGGTGGCATCCCCACCCTAGTTTTACCTTCTCATTGGAGGATTTTTGGGTAATAATATCTTGTGTCATATATGTCTAAATGCTTACTTATTTATATGCTTTAGATGTATATTCTTTACATGGTATTTCAGTTTAGTTGTTGAATGTATGAGATGGATGTGTAGTGAATATTTTATGGGTAAAGGTTTAAAGCACTGATTCACACCTTGCTCTCAGAAGTTTACCTTTCCTATTGTAATTCTTATAAGTTTATCTCTCCTATTGTAATTTCAACAATTGGTATCAGAGCCTAGTTCTTGGAAAGAGAAGCTTTGTAGCTTTAAGGGAAGATCTTGAAAATGGAAGTCTACAATTTGGGAAAGATCATTGAGAACTAGGGAATTGAAATATAACTCATTCTACAACACTTGTATGAAGAAAGAGATGATCTAAATAAATCACTAAAGAGAAGGAAGGAAATCACAATTAAGTAAAATGACACACAATACAAAGAGATGAACACTACTAAGATATTTGCAAATGGAGACTCTAATGAATTTGATGTAGCAATTGTAGATCTAATGGAAAAGAACAAAACCCAAGTTGAAGAAATATTAAATCTTAAATTAGAACAAGAATCAAAAGCCATATTACTATTTGAGGTGACCAAATAGAAAAAGAAAGTAGTGGAAGACAAAGCCATGATTGAAGATGAAAAAATAGCTTCGACCAGAAGATTGGAAGAGAGATCATCAAAGATAACTAGGATTGCTAACATGGACTTAGAAACTTTGGGTCAACTAATGAATGCCAACCATGAAATGAATGCCAAGGATATTGAGATGTCAACACTAAAATTGTAGAATGAATAGCTGAGAAATGATATAAAAAGGGAAAAAGAGTAAATTGAAAGTTTCAATAAACCTAGTGAAGCCATCAAGTACTTTGAAAAATTGATGAGATCTCCTAGATCTAACAATGACACATCTAGAATGGGATACACAAGTACTAAAGAAGGAGAATCATCCAAAAGTGTTGAAGAAAGGAGTAACAAAGGTAAGAATTCAAAACCTACTTTTTGTAATTGTGGTAAGAAAGGGCATACTGCTAACTTTTGCAAGAGCAAGATTGTAAATCAGAATGTTAAGTAGAAGAGCATGGTCACTACTATAAGTGCAAAAAATAAGGCCATTAGGCACATGAATGCAAAACTAAGACCATGCATACTAAAAGATTTGAAGGATATTGTTATAATTGTCAGAAGTATGGACATAAAGCTTTTGAGTGTAGATTCAACTCAATGTGGTCATCAAACAAGAAAAAAAAGGTAAAGAACAATGTCAACTCTTATAATTGGGATTATAATACAAGGTATAGTTGTCACTTCTATCAAGAGTATGGACATGTTCCTAAAATTTTTATTGGAACACACTTCAAGGGTGACTACAAAAGGTGGTTGAGTCAAATCGCATGTTTTAGTTGTTTGAAGACTAGTCATATCAGCTAATATTGTCGAAAAAGGTCAAAGGCACCAAATTGTGAGTTCAAAAAAGGCAAAGGAAAAGGCAAGGAAGATATTGAAAATGTCAAAAATGAGATGAACAAGACATGGAAGAGAAAGGAGGATTGTAGCACATAAAGTGCAGCTGGGATCACTTCACCTAATGGGTCAAGTGATCACACCTCATCAAACTAAGCAATCAAAATGTATATGGGAATGATATTTAAATGTTATACCATACATCAATTCCAAAGTATTTAGTTCTAAAAATACTACATAAGCATGAGTAAAAATGCAAAGTGTCATTAAAATCAGGGAAAATCTTCAACTTTTTTCAACTTTTTCATGTTACTGTTGAGCATGAAAAGTATCCTATGATTGTCAAGTGAAATGTTAGTAGATGTGAAGATCATAATGGTTTTCAGGTGAGCCAAGAATTAGTTTATGCTGAGCTTATAGTTGTGTAAGCACTTAGTATTAATTGCAGTGTTTTAAAGGGCTTTTTGATCAATTTATGCTCATTTAACATCATTTGAATTTGAGAGAGAACAAGAAGAGATAAAGGCATTCTGCAAATTTCATCTAAAGAATTTTTAAGAGATTTGAGGAGCTATTTGACATCATTTCATCAAGATTTACAAGGTATTTATCTTGTGCTGACCTACACTATTTTGAATTTTGTAAACCCTAGATTTATATAATGGCATGTATTTCTTTGCAAATGAAAGGTGTAGATGGGAAAGAGGTTTAAAATTTTTAGTTAGTTAGTAATGATATAAAACCACCTATTTTTAAGGCTATTCAAGACATAGCATACAAAGAAGATCCCTCTGATGCATAATGTATGATACCACCACAAGTTTTAATGATTCAAGATGTTAGAAAGTGTTATAATTGTAAAATTAGGAGTATTGATGACATGGAAATCAGAGAAGCGGATGGAAAACTATGTGAAAATGGTGTGTTGAAGGAAGAATTCAAGATTTTAGAAAAGAAAGGGTTAACTCGTGCCCTAGATTTTCTTGAAATTTTCAAAACTAAGTGGATCAAGATTATTTTGGGCAAAATTCATGATAGGCTAGTGTGGCTAGATAATGGATCAATCAAAATAACAAAGAGGATAATTCATAGGGTAACAAGGTATCCAACCTTAGATCAGCTAAAGACTATAAGGAGTAAATCTAAATAATTTATTGAAAAGAACATAGTGGCTATGTGGAACAAGAGGGGAATGACCATGACACAATCATAGATACCCTTATAGGTTTTCTAGTGAATGTAATTGCACATAAGTTTTATCAATCAAGTAGATTGAATAGTGTACCCTACATTGGAGTGGATATGGGCTACAAGATTTTAAAGAAGGAATGATACATATGATCTCACTAAGCTACAACTATAACAATTGATTGAAAATGTAGGAGCAATAAGGAAAACAAAGAGTGCTCAGTGTAAATTTGGATATATTTTGGTATGTATCTTCTTTTATGTACAAAACACATTTCCTACATTTGATACTATTGCATGGAAAACAAATAGTTCTATTGCAATTCAAATAAGAGATTTCATTGAATAGTTAGGTGATAAATTTGAGTCAGTAATGACTAGTTATTTTGAGGATTCCAAACATTCCACGAAGAAGAGATTAAGGATTCTAGTGTCATTAGTGGAAAATTATTATGATGATGTTTGCCTCCTAGTTGATGTTGATCACACATTTTTTCAAGCAACCCTAGAGTGAGATGGCTAAGGCCATTAGGTTATGAGATGGATGTAGATGAGACCTCTACAACAATTACAACATTACTTGTAGAAGAAGTGGACAAAGATGCCAAAGCTTTTGGTAACTATGAGTTGGAAAAATTAAAGATTACTATGGATTTGAAGACTACATCTATAATTAGGAAGAAGGATAAACTAGTAAAGAAACTAAAAGAGAAATTTGGTGAAGGTGCTAAGGAGGATGAAGAAGAGGAAGAGTATGAAGAGGAAGAAAACACTCATATTCAAGCACCACTAGAACTGACACAAGGTCATTGTGAGGATCACCAAGAGGAAGAAATAGACATTGCAAAAGGTGCCAAGGAAGAAGAATCCAAGGAATCACCTATTCCTATAGATTAGATGAAGAGAAAGGCCAAGGCACAAGCAATGACAAGACCTAAAAAGGTTGCTAAACCAAGCTAGCCCAAACCAACAACACCTACTGCAAGGGCCAGTATATAATTCATTGCATAAAAGGTTAAATAGGTAGCCAAGTCTATAGACTAGGAAGGTGAAGCATAGAAAAGACCAAGAAGAAAATATGTTGCTCAGTCTAAATCTAATGAGAAAAAGGACTAAATTTGATGGTGATAGTCAATTCCAAGTGGTGAGTCAAAATCCATCTTTAGATTTGGATAACTTATGTTAGAATGTTAGAAAGAATGCTGACATATCAATCTTCTCTCATATTGATTTTTAAAGTTGAGAAGAATCAAGTGGAGGAGGCAATATATGACATGATGGCTACTTTTAAGAAGGCTCCTCTAGAAATTTCCAACTCCATACCTAAAAGTCTATATGAAAGGGTTGAGCAAAGATGGCATTATTGTTTGAACTTAGAAAGAAAAATTAGGAAGACATTCCTCACCCAAGTTATGCAAGAACTCAACAAGGAACAAATATCCAAAGCCATAATGAAATATATTGTTAGATTTTTCCTAAATATAGGGCATTTAGCATACTATAGAATAAAATAGAGGATGTTGTAAATAAGTCCAAACAAATGTAAAAAATCACAAATGGACTAGCCATAATCAAAGAAAGTGAACAAGAACCTATTAAGGTCAAATATGATGAAGATGATGACAATGAAGAAGGAATAGTTGAGGGAGGCATTGATAAGAATATACATGATTAGGAAACAACTAAGGAAGAGAAACAAAAAGAAAAAAGTTTACAAGATACACAAATCTTGAGTGTCAGCCCTTCATAGATAATAAGTGTACATACTAAAACTATTATAGTAAAGGATGTTTCTGACCCTATTGCTTAGAACAACAATCCCTTAACAGAGGAAGATCTAAAAAAGATACTTGACCAATCCACACTATAGGCCAAATTATTTTTTAACCTTGTATTAGTAAGTGTAAATGAAATTAAAAAATTAGTGACTATAACTACAAGGGAGGAGGTGAAAACATAAGAACTGTCTGCAATTACTCGTCAAGTCACTAGTGTACAACCTTCACAACCCTTGGTTGTATATTAGATGAAGGAGACAATAAAATGCACTATCAATAGACACATAGATGGAATTCTAGTCTCAGAAAATGTACCAAAAGATGCAATAGATAAGATTGAGACAATTGGAAAGGATAAGGTGGAAACACAAGTCACTAATGAGACACAGAGTTAAATAGGTTAGGTAGATTCACTCTCATCTCTAACACAAGAACAAGGTGCAATTAAAATCAATGAGGTAGAAAATGAAAAGCCTAAAGAGACTTATTTGACACCTAAGCCAAAGGAGCTAGTAGAAATTCAATCGCTAGTAACCCAACCAAAATCTAGAACTCCTTTTAGTCAAACTCTTCAGAGGTCGAGTACAGATGCAACACCTTTGCAATTCTTAATTTTGAGTCCTAGCTCATCAAAGGAAGAAGAGGTAATAACTTATCGAGATGTCAGCCTATATGAAGAAATTATATTTCCCAAGTTTTATTATACAACAATAAAAATTGAGAAGATTGGTATACTTCAAGAATCCCTAGCAAGAAAGAAACATCAAGAACTACTTAGAAGGGAGCATAGGCAAAACCAACCTTTGCTTCATATCAAAGACATCTTCTTGGATTCATTTAGTCTACCTACTCCAGATGAATCAAAGCCAATCATTGAACAATTAACCAACATTATGGAGAGAGTAAATAATGTAAACCTTGATACTAATGCCAAATTATTAGAATGGTCTAAGAAGCTCCAAAGTAAAGTAAATGAGAAGATATCTAGTGAAATAGCACTTACACAAGTTGCATTGACAACAAAGATAGATAGTGTGAAGAAGGTACTAGAGAAAATTTTCTCTCTATACACCAAACTATATAATCCTACATTCTTTACATAGGAAACAAGGAATCACATCCTAATCTTGGACAACCAAATGCAGTCATATAGAGCTAAATTGCCCATGACTCCAGCTCAAAGTGAGAAATATTTTTGAGCACTCTTGCAAACCCAAAGTCAATTAGCCACCCTATCTATAGATGAAGGCAACATAAGGGCTAAACTGATAACCATCTAGACTACATTGACTCCTCACATGGAGATTCTACACAAGGAGTTAGGCTATGCAAAAAATCTTATGAAGAAAGACCGTAATATTTCTACATTAGATGGCCTAGTACACCTTGTTGTTGAGTTGGCTATCCAAATTAATTATTTGGACATAGCTTGTGACAATTGGGATGCTACTCTTAAGATTATTCTTGAGGTCCATAAATCCTTTTCGAAAAAACACACTATTAGTGTATAATCCATTGACATCAATATCAAAAGGGGGGAGTAAGAACTATGGATGATAAGAGCTATGCGGGAGCAAGAATGAGAGAATACGAGTAAAGAGAGAGAAAGAGTAGAAAGTAAAAAATAGAGAAAGAGTATTAGTAGTTGAGGAAAATCTCCTCATTAGGAGATATTTTGATACAAAATATAGAATAGAACAAATCAAACAACTTAGGGGGAGTTGTGATATTTTTGAGGTATAAATTGTTGCAGAATTTTGATATTTTGAAATTTTGTATAGAAACCGAATAGTCAGTTATGTTATGCTCATAATAATAAAAGTATTAATACATGACCAAGTGTTTTTGATACTCATGTGAAATGGGGGGATTTCTAATCTAAGAATGGTTTTGACAAGTGAGTGTCTATATACTTAAGTCATTTACCTAGTTCATGGTGTACAAGTAATATATGTCAAGCACAACATATAAGTTAGAGCATGCCAAGTAAATAGTGAGTATCGAGTTACTCAAGTACCGAGTAGATCATATATTTTAAATAAATCAAGGGTTGAGCAAGAAGTGCATGTTGAGTCAATTAGATGTTGAGTGACAGTATTAAAGTTAGTATGTGTTGAGCGCTAGGGACTTCAGTTTCTGAGTAACACAGTTTTATCATAGTTGTTTGTATTGGCACAAACTACTTTGTAAACCATTTTTTAGCCAACTTAAAGATTTAATTACAATATTTTGGTGATAAGGAAAAAATCTTAAGTTGGATTCCCTATGCATTACATGCACTTAATTAGGTAAAAAAAAGGCTTAAGTGGCAATATGAGTGAATCACAGTTGTTGATTCATGCCTAACCCTAAGTCACCTAGGTCTTCTTAAGGAAGAAAAACCTTAAACTTTCTAAGAGTGTGAAAGGGAATGAATGAAAGATCAAGGAGATTTTTGCATGTGCAAACCAGGACATTCATGCTGACCAAGGCATTATGATCTGAATTGTAATCTAGAATTAGTTAAAGGAAAATAAAGGAAGAAAACAGTGAATAGTAGAGAGACATTTGATTAGGAAGGATCAAGTACACAATAGGATAGAGATGATCTATCATCAAGAATAAGAGTGTTAATTGTAGGAATAATGCTAAGACATTCTAATAGGTGAATTAGTTAAATCTCTTAACAGAGTAGTTCTAACAGGCTATATTCAAATCCTCTAACAAGGTGCTTACTTAATTGTGAGTTGAAGTCCTTTAATCAAACACACTTTTAACAAGGTAAGACCTAACAATCTTTGTAAAACTTTAACAGGGTAGACCTTTCACAGGGTAGATCATGGTTCATGATCAAACATTGTAACCTTCATTGGATACACTTTATTACTATAGTAGTGAAGATTTGTGGGTCTCAGCCTCACCCCAGTTTTACCTTCTCATTGGATGGTTTCTAGGTAATCATATCTTGTGTCATATATGTGTGAATACTTACTTATTTACATGCTTTATATTTATATGCTTTACACAGTATTTTAGTTTAGTTGTTGAATGTATGAGATGGATGTTTGGTGAATATTTTATGAGTCAAAGTTTAAAGCATTAATTAACCCCTGCTAGAAGTTTACCTTTCCTATTGTAATTCCAACACCATAGTCACCATGAATTCTCTCTCTATATTTAGCATTCAACCTTCTATTATCATCTATACTTTTCAAACTCTTTAGGGTTTTCCCTCCTTAGGATGACTTAGGTGAACTAGGTTTAGGAAGGAATCAATGACTATGATTCATCCATTTTATTACTTAGAGCATCACTTGTTCTGATTGGTTGCATGTAATTCATAGGGATTCTCAATACACCTCTATATATATCTTGGAGAATTAGAAAGTAATCCTTAAGTCAATCCAAAATACTTAGGATTTTGTGCCATTACAAACAACTACTCCAAAAACTATTTACTCAACACTTGAAAGCTCTGATGCTTGACATTCACTATATCCTTAATGTTGTAACCTAGCTCCTGAATGACTTAGCATCCACTATTTTACTTGGAGTTTAAATCACTCAGCATAAATGACTTTCTCAACACTTGAGTGACTCAACACATACTAGTGCTTAGAACTAACTAACTAACTAACTAACTAACTATATATATATATATATAGATAGATAGATAGATAGCTCGACATACTCTACTTACTTGAGACATACTGAGTTCTATTGAGCAATTACTTAAGTGTTTTGTCACTACCTTGTCAAAACCAAAATGAGATCAACAACACAGACTCTCATTTTCCTTCAAGAAGGTTATCTTTAACCATTGAAAACACTTGTATGCATACCTCAATAATAACAAAATAGTCTACTACACACCTTGGAAATTTGATAGGATCTTCTTCCAAACCTCCTACTCTTATATAAGTGAAAATGGGGTATTGAATATAGAAGCTTCCATAGTTTGGGACTAAATCTTTGGCCTTCGATGGCATTCGTTGCATAGGAAACTTGGTGAGACTGATATATGAGCACCCCAATAAGATATCGTGCACTATTATCAAATCCTCTAACACCCTATATTTTTTCAACAAAGGGAAGTATTGGTATATCATAATTTCTTCACTCCAAGGTTCATGAGGGATTTTAGTGAGATCACAAACAATTGCGAGATAGTAAGTCAAGTAGGAAGACCTATAAAACTCATGCTTGAGAGTTTGAGACTATTTAAGTTGGTTCCTCAATGAACTTGCAATTAATTCAACCCAATATAGGTATTTGGTGCCAGTCAAAATAATTTCAATGTAATAGAACATCGATTCTTTAAAGAAAAGAACATCAGTTGAACCCCATTTCCTATGTAGTAAAACTATCAAATCATGTATATGGGGTTTCATATGATCTTTATTCAAAATATTGGGAAGCCTTAAACCTCCCTTGTAAAAGGGTTTGGTCCATCTTCTAGCTATTAGGTTACGGTGCTTTTTAGGGTCTTCTTAAAATTGGATTAATGATTGAGTTGAGCTAAAATTGACAAAGGAAAACTCTGGTAGTTTGAAGAATGATGTAATGGCTTCTTTGGTGTTTTAGAAAAAAGATCTTCCATTCTTATTTAGTATACTTTTGGACTTGATATCATAATGGTTAATGCAATCTTGAAGTTATTGAGTGCTTTGTAGGGGAGGGGAAATGTTGCAGCTTCAAGGAGTCTAATTATGATATTAATATGAGGATTTAACTATGTAGTTTTTGTTGGAATTATGACATATTTTTCATTAGTGCAAACACTTATTCTATCCTAAATGTTTATCTTGCTCATCACTTAGTCTCAAGTATATACCGAGCATTCAGTGGTTACCTTAGTCTCAAGTATATATGTAATGTATGATATCATTTTTGAAATTTGTATAGGAATATGAACATATTGGCATGAAATAAGAAAGTATTGTTCACATGAAAAGAAGGTATTGCTATCAACAGCAGAGCAAAAGGAATATAGCAAGCTCAACATAAGGAGCAAAAAAGTTATATCTATCACATCAAGTGATCAATGCAAAGGGATCTTATCAGCAAACAACTTGTAAGTAGATCCACTATTTCATCCTAATAGGTGAATCAATTTTTAAATCCTTTAACAAGGTAGACTTAACAGTCTTTTGTAAATCTCCAAACAGAGTGCATACTTCACTGTATGTTTGTAAATCCTCTAACAAGGTGGATCTAGCAATCCTACTTGCTCCTAACAAGGCAGATCACTAGAAGTGATCATTGTAAGCCTTAACCGGCCAACTTCATACTGCAGTAACAAAGTTTTGTGGGCATCATCCCCACCCTAGTTTTACTTTCTAATTGGAAGGTTTCTAGGTTACCAAATCATTGTGTTCATGTGTTATGAATGATTGATCTTTCATTTATGCAGCAAATTAGATGAATGAATGATGAATGGTTAAAATGCATAAAATTTTATATGTTACTGATTCATCCCTCCCCTCTCAATAACACATTTCATCCTAAATATTTCCAACAATTGGTATCAGAGCATTTGGTTCTCAGGAAAAATTTTGATAGCTTGAGAAAAGATCAAGAGAAATGGAGATATTCAAACTTTACAAAGCTATTGAAAATGAAAAGCTAGATCTAGAAATAATCATGGCTCAACTCAAAGAAGCTAAGGAGAACCTTTCTCAATCCCTGAAAAGAAGGAAGGAACTTGCAAGACAAATGAATGATCATCAATATGTTGAAGAAAGGATTGAAGACCTTTTACCTTCAAGTAGTTCAAATGAAGCTAATGAGGCAATCAAGGAACTCCTGGCAAAGAATGGTTCCCTGCAGGAAGAAGTAAGAAAACTCAAAAGAGAACAAGAAATCCAATCAATCAGGAAATGTGAAGTCTTGGAACAAAGAAACAAGGAAAATGAAGACTTAGAGGTAAGAAATAGTCAATCCCTTCAGCATCAAGATCTTATAAATCAACTTTCCAATGCAAATGAAGCAATTATGAATTTGAGATCTGAAAATGAAAACCTGAGGAATGATTTGATCACTGAAAGACAAATTAATGAAAGCTTAAAAAGTGACTGGAGATCTGAAAGACAAATCAATGAAAGTTTGGAAAATGACCTAAACACTGAAAAGAAAATCAATGAGAGAATGATGAAATCACAAGCAGACATGACTCAATTAAATTAGCTAAGTGAGCAAAATCTTCATAGACAAAAAGGAAAAGTTGGACTTGGTTACAAGGAAGAAGGTGAAACTTCCAAACAAGGTGCACAAAGAAATCAAAGGCCTACTTTTAATCATTATGGTAAGATAGGTCATACATCAAACAAATGTTGGAGTAATGGAAAGGCAAAATTCCATGGCAAATACTTCAACTGCAATTAGCATGGTCACAAAGCTAATGAATGCAAAGAAAAACCAAAAGTTGAAGGAAAATGTCACAAATGCAAGAAACTAGGTCATAAGGCATCTCAATGCAAATCAAATGCATTTAATCCAGCAGAAAAAATTATCAAAGCAATATTTGGCTGGGACTACAATACTTGGTGCAGATGTCACTATTGTGAAGAATATGGACACATCGGGATAAACTGTGGAAGACATCACCTAAGAAAGAAGGATACAACCATAAGATGTTACACATATACTAAACTTGGTCATATAGCTAAGAATTGCATGAATACTAGAAGAATTGAAGATGAAAAGAAAGCAAAAGCTGATAACATTCAGAAGCAAATGAGACAATAGTGGATTCCTAAATCTATTGATCAAGATAGTTCAAATAATGATCATATCACTCAAGAAGTGGGTGACTCCATCATTTCCAATTGAGACTTAAGAAGATTCAGGAACTGCATCTTCTAGCCACATCTTAAATAGTTCCAGATTATAAAAATGGGTGCAAATGATCAATATAGTATTTCAGATACATGCATCATAGAAATGGTATCAATCACTAAGTTGCATGTACCAAGCAAGGCTGACTAAAGACCTTATCGAGCTAGGTCAGGAGTATCAAAGATTTTATTAGTCCACCGAGCTGCAAGGTTCTACCGAGTATTTCAATGAAAGACTAGCATGCACTATGTCATCTAATCTACCTTCATACCAAGCCTTAATGATATTATTTCATTAAAAGGGCAGAATTCGATTTCATTTTCCACCGCAACTTAAATTTCTCAAAGCCAAAAGGATTTCCAGTTGCATGCCAAGCGATTTGAAGCAAAATTCCTGTGAAGTAATAATTTGAAAATCTTTTCATCCACCGAGCATCAATGGCATCCACAAGCACTAGCAGCAGCAAGGTGAAGAAGGGTTCTAAAATTCTCATAAAAGGATTCGAATGGAAAGCCCCAAAATTCAAGGTAGCGCCCGTTGTTGCATAATCACCTGACATTCACAGAGCTCAATCAAAAATCCCTCCTAAGGTTCTTCTTGTTAATGATATTTGCGCTCATTTCAAATGTGTTGTTCAAGAAATTAGTACATTAGATATGGATAATGCCCTAGGTCAATTATGTGTTGATGGAGCCCTAAAACCTGAGCACAAACACTTAGAAGGAAAAGGCTTGACCCATATTCTGCACCTACCAAGAAGTTTCTAGGTTAAATGGGTTAGATATGTTCTAAGCTATGTTCATAATGGTCAGTTGTGGTTGGAACAACCCATATTGTTAACCAAAAAGATGATTCATAAAATCACAGGTTTGCCTATGCTAAGCAAAGCTAAAACCACTAAAACCCTAGGTCGGAATGAGTTACAGAAGAAAACCCTAGCAGAGTGGGACAGTAGAGGACTAAAGCTTAAAAATATATCTGACATGGAACTCAGATTTGGCATTTATGTGATTGCATATAAGTTATATAGTTCTAGCAGATTGAATAGTGTACCATGTGAAGCTATGGATTTAGCATTTAAGATTGTAAAGAAAAATCTTGAATTTGATTTGTCAGAATTGTTGTTAAGAAAGCTAAATAAAAATATGGAAAGTATAAGGACTTCCACGAATAACCCCTGTAAATTTGGTTCTTTGTTAATTTGTTTATTCTTTAATGTACAGAAGTTTTTTCCATCAAAAGGATTTGTAGTATGGAGGAAAGACACTCCAATTTTATATCAGATTAATGAGTTCATAGCAGAAATGGGTGAAAATTTTGACAAAGTCATGGATAACTATTTTGAAGATTTCAAGGAAAGGATGAATAACAGGTTCAAAATTCCTCCTAAGCTTGTTGAGGATTACAAAGATGATATCTATTTCATGGTTGACTGTGATCATGTGTACATATAGGTAGTCATACCTCGAGTGGCATGGGTAAAACCATTTCCTTATGAATTAAATATTGATGATGCAAGAGATATCATTGAGGCATTGGTCAATGAACTAGCTATCCCTAACATTCTTACCTTTGGAACCTATGATGAAGCAAAGGCCAGAATTGAGCTTGAAATCAAGCTACCTCAGGCAATAAGCAAAGGTAAGAGGAAGATAGCCAAAATGAAAACTGCTACCGGTCCTCTTATGCTAACTGAAGGTAAAGGCGAGGATGAAGAAGAAGAACAACAACAACAAGAATCTGCAGGAGAAGAACCTCTAAAGAAGAAAGGTAAGGTAACCATTACCAAACCTAAGAAGATGCCTACTGCAGTATTCTCAAGGAGGACCAAGAAAGGCAAACAGGAACCTATACTGGTCAAACCTTCACTCACATTTGAGGAAAGGCTCAAACAATTGGAAGAAGGGGCAGGCATCACAAATTTCAAAGCTTTGAAATTTGAAACAAGAACAGATGCTAAGAAAATGCAAATAGAGGAATTGGTACTCTCCAAGATGGGAAAATGGAAATACTCCTCGGACTGGCTTGCCTCTCAAATCTCCAAGGAACTACTGGAGAGATTGTAGCCAAGATGGGAAATAGCCAACAAAATGGTGAAAGATATCTATGAGAAATCTCTAAAAAACCTTCAACCAAATCTCACTAGAGCAGAAATAAAGGTTGCAATAAAAAATCATGAAGGAAAAATGATGATCAGATTCCACACTTGTTTGATTTTAATCAAAGACATTGAGTATGTTGTAAATGATGCAACAAACATGTGGAAAAATATCTATCATCTGCATAAGCCCAGTGAAGATCCAATAGAAATCTAGGATGATGAAAGGAGTGACAGTAATGATATAACTGCCTCTCCATCCATCACAGTCTCACCAGGAGAGATGCATGCATTAATGGAGGAAGACAAGGAAGAAAAAGAGGAAGAAGCTGAAGAGGAAAATAAGGAGGAACATGATCCAATAAAAATTGCAGCAGCAGTCATTGCATCTCTTCCTCACTCTCCACCTAAAACTATCACATCATCAAGGTTGGATTCAGCTTCCACAGGTTTGATAGCATCTTCATCAGATTTATCATCTGCACCTACCACTTCATAGCTCCAGGTATCATCAGTGGAAGTGTCTACCACTTCATCTATCGAGCTGCAGCCCTCTTCTTCAGTCACTAAGCCAACCTCCTCTGTTCCAACATCATCAAGCGACACATCAGTAAGTTCTACAATTTTGTTAGTTCCAGCAATTTTGACAGCATTATCTACATCTACTTCAAGTATAACCAGTTCAAATACTGCTATAACGGGTATATCATCATTTTTGAGAAGTATTCCAATTTTTGATCTGGTAAATACTTCTATTGATATTCATTCTTCAAGTCCTATCCCAATTTTTGCTGCTAGCCCTTCCAACTCTACTATTGTGTCTATTCCTATGATTAAACCAATGGCCATAGAAGTCAAACAAAAGCAACCATTAAGACTTATGATAACTCAAAAGGAAATACCAAAAGAAATTGATTTAGACACAGATATAGTTATTCCAAAAATTGACTATGAAAATGCTACCATTGAAGAAATGAGGTATGCTAGTCAATTAATAGAGATGAAGGCTACGTAGAAGTAGTTAAGATCTAAAAGGGATAAGGAATAAAAAATAATAGAGGATGCCAAGAACATTATTACAGAGGCTATAGGTGTTGAAGTATATTCTACTCAACACATTTTGATTCAATTAGAAGAGGCTGTAAATAAATTCAACGAGGACACCTCTAGTCAAGAAAATTTGATTGAAAAGGCTGAAAGGAAATTTGATAATAAGGTGCTTGAGCACATTGCAATAAAACAGGTAGAATTGTCTACAATTTTGGCCAATTTTGAATATTCTTTTAATAATGGAACTTCACTTTTTGCCAAACTTTGTGATGTTACCGAGTACACAGAGGAGATCAAAGAAAAATTGAATAAAATTGATGAGGATATGAAGGGCAGTGCCCAAATATTGCAACTTGATCCCAATTGAAGTTCATCCCATCATCTTTGAATTAATTTTTTGTCAGAAAAGTAGGCATAATTGCTAAGAGAGGAAGCAAGGATCAGGTCTACCTTAATAGACATCTAGAACATGATCCTTCCTATCATGGACACAATGCAGAAACACACTGTCCACTCCAAAGCATTGATCCATGACAACAATTTTTGAGTTACAGATCATATGATTGAACTTTCAGCAAAAGTTCAAATAGCACTCTCCTCCTACAAAATTTTGTAAGAAAATTGGGATAAGACTTTGGCTCTTATTCTCAAGGTACATTCTGAATTCATCTCCCATTTTGGTGTCTCTGTGTAAATATATATTGCTTAATTTGGCATTATTGTCAAAAAGGGGGAGATAGAGATATTTGTAAATACTCTGAGCATATTGTATGGGGGAGATATATGTAAATCAGTACGTCAAATTTTTTACATAAGTTTTTTACTTATAAGTGTTTTTGTCACTAATGCCAAAGGGGGAGATTGTTGGAATTATGATATATTTGTCATTAGTGCAAACACTTATTCTATCCTGAATGCTTAGCTTGCTCATCACTTAGTCTCAAGTATATACCGACCATTCAATGGTTACCTTATAAGTTCAGTAGGTAAACAGTTCTCACCGAGCATTACAGAAGATACTAACTGAATGAGAAGTTCAACAAGCAAATAGTTCTCATTGAGCATTCCAGAAGATATCGACTAAATGAGAAGTTCAACAGGAAAAAAGTTCTCACCAATCATTCCAAAAGATACCGAGTGAAAAAGGTAAAGGAATTTCAGCAGTGTTTATCGAGTGAAAAAGGTAATCAAAGATCAGGAGTTTTTACCGAGTGAAAAAGGTAATCAAAGATCAGCAAAGTTTATCGATTGAAAAAGGTAAACAAAGGATTCAGTTTTTATCGAGCTAAGCAAGGTAAACAAAGACTGATAGTTTCTACCGAGTAACACTACATCTATCGAGTCACCAATGGCTACCGAGTTCCAAGCAATGTTCTATGACTAGTATGAACCGAGTCTCTAGTTCTACTGAGTGCATGATGATGTCGAGTAACATAGTGGATGCCGAGTATTAGAAGGTCACTGAGTCAGTTCAGTGAACTCGAGTTTACTAATGGGCTGACTCAGTAATGTTTTGTTCACTTGCGTTTTGGCCGACCTTCTAACTATAAAATATTGGAATGGTATATATGTAATGTATGATATCATTTTTGAAATGTGTATAGGAATATGAACATATTGGCATGAAATAAGAAAGTATTGTTTGCATGAAAAGAAGGTATTGCTATCAACAAAAGAGCAAAAGGAATATAGCAAGGTCAACATAAGGAGCAGAAAAGTTATATCTATCACATCAGGTGATTAATGCAAAAGAATCTTATCAGCAAACAAGTTGTAAGTAGATCCATTGTTTTATCCTAATAGGTGAATCAATTTTTAAATTCTTTAACAAGGTAGACTTAACAGTCTTTTGTAAATCTCCTAACAAAGTGCATACTTCATTGTATGTTTGTAAATCCTCTAACAAAGTGGATCTAGTAGTCCTACTTGCTCCTAATAGGGCAGATCACCAGAAGTGATCATTGTAAGCCTTAACTGACCAACTTTAGACTGCAGTAACAAAGTTTTGTGGGCATCATCCCCACCCCAGTTTTACTTTCTAATTGGAAGGTTTCTGGGTCACCAAATCATTGTGTTCATGTTTTATGAATGATTGATCTTTCATTTATGTAGTAGATTAGATGAATGAATGATGAATGGTTAAAATGCATAAAATTTTATATGTTACTGATTCACCCCTCCCCTCTCAGTAACACATTTCATCCTGAATATTTCCAACAGTTTTAGAGTCAAACTCGTTGATCCATATATCATAAGTAGTGATTCACACATGAATTTATCTCTTAGGATTCCATATATCTCCTACTTATCAATTCAATGAGTCTTCTTATCATAACCTCATGACACCCTTTAACATCTCCCTTCTCTAAAAACCTCTCTTGTATTTTTTCAATTTCAACTCCAATCAAATCGGTATCCAAACTTATAGGATGTCAACATTCAAGGATAGAGATATTTCAAAATAAATGCATGAATGACTTCATACTAAATATGAGGAAGAAAGAAGAAGGCTTTCTGAATTCCAAAATGAGAAATGATACAAAAAGAATGAAAGAGAAAAGTTTTTAGCTCTCACTTGTTACCTTCCAAAAACAAGAAACACTTCTCTCCTTTCATCCCATGCCTTATTTCAATTTTAGAGAGTAACAATGAAGACATGCTTAAACAAACTTCTTAAATAATTAGCCTACTGGAGAATTATGACTAAATATTTGGGCCTTCATGGTGAGATAGTGTCATCGCAACACACACACACTTCAATTAATAATGATGTCCTTTAATTATATATTCTTGAAGAAAATTTCCCTTTTATCATCAATGTACTCCTAACACTTTTTAAAATTGGCTTTCACTAAAAAGATATGGGTTGTCCCACTCATGTCCCCAACTCATCCTTTGTACTCCTCTCATCATTACTATGATTTCACTTTTTGTATTAGGAAAGGTGATTGTTACACATATCATTAGCCTTATTTCTTCACCCTGATGCAAGAGCATCCTGGGTTTCCTTGTAATACTGCACCTTTGTTCTTTCTGCTAGTTACTACCAAGTTCTAGTAGCTTTAGTCACTATCGAGTTCCAGTTTCTAGTTGCTACCAAGTTCCAGTTGCTAGTTGCTACCGAGTTCCAGTTGCTAATTACTACTGAGTTCTACTTTCTAGTTGTTACCAAGTTCTAGTAGCTTCAATTGCTACCAAGTTCCAGTTTCTAGTTGTTACCGAGTTCCAGTTGCTAGTTGCTACCGAGTTCCAGTTGCTTTCAAGTTTGTAGTTGTTGTCATGTAATCCCTTTGGATGCCTAGCTTGTATGGATGCTAAGTGCTAGTTTTGGAAAGCTTTCTTTTTCTGAGTAATCTATGTCTGGTTCCTGTCTAGGCCGACTTTGCTCGCATTTAATTTTGGTATAGGTAGTTATGTTTGCTAAGAGTTAACTTGTGGCTTCTCTATGTTCTAGAATGTTCTATAAACTATTTTGGCAAGTATAAATAGGATGTTTAGGCTAAGAGTTAGGGCAGATTTTGGGAGATTTTAGAAAGAATAGGATATGAGTTTGGAAATGTGAATTTGAAGCTGGATCGTGGATCTGGAAGTTGTATTCTATAACACAAAAGGCCTTATAGCTAGGAATGTATGAAGATATTTTGATGAATCAATAAAATTATTTCTTTATTCTCCTCCTTTTGTTTTTGTCCCTTGTGTTTGCTTCCATTGTGTTAACTCTTGCAGGGTGGTTTGGATAGCTGGGTGAGCCTTTGGCCCTAGTTATTCAATATTGCCTACGTCAGTTGGTATCAAAGCTTGAGGTTCATCCTTGTGGAGATTAGATTATGTAGAACCCTAATTTGGATTTGGTTGTAGGGTGGAAAATCTGCGAATTTGACCTATAACTTGTAGAGGGTTATGATCTTGCAGGAACTTGATTTGTAAAGATGGTTTGTGGTGAAGGAAATAATGTTGATAATGCTATATTGGATCAGTTGAGATAAATTGCAGCCAGATTAGATGTTGTGGAGACAACCCAAAGGAGAGGAGCACATCTTGATGATGTAAGTGATGATGAAGTAGCAACACCAAACCCTAATCAAGAACCTGAAGAAGACAAAGATGAAGCAAGATTGTTAAGAGCATTGTCTAGAGCAAATTCAAAGCATGTTGTAGAAGTTGTTCCTTATGATGGAAAATTGGACACCAATTTTGTGTTGGATTGGATCTCTAATATGGAGAAGTTCTTTGAGTATGAAAACACTCTTGATAATAGAAAGGTTAAGATTGCAGTCACTAGGTTGAAAGGTCATGCATCTCTATGGTGGGAGTACTTGCAAACTGATAGACAAAGGAGAGGAAAGGAGAAAATCAGAACTTGGCCAAAGATGGTGAACAAGGTAAAGAACAAATTCCTTCCTTTTGATTACCAAGTTAGCTTGTTGAGAAAGATGCAAAATTTGAAGCAAAAAGACATGATTGTGAAAGAGTATACTGAGGAATTCTATAGACTGGACATCAGATCTGGACATGTGGATGATGATGTTGAGAAAATTGCAAGGTACATTAATGGATTGAGATCTAGAATACAAGATGAAAGAAGTTTTGTGAAGTTGGAAATTGTAGAAGAAGCATATCAATATGCCTTGAAAGTTGAGGAGATCTTGACAAAGAAGCATGAACAAAGATAGAGAAGTAGAGGTGGTAGATTCTCGAGAGGTAGAGGTAGATCTTATGGAGAAAGTGGAAAATCTGAATGGAAGAATGATGACAAAGGTAAGACTGAATGGAAAAGTGGTAATTCTTACCAAGGAGGCACTAATTCTTACCGAGGAAGAATTAATTCTTATTCTAGTGTTGGATTTCATGATAATTGTTTTAGATGTGCCAAAGAAGGGCATAGATCCTTTGAATGTAGATCTTCTAAAGGTGGGTAGAATAATAGAAATTCTATGATTCAAGAAGACATTGAGAGTTCATCAAGTGGACCTGAGGTTGGAGAAAATTTGATGGTGAGAAGAACCTTATGTAATAAGGGAGGTGATAAGGAACCTGTTTTAAGGAGAAGTCTTTTCAAGATAAGATGTAAGATGGCTAGAAAATGTTGTAAAGTGATCATTGACAGTGGAAGTTTTACAAATCTAGCATCAAAAGAGTTGGTTACCAAGCTACAGTTGGAGAGGCTAAAACATCCCAAACCTTATCATGTTTCATGGATCAAAGATGAGCATAAGATATTGGTAAGTGAGCAATGCCTTGTGAAATTCAAAATTGGACATTATGTTGATGAATTTTTGTGTGATATTATGCCCATGGATTTTTGTCATATTTTATTGGGTAGACCTTGGCAATATGATAGATATGTTGTACATGATGGAAGATTGAATCAATATACTCTTTGGGTAAATGGGAAGAAACAAACATTGTTGCCTTTGATCGAAAGTCCAAATGAGGTTAATTGTACTGCTATAAAAATTTGAATGGTTAACGAGAAATAATTTGAAAAGGAAGTGGAGAAGAATTAGGTTTTTTTTGCTATAATTCCAAGAAAACCGAGTTTTGTCAATGGAGACCGAGTGCAAGAAAATAGTGTTAATCGAGTACTAGTCAGTGGTGATCGAGTGACAGCAGAAACCAATGGAAGTCGAGTACCAGAAGAAATTGTTGAATTGCTAAATGAGTATAAAGAGATTATTGTTGAAGATATTCCTGATTTTTTAGCTCCTATAAGAAGTATAAGTCATTGTATGGATTTGATTCTTGAAGCTAGTTTTCCAAACAAAGCACCATATAGATTGACACTTGCAAAGAATGAAGAACTTAATAAACAAGTGCATGAATTCTTGTAGAAAGGTTTGATCAGAGAAAGCTTGAGTCCGTGTGTTGTACCTGATATATTAGCACCTAAAAAGAATGGAGAATGGAGAATGTGTACTGCTTCAAGAGCCATTAACAAGATAACAGTGAAATATAGGTTTCCTATGCCAAGGATGGATGACATAATGGATTGTTTGAGTGGAGCAAAGTATTTTACCAAGATTGATTTGAAGAGTGGCTATCATCAGATCAAAATTAGAGAAGGTGATGAATGGAAGACTGATTTCAAGACAAAAGATGGTTTGTATGAACGGTTGGTTATGCCTTCTAGTTTGACTAATGCACCTAGTACTTTCATGAGGTTGATGAATGAAGTTTTGAAAAGATTCTAGGGTAAATTTGTGATTGTTTATTTGGATGATATTATGATATTTAGTAAGACTAAGGAAAAACATCTTGAGCATATTAGTCAAGTATTGTAGAGATTGAAAGAGGAAAAGTTGTTGATTAATCTTGAAAGGTGTTCTTTTATGCAAGACGAGATTGTGTATTTGAGATTTGTGATTTCAACTGATGGATTGAGGATGGATCCTAAGAAGGTTAAATCAGTTTTGGAATGGCCTACACCTAAGAAAGTGGGCAAGGTAAGATCATTTCATGGTTTGGCTAGTTTTTACAGAAAGTTTATAAATAATTTCAGTGTTGTTTGTAATGCTATGACTAAAACAATGAGGAGAGATAAAAAGGAATTCAAGTGGACACATGGAGCTGATAAGAGTTTTGAGACTTTGAACTACAACATTAGAGCTCTAAGCACATATGCCTGAGATTTCTTCTACTTATGTACCTACCAACTTATTTTCCTACATCTAGTCCATGCTCATCTATGTCTAGTAAGACCATAAGTCATCCTATCAGACATTTAGTTACAAAATAGGTCCTGCAATGGAGAAAAATTAACTAACAAAATAACCAAAAGGGAAACTATATTTTTAAGGATAGATCCACTCATGATCAAAGAGATGTTTCTACATCATGCAAGATGTCACATCATCATAGGAGACCATGCAAAAAGAAACTCCATAGTATTAGCATGAATGTTGATGATATTCATTTGGGGGAGTATCTTAAGAATTGGAGAGGTGGTTAACATGATTGATATTTTCCATTTATGATTGTGTTTCTCCTTGATGGCAACATAGTATTGTTTCTATGAAGATTAGAAAAGTAACAGATACAGAACAAGGTCATATAGACTATGTATTGATAGATAGGTCAAGCAAAGTTGAGGATGAATTCTACATTGAGTCTTGATGAAGTGGACAAGTACATAAATAGAGAGTCGAATAAATATAGAATTTATTCAAGAATTAAAAAAGACAATAATAAGACATAGTACATGACAAGTGGTTTTTGATGATTGATTTGCATCTCTTAACTAGGATAGAATCATGATGAGTATAGTTAGATAGAAATAGTAGATAGCTTGATGATGATGTTAGTAAGTTTGTAAGGTTAGTAGTTTCACATGTAAGAAGATATAAATATTGTGTGCCAATAGTAACTTGTATTTATAAAAAGATGTAATATTTTGTAATATCTTAATGATGTGCTATATTAATTATTTGGGAAAGCCTCAAGGATAACTCAAGGAGTTAATTTGAGGATATGGTTTAATGGAAGTTTACTTTCTTTATGGTGAAGTGTGATGTATTAGCAAGTGTTTATTCAAGTGTGATATGTGAAGTATTTGGTAAATGTGAGTAAGAAATCCAAGAGATTATTTGATGTGAAGTTGGTGATCTCGAATTGAGATTATAAGAGGTTTGGTTCAGTCAAGAGGATAGAGAAAGAGCTGAGGTTATTTCATTTTTATTATTAGACAAGGAATAATATAGAGGCTAGTTGGACTATGAGTTTGGTGGTCTTTGTTAGCATGAATGATGATGATATTCCTTTGGGGGAGTATCCTAAGTGTTGGCATGATTTTTCACATCCAATTTTTTTTGTATTTTATAATGAAAACCCAATTAACTCATTGAAATTAGTGGTTGTATGTGTTAGAATTTGTTTTCCTTAGATAAAAATTCTAATTTCATGCCATCCTAGTATTATTTGTACCCTATTTTTTCAACAATAGGTTTTTATTGTTCAAATTTTCAAAAGGATGGGTGGGAAATTTTTTGTGAGCCCTAGATGCCTCTAGAAAACCATTATTTAAAATTTATGTGTAAATATTTCAAAATATTTTCCCAAAAATCCTTTTACCTCATTAATTTTTCCTCTAACCATGGTTTTATATTGAATTAACTCACCAGTGTTCTTTTGAAAAGGTTTTAACCTTGATATGGTTTATTTTCCAACCATTGATCAAAGACAAGATCAATGATAGGCACTTTTCTGCATTATGAAAGTGCCTAAACTTTAGATAAAGTGGGGACAAAAAATCACGACACCTATCCTTGTACATCCCATTCAATCTTTTGAAATACTATCTGGTTGAGCAACTTTCCTATCCATCAGATCTTGGGAAGGTAGACGTTAAGAAATTTCCTACATTATAGAGATGAACTAAATTTTAAAAAAGTAGGGAAGCACCTTGATGACACATGGAATTGCTAAGGTAATTTCTTTTGTGGGCTATAAAATGGAAAAAGGTATCAAAATAGCTAGAAAGGTGTTAAAAATGAACTCCAAACATATTATTATTAAATTAAATAAATATTATCACGTTCTAAATTTATTCCTATAACTTTTATCTTCAATTTTAATTCTTTTTATTTAATTAATTTCTCAATTAATTAAATATAATTAAATATTAAAATGTCATTATAATTTTCCATTAAATTAAATCATTAATTTAATCTTTTAATTAGACTTGATTAATAGAAAATTCACCAAAGACTCATAAAGTAAAATATGAAAACCTGTCAAAGAAAAACACATTCAAAATCAAACTAAAAGGCTATAATCATGAGTTAATGTCATTTGATGCATTTGGAGGGTACTCAACTCAGATACTTGTCCTAATTTTCAATTAGCACAAATGGCTTAAAGGTTTAGGATTTGGACTTAAGAATTTCTCTCCCCTCTCTTACCATTGAGATAATGTGATAGGGTACACTCATCCTAGCAATTTAGGGAAGTCAATACTCAGTACCTGCAACTTGCATAAAATCCACACATGTACAGACACAATATTCTAAGCTAAATAGGTAATGGCAGGAAGTGGTGCATCATGTAGATCCCAACTAGCAAGTGACTACGACTCCCTTAACCACATCAAAAATGCCATACATAAAGAAACCAAACATGCACACCATACACATGTAGTATGGGGTAAGTATCCATAAGAAAAACACATATGTAATCCATCTAACTAATCATCATCAATAATTGAAAAAACTGTAATAATCATCATGCATACATGAAATATAGAGTACCAAGTAATCTCATCATTTAATAAACTGAATGTAAAAGCAAGATCTGATAATCTTAAAATAGTGCCACTAATCATAAGCATTAAACTAGCCCAAAAGAGTTCAACAATGATAAAAAAAAATGTGAACTAGGGGTAGGCACTACAATCCTTATGGAGCAAAAAATTAATATTTGATCAAGAAGGATCAAGTTTAAGTAGAACAAAGATCTAGATTCAGCAATTTAGTTGCATCACAATCAGGTCATTTCATTGTTACTCTCTAACCATTATAGTAGTGATCTAAAATTTCTTAACAAAGTTGGTTTAAATGCCAATTGTAAATCCTCTAACAAGGTGGTAATTCCATTGAACTATTTTAAGACCTCTTGCAAGGCCACTCCTAATAGGGTGATTAAATCCTCTAACAAGGTCACACCTAATAGTGTGTTTTGTAACTTTTAATTGGGATGGCTCCTAATAGGGCTCACTTCATAAGAGTGAAAAATAGTAACTAGTTACATTGGTGGTTTTTCCCATATTGGGTTTCCACATTAAATACTAGTGTCTCATGTGTTCATGTTATTTCTCTTATGCTTGCAAATTAATTATTGTTAATGTTTTAAGATTTGCTAAAAGTAATTTGCACTCTGCATTTACTATGTTACAACATTTTTTGTGTGTTTACTAAGTAACAATAGTAATCATTTTTCTCAGTCTAATTTTATTGTTGACATCTAAGGGATCTGGGATTTATTTTAGTGATAACTAATTCACACCCCCGCCCCCCCCCCCCCCCACCAAGTTACTCCTATATTTCCAAAAATTGGTATTAGAGCTTTTGGTGCTTGTAAGAAAGATTTCAAGGACCTAAGCTAAAGATCAAGATATCTTACAAGAGAGAAATTCCACAGTTAAACAAAGAACTTTTCAGCATGGAAGGGACTTATGAGATTTCATCTGGCCACCATTAGTGATTTAGGCTGCAAATACCTTGATGAAGAATACAAAACTCCTACTAGTACATTATCTTGTGGAGATCTTGCTAAGAAAAAGAACCATAATATCATGATGATCGATATTGCATCTGCTCTTAGCTATGATGAATTTGATGAGATCAAAGACTGCAAAACTATTTTTGATATGTGGAACAAGCTAAAGGACATCTATGGTGGTGATGAAAATGTAAAGAGAGCCAAATTAGAAAGCCTTAGAGGATAATTTGATTAGATGAGAATGAGAGAAGATGAAAATGTTTCCAAATATGTGGAAAGAATCAAAGCTAGTGTCAGTGCAATCAGAACTTCTAGAGGAGAAATCAAGGAAGAAAATATTGTATGTAAAGTTCTTAGAACATTGCTTCCTATCTATGCAATTAGAGTATCTAATATTCAAGAAAAGAGGTGTGATGCAAATCATAAGTTAAGTTTGGATGCCTTGGTAGGAAGATCAACAACTTTTGAGCTAAACAACTTTGATAATTATGTTTCAGCTTCCAAAAATATTTAAGTTGCATTTGAGGCCAAAATTTCACTCAAAGAGATAGGCAAGAAAATAAAGGACATTTAGTCAGAAAGTGAAGAGGAAATAGAGGAAAGTTTTGACATTGATCTTAAAGTTGTTGAAGCTTTACTTGCAAAGAAATATTCTAGAGGTAGAGGAAAGTATAAAGGGAAAGTTCCTTTAATCTACTTTTCATGTGAAGAAATTGGTCATATTGATGCCAGGTGCCCAAACAAAGAAAGCAAGGATGAGAAGAAAAGCCACAAGTACAAAGGCAAGAAGGAATCCAAAAGTCACAAATCCTTCACAGATAAAGGTAAGAAGACTTATTTTATGGCTAAAGATTTTGATAACAGTGAAGATGAGATAGTATACATTGTTGTAAAAGATGAATTTGATGAAGAAGAAGACAAGATGGCACTTATCTCTCATGTTAGTAAAAATGACACATAGATCATAGAAAGTGGATGTTCACATCATATGACTAGAGACAAAACAAAATTTGAACACTTTGAACACTATGATGGAGGTAGTGTAAGGTTTGGAAACAATGAACCTTGTTGCATAAAAGGAAAAGGTTGCATATCATTAACCAATGAACTCGTATGTGACAATGTGTATTGGGTTGAAGGATTGAAAGATAACCTACTAAGAGTAGCATAGCTAATCAACATTGGATTCAAGGTAGAATTCATGCATGGCAAGGCAAGATTGTTGGATGAGAATGAGAATCTGATTGGATTAGGAAAACAAACAAGAGGTAACCTATTTTATCTTGATATTGGATTTTGCTCATGTTTTATTGCTCAAATGGAAGAAAGTTGGTTATGGCACAAAAGACTATGTCGTGTAAACTTTGATAACATGGTCAAGATAAGAAAATTTAAAAAAGTAAGAGGAATTCCTAGTTCAAAGAAACCAGATGTTGGATTATGTAAAAATTGTCAAATTGGAAAAATGGGAAAGACTAGTTTTAAGAGCAAAAACTATCAATCTGAAGATGTCTTGGAAATTGTGTATACTGACCTATGTGGACCCATTGAAATAGAAAGTTATAGTGGAGAAAAATTCTTTATTCTTTTTGTTGATGACTATTCTAGAATCATTATTGTTATGTATCCTAGAGAAATGTTAGAAGCATTTGAGAAATTCAAATGGTATCTAGCAAGAGTAGAAAAAGAAACTAGAAAAAGATTAAAATTCTTAAGATCAAGAAAAGGTGGTGAATTTATCTCCAATGAATCTAATAAATTTTACATTGAAAGAGGAATCAAAAGATAGGTATCAGCTCTTGGTACTCTCGAGAAAAATGGAATAGCTGAAAGAAGAAATAGATCCACCATGGATTGTGCAAGGACTCTAATGATTGAAAAGAATGTTGCTATCAAATACTAGACAGAAGCCATCAGCACTACAATTCATACTTTGAATCAAGTTTAGTTGAAGGATTCACATAAAACTCCCTATGAATTATGGTATGGCTACAAATCCAATGTAAGTTACCTGAAAGTATTTGGTAGTAAATGTTATATCTTGAAAGAATCTAGAAAAAGAAAGTTTGATGTGAAAGGTGATGAAGGTATATTCTTAGGATATTCTTGCAAAAGCAAGGCATATAAATGTTTGAATTTGTTTACTCATAAAATCATAGAAAGTGCACATGTGAGAATTGATGAGTTTGTAGAAAAGACTAAAGAAGACAGCAAAAGGGAACTAGAAGATTACAAAAGATTTTTTTACTTCAAACTTGATACATTGCCAAACACATCTAAATTTAAGGAGACTTCACCTCCTAAGTCTTCCTCAGCTACCGAGTTGCAAGAAGTTCAAATCGAGTCACAGGGACTCGAGTCACATTCTGAAGCTACTGAGCCAATCCCTACCGAGTTTGATTGACCTAGGCTAGAAGTTGAAATTCAAAATGAAGACAATGTAATTCATTCAAATGGAAAAGAACCTATGTTAGCCAAATATTTCAGAAGGAAACATGCACCTAATTAGATTATTGGAGATAAATCATAAGGTACTATTACAAGAAGCAAATTAAAAGGTACATGTTTACTTGCTGATTTTGAATCTGGAAGTGTTAAAGAATCTATAGAAAATGAAAGTTGGATTGAAGAAATCAACAAAGAAATAAAACAAATAGAGAATAACAAAACTTGGACCCTTGTTCCTAGGCCTAAAGATAAAAATGTGATTAGAAAAAAATGGATATTTAGAAATAAGCTAAATGAAGATGGACAAGTATGAAGAAATAAAGCTAGATTAGTATGTAAAGGTTATTCTCAAGAAGAGGGAATTGATTATGGTGAAACTTTTGCTCCTATTGCAAGACTAGAAGGTGTTAGGACCCTACTTGCATATGCTGCTCACAAAGGATTCAAAGTATATCAGATGGATGTTAAATCTACATTTCTCAATGGTATTCTTGATGAAGAAGTCTACATTGAATAGCCAAAAGGTTTTGTTGATCCAAATAAAAGGGACATGGTCTAAAAATTACACAAAGCACTATGTGGTCTGAAACAAGCTCCTAGAGCATGGTATGAAAGGTTGCATAACTACCTTATACAGATTGGTTTTTAGAGAACAAATGATAACAGTAGTTTGTATATTAAGGAAGGACTAGATAAAAAGATTGTGTTGGTAGAGATATTTGTAGATGATACTCTATTCATAGGGAATGATGATCTATGCAAAGAATTTTTAGAACAAATGAACAAAGAGTTTGAAATGTCCATGTTTGGTGAAATAAAATTCTTTGTTGGATTGCAGATATAGCAAAACAATAATGGTATCTATATCACCCAATCTAAGTATGTAAAAGAGACACTCAAGAAGTTTGGAATGGAAGATTCAGAACTAGTTGGAACCCCTATGTGCAATGGACTCAAGCTTACCAAAGATGATGACTCCAAAGAAGTAGATTAGACCTTATATAGATCAATGATTGAGAAATTATAGTATGTAGTTCATACAAGACCTGACATTGCCTTAGTAGTTGGGATAGTGACAAGATTCTCAGCTAAACTTAGAGAAAATCATATGATGTCAATCAAAAGAATCTTGAGATATTTGAAAGGCACTAAAGACTATGTTTTATGGTATAAAATCAGAAGAAACATAGACCTAAAGGTATTCACTAATGCTGATTGGGTAGGAAATCTTGATGATCAAAAAATCACAAGTGGTGGAGCTTGCTCTCTTGGTAAACAGTTGGTATCTTGGACAAGCAAGAAGCAAAACTGCACATCCCAATCCACGGCAGAAACAAAGTATGTAGCAATAGTAGTGAATTGTTCTAACATTGTTTGGTTTAAAAAATTGTTGGAAGGCATGAAGGTTGAGATTAAAGAACCAATTGTCATGTTTTTTTATAACACCAGTGCAATTAACATATCAAAAACCCTAGTGATGCATTCTAAAACTAAGCACATTGTTGTAAAATATCATTTTGTTAGAGAATTGGTGCAGGATAAAGAAATCAGATTGGAATATGTCCACACAAAAGAATAGATTGCAGACATATTTACCAAGCCATTACCTAAGGATGCATTCTTGTATCTAAGAGGTAAGTTAGGGGTCATTCCCCTATCTGAACCTCACTAAATGAAGTTTTAGTGATGCATCAACAAGAACCAAGTTAAATATCAATTAGTTGATGCAGTATAATCAACAAAATATTGCATACAAATCAGTACTCAAGGTACTATGATACTAATTTGGTATGTGTTTTCTTTGGCATGTGTTGTCAAAGAGGGAGAAGATTACTATCATATCTTTCTGAAATTTGTTTTTTTCATTTTGAGAGGGAGAAGTTATGTAATTCCTTAATAGAGGGAGATTATTGTATGAATGAAGAAGTTCTTATGGTGAAAAATAGAAGAGGGAGAAACTTTCTATCAGAGAAAGTCTTGTTCTCAAAATTTCATTGTGCTATGACATGTGTTGCCATCAATGCCAAAGAGGGAGATTGTTGGATACAATTGTCTAATTGTGTGTTGTCTTTGATGTCACACAAATGTCATATTAGTTGTTAGTTAGTGCTTACCGAGCTCACTTGGTTAGCAAGACAATTTTCCTTGTCTACCAAGCATTCCTAAAGTTTACTTTGTGAAGATAGTGTCTATCGAGCTCACTTGGGTGTCAAAGGAAATAATGGCAAAAAATAGTGTTAACCGAGTTCTCATGGTTAACAAAGCAAAGTTGGACAGAGTTAGTGCTAACCAAGTTCACTCACTTACCAATGAATTTTTGCAAGTTCGTAGTATTAACCGAGCTTTTGTTGGTTAACACAGGAAATTGTCTCAAAACCATTGTTTACTGAGCAAGGTTGGCCAATAAAGGATTTTGTTGTTTTGGCATGAGAAGCTTAATTATTTTAAGTATTGGTTCTAGCTGACTATGGTAATGATTAGTGGTCATTCTAATTTATATTGAGCTGACTTGACAATCTAGATGATATAAATATAAGGTCAATTTGTGATTTTCAAGTGTGTGTGCAAGTGTGTGGATTGAATTAAGAAGGAAAGAGTGTGAGCAAACTTGAAGGATAAGAAGGTACCCTTGTGGTGCAAAAAGTAATATTTGATCTAGAAGGGTCAAGTTTAAGTAGAACAGAGATCTAGATTCAACAATTCAGTTGCATCACAATCAAGTCATTTCATTGTTACTCTCTAGCAATTGTAGCCTATCTAAAATCTCTTAACAGAGTTGGTTTAACAGCCAGTTGTAAATCCTCTAACAAGGTGGCAATTCCATTGAACTATTTTAAGACCTCTTGCAAAGCCACTCCTAATAGGGTGATTAAATCCTCTAACAAGGTCACACCTAATAGTGTGGTTTGTAACCTTTAACTTGGTTGGCTCCTAATAGGGATCACTTCAGAAGAGTGAAAAATAGTAACTTGTTACATTGGTGGTTTTTCCCATATTGGGTTTCCATGTTAAATCTTAGTGTCTCATGTGTTTATGTTATTTCTCTTATGCTTGCAAATTAATTACTGTTAATATTTTAAGATCTGTTGAATGTAATTCACACTCTACATTTACTGAGTTACAACATTTTCTATGTGTTTACCAAGTAATAGTAGCAATCAATTTTCTCAGTCTAATTTTATTATTGACATCTAAGGTTTATTTTAGTGATAACTAATTCGCTGCCCCCCCCCCCCCAACTCTCTTAGTTACTCCTATATTTCCAACAATTATCATCATAAAAATTATAACTAACTACTCTTTCTTGTATCCTAAATTTCTTATCAACTCTTACATTTGTACTTTCCACAAAAGTCTTAGTTCTAAGATTATAACATCTATAGGCTTTTCTTTTCAATGAATAACCAAAAAACATACCTTCATCAATTCTAACATCAAACTTACCAATATCATTGTCTCTTTTGATGTAACATTTGCTACCAAAGTTTTTTAAAATACTTAATTATAGGTGAGTGACCAAACCATAGTTCATAAGGGGTTATGTCTTTCCCAACTTGCACTTTGTTCATAGTGTAGACTTTTGTATTCATAGATTCTCTCCAAAACATCTTGGATACATCATTCTTAGCTAACATAGCTCTTGTTTCTTTTGTTACTACTCTATTTCTTCTTTCTGCAATGCCATTTTGTTCAAGGGTTCTCAGAGTTGATAATTATCTTTCGATTCAATTATCTTTACAAAAGATGTTAAACTCATTGGAGGTAAACTATCCTCCTCTATCTGATCTTAAACATTTAATCTTAATACCTTATTCATTCTCAAATCTATTCTTGAATAGCTTGAACTTATCAAATACCTTAGATTTTTCTTTAAGAAATGCAACCCACGTCATTCTAGAAAAGTCATCATGTAAAATCATGAAATACCTTTCACCGTAGAATCCTTTAGTCTTCATAGGACCACTAAGATTTGTATGTACAATTGCCAACATTTTTCTAGTAGTAAACTTCTTGCGGGAAAAAAAAAAGTTCTGGTATGCTTTGACAATACATACTCCTTGCAAATTGTGTTAGTAGGCTTAAAAATCTTAGGAAAATCTTTAACTACAACCATACTACTAGTTTTCAAAATTTTGTCAAAGATTATATGACAAAATCTCTTATGCCATAACCAATTGTCATCTATCTTGTCAACCAAACATGTCATTTCAATTGGATTTAGCTGAAATACATTACATCTAGATATAGTTCATGTTCCAATTACCTTTCCATCTTTGTCTTTGATCATGCATGTCTTCTCTGTGACCTGTAACTGATAACCTTAGTTGAAAGAATGTGTTTCTAACCATCAACAAAATATACATCTTCAGTGTTAGGCTTACCATCAAGAGTTATAGATCCAATACCTTTAACATGTCACGCTGCGTTATTTCCAACTCTAACAATGCCCCTATCATGACTTTTGAAGTCAACAAAATTTTTCATATCACCAATCATATGATGTGAACAACCATTTTCAATTATCCAATTAGATTTCTTTTAAACCTATGATACCAAAGCTAGTTTCTTTGGACTTTCTTCTTTAATAGCTACAAATTCTATTTCATCATTACTAGCACTTACTACTTGTTCATCAGAATAATCTTCTTCATTTGCATACAAACATTCTCTATCTCTTCTAGGTTTGAACTTTCCTTTATATTTCTTCTCTCTTTTAAAACACATATATGCATAATGACCAAACTCATTACAAGTCAAACATTAAAAAAATTTCTTACCATATTTTTCTCTTCTTACTGGAAGGGCTATTCCTTTATCTTTCTTTCCTCATTAGATCTGCTACTACTAGTAAAGTCTCCTCTAGCACTTGTGCTCCTTGATAAGCTAGGTCAAATATTTTGGGCACTAAAATTTGTTTATGTTTTGGTCCATTCTCTAGACTGTCTAAGCTCATTCTCAACTACTTCAAGTATCCCAAGTAATGTTTCCTTTGTGAAATCTTTGGTACAAGAGATCAACAACTATATCATTTGAACTGCTTTCTTAAATGGTGGCATTAAGCTCTTAAATATCTTCTAGATTATCTCATCATCCTCCTTGGTTCCTCCTTGAGATCTGATACCTACACTAATCTCTGATATCCTTCCTACATATGTTCTTATAGATTCATCTTCCATCATTTTAGCATCTTGAAATGCACAAATCCAGCTTTGTAGCCTTAATTTCTTAGAATGTTTATCACCTTCAAAACTATTTTTCAAATCTTTCCAAATCTCATGAGAAGTATTAAGTGATTTTACCTAGTTGTACTCAATTTCAAGAAGTGCAAGAAATAGTGCTTCTCTAGCTCTCATGTTGCACATGAAAAGTTCCCTTTCTTCCCTAGTACAAGATTCTAAATCATTTTCAGCAATAATTGTCTTTTCTAATTTTGTCAAGATCCAATATATTGGACCCATACACAACACATGTGTCTTCATCTTTTCCTTTTAGTTGTCATAATTTGTTCCATTAGACTTCAAACTATCCTTTCTGAATATGTTTTCCATGGATCTCCCAAAGTTGTTAAACTTTATCTTTAAGGATACAATGCTCTGATAATGATTGTTAGAAATAATAGTCCACCAATATAATTAAGAGGGGGGTTGAATTAGTTATCCAATAAGTATCAACCTTAAATAATATAAACCATTCAATTAAAGTAAAAAACAACCATATTAAGATGCACATACACAATTACACCAGATATGTTAGCTAGGGAAACCCTTGATCAAAGGGAAAACCTCAATGGGAATGATGCCCACAAGATGATGTACAAATATAAATACTCCTTATTAGAGGATGGACCCTATTAGGAATCTATTACAACATTTAGTACATAGAAGCCCCTATTAGGAGTTGTGCCAACCTTGTTAGGATTTGTGGAAGATAGAAGGACCCACTATCCAAATAGCTTCTGGGGCAAGACCACTGAACTCACTATCCAACTAATATTTCAACTATTCCTTGTAGAATAATTGTTTTTACTATACCTTAACTTCTTTCCTCTATCCTGTCAACCATACCAATCATTGACAAACCTTGTAGACCATGTCATGAACCTTGGATCTAAATAATAAACCTTAGATTTCAAAATAAAACCTTGGCATCTGCTTTTCTTATCTTCGTATTCCTCTCTTCATGCTTCTTGCAATCATTCATACATCCATTTAAATGATAAAGTAAAATTTCCTTCCTTTATATTGAATCCATAAAAAAATTCTTTGAGTTAGCTATTGCACCTTCTCAATTAATTATTTTTAGGACCTTATTAAGAACATGTTACACTTAGCAATAACATTAATCTTTCACCTTGTAACTTCAATAACTTTCAATATGTGTAATATTATGATCTACAAGCTTAGCTATGTCACCTCTAAAATTTCTTCTTCACATCTTTAACTTTAGCTTCTTAGAATAACAATTTTGCTAAGAGATATAACAAGTTTACCAGAACATTCTTTTGCAAACTCTATCTCAGAACAATCTTCATAGAAACTTGCATATGTTCTTCCATACTTAATATCTTATGCTTCCGAGGTTAGCTTAATATACTAGACACTTATTATTATCCCCCTTTTAACCTCACTTAGTGAAAATGCTCAACTAGTTGTCCGTACCATCTTGATCTTTACCATTGTTCTTCTATAAGATACCATAGAAAAATGCTATGTTGATACCAATGAAAAACACAGTCATGAATGTAACATATCATCACTATAATGATCCAATCATGTTTCTACAATACTCCCCCATAGAAGTATCATAACCATTCATGCTTGCAACACACTAAGCATTGGAGAGTCTTGACATATTGTATTCATAACTATGTTTGTCATTGATGTCAACATAACAGTAAGTCTGTGAAGATTGACAGAGAAATAGATAGAGATCTTAGTTGTATGAACAATATTTTAATTGTTTGGTGATGCGCATTCATGGACATGTTCTATATTATGTCCAGATGTTAAGGTTCAATGCTCAGTATCTAAGTCGTAGATGTGTGGAAGATATACTTAATTTACAGAGAGTAGTACAAAGACAAGGTACTTGAGAAGTAGTTTTCGATGTTTGTATTATATCTTCTTACTGAGATATAATCTAGAGATGCATGGTCAACTAGTGACATAATATAGTCTAATGATGATGTCAACAAATGTGCAAGCCCTAGTGATGTATGTGTGAGAAGTTGTATAGACTGTGAGCTGACAATGCTATTGTAATTATGAATTAATTAATTATTTTATTATAATTAATTTGGAAAGCCTCAAGGCTGACTCAAGTAATTATTTTGAAGATACAATATAAAGGAAATATTTTTTCCTTGTTTTTAATGTGGAATAAGTCATTGTATTAAATGTGAAGAGAAAAAGGAGTAGAGTGTTTGGTGAATGTGATATTTGTGATCTAGTTATAAGATTAGAAGGAGTAGAGGTGTGATTAACAGGATAGAGAAATAGGATATAAGAACAATTCATTTATATAATTCTACAAGGAACAATACATAGATCATTTAGACAATGGATTCATTAGCATATCCCTTGAAGCTTTTTGGACAATGGGTCCATCTATCTTCTACAACTCCTAATAGGGAATTAAAGTCTCCTAACAGGGATTGATATGTACTAAATGTTGTTATAGACTCCTAACAAGCTCCATTCTCTAACAAGGAATATTTATATTAGTAGATCATCTTGTGGGTACCATCTACACTAAGGTTTTGCCTCTAATCAAGGGTTCCCTAGTTAACATAACTAGTGCTATTTTGCATGAGTGTCTTGTTGTGATTTTTGATTATATTTCTCACATGGTTAAGTTTATTTAAGGTGATAATAATTGGATAATGCACCCCACCCCCCAACGCCCCCCCATCCCCCCCCCTTCCTTAGTTATATTGGTGGACTATATATTCTAACAAGTTCTATCAAAGCCTCAAGTCCTTGAAGAGAAAGCTTAATAGTTTTGGAAGATCAGTGGTGAGTCATTTCAAAAAGGATAGTCCTAAATCAAATAGAGAAAATTTTGACACACAGAAGATGGATATTCTTGGTGAGATATCAGATATGTGTAATGAACTATTTCTAGATCGAGAATCCTTTTGTTGCAAACAAAAGAATAGAAGCAGAAGTAAAGATAGATCCATATCCAAAGAAGACATGAAGATCAAAGAAGGTATTGATCTGATTATGAAAAAGGACCCAGAAGGTATGGAAATTTTTGTTTGATAGACATGTAAAGAGTTTGGTCATTATGCATCTAGATATCCTACGAGAATAAGAAAATCTAGACAGAGTTCACATTCTCATGAAGATAAAGAATAGAAAGAAAGTATGGAAAGATTCTTGAATGATTGTGATGATAAAAATAATGAGCCTAAATTAGTTAAGAGAGAGGAAGTAGTAGAAGAGATAGCTTTGGTAACTATTGTTGATCCAAAGGCTAACCATGAAAATATGGATGTTATTATTGAGACTAACAATGATTTGCAGAGTGGGAATCAAATTGAAGAGAAAGGATCTTAGCCTAGAGTAGAAGAAAGAGTCAAGTTGACAACTCCTAGCAAAAGTATATCAAAGAATCATCCTCCTAGATAGAACATTGGGAGTAGAAGCAATAATCATGTAAATGAAGTAATATGTGAATTGTGTTTATTTTATCAAGTTAAACCTAAGATTATAGATGAAGCATTTAAGGATGATCATTGGATTCAAGCAATGAAGGAAGAAGTGAAGAATGAAACATGGGAATTAGTTCTTAGAGCCAAAGACAAGAATTTTATAGGAACCAAATGGGTATTCAGAAACAATATGAATAAACAAGGTGAAGTTGTAATAAATAAGGATAGACTTGTGCCCAAAGCATATTCACAGCAAGAAGGAATAGACTATGAGGACAAATATTGCCCTGTAGCTAGAATGGAAGTAGTAAGAATGTTCTTGGCTTATGTAGTGAATACGAAGTTCAAAGTATATTACATGGATGTTAAATCAGCTTTCCTGAATGGAGAACTTGAAGAAGAGGTATACATAGAGTAGCCTGAAGGTTTCCCTTTGATAGAAGATAGAGATATGGTATGTAGATTGAAGAAATCTCTATATGGACTAAAGCAAGCACCTAGAACCTGGTACACAAGGTTGGATAAGTATTTAACACAACTTGTATTTCTTAAAGGTATGATAGATAATAACTTGTATTGGAGAGTAATTGAGAATGGTTTGTTAATAATAGTAATATTTGTTGATGACATAATATTGGGAGGTAATGATGAAGCAAGTGATAATTTTACTAAAGAAATGAAGAATGCATTTGAGATGAGTATGAATAGGAGAAATGAAGTTTTTCCTAAGGTTGAAGATCGTGTAGAATAGTGATGGCATTTTAATTTCACAAACTAAGAACTTGAAACATTTGTTGAAGAGATTTGGATTAGAAAGTTGTAATCCTATTGGTACACCTATGATAATTGGTCACAAGTTATTTGGCAAGGATGAGACACCTACAATTGAGAAGAAAAAGTACATATCCATGATTGGAGGTTTATAGTATCTGATTCGCACCACACCAGATATGAAAAATGCAATTGGGATTGTAGCTAGATTTCAAGTTGATCCTAAGGAGTATCACTATGCAATAGTAAGAGGATATTCAAATATTTGAAAGGAACATCTGATTATGGAATATGGTATGATAGATCAACTGATTTCACTATATGTGCATATACTGATGTGATTGGGAAGGAAGTATGTATGATAGGAAGATAACAAAGGGTGGAGAATTTTTTCTTGGAGGAAGATTCATTTCTTGGTTGAGAAAGAAACAAGATTGTATTTCACAGAGTACAATTGAAGTAAAGTATATAGCAACATCAAATAATTGTAATCAAGTTATGTGGATGAAATAGATGTTGAAAGATATTGGGATTGAGTTTTTAGAACATGTTATCATATACTATGATAACACAAGTATAGTAAGTATGTCTAAGAATCATGTGTTGCATTCTAAGATTAAGAATATATCTATTAAGTATCATGTTTTGAGAGAGAAGTCATTAGAAAAAGAGATTAGATTGGAATATGTGAGTACCAAAGATTAGATTGCAGATATCTTTATGAAGCCCTTAACTAAAGATACATTTGAGTACTTAAGAGCTATGTTTTGGGTTATGTCATTGTGTATTTCTAAGTAGATGATGCAAAGAGTGCATCAGTCTAGTGGCACAGAGCACTATTGTTATACTAGACTAAATGTTGATGCTTACCATATGGGAGAGTATCTATAATGAGCTAAGAAATTGAGGACTCTTGGTATTTGGTATTGAATAGTGTCTTTGGACACTCGAGCTGGTTATAAATTGACATAATGAGGCTTTTGACATTGATGTCAATGGAGGAGAGAGTATATGAAAAACATCCTCTAGTTGAATGGGGGAGAGATAGTTGAACATATCTTTATTAGGGAGATTTAGAAAGATTCATGAATATCTCTATGGGGGAGATATACAACACGAAGATGTAGAATAGAGTAGTGTTCCTAAGGTTTTAAGATTTGATTGATGAAGAGAATTTGAAAAGATGAGAATAGCAACAACAATAATAGAGTAGTATTTGGTATTCTTGTAAATTAGATATTTGTTATCTATGTTGCAATAAATGCCAAAGGGGGAGATTGTTAGCATGAATTCTATCATATTCTTTTGGGGGAGTATCCTAACAATTGTAGAGTATTGACATGTTACATTCATGACTATATTTGTCATTGATGTGAATATGTCAGTAAGTCTATGAGGAATGATAGAGTAGCATACATAGATCTTAGTTGTACAAACAATATTTTGATTGTCTGGTGATGTACGTTCATGGACATGTTCTATACTATGTTAGATGTTAAGGTTCAATGCACGGTATCTAAGTTGAAGATGTACAGAAGATGTGTCTGATTTGCAGAGAGTAGTATAGAGACAAAGTACATAAGAAGAGATTTCTTATGTTTGTATTATATCTTTTAATAGAGATATAATTTGGAGATGCATGGTTAGCTAGTGACATAAGATTGTCTGATGATGATGTCAGTGAATGCACAAGCCCTAGTGTCACACATGTGAGAAGTTGTATAGACTATGAGCTGATAGTGATATTATAATTATGAATTAATTAATTTTCTTGTTATAATTAATTGAAATATCCTCAAGGCCGACTTAAGGAATTATTTTGAATATACGATATAAAGGAAAGATGTTTTTCTTGTTTGTAATGTGGAAGAAATCATTGTATTAAATGTGACATGCGAAAAGAAGTAGAGTGTTTGGTGAATGTGAATAAGAAATCCAAGGGATTATTGGATGCGAGATTTGTGATCTAGTAACAAGATGAAAAGGAGTAGAGGTCTGGTTGATAAGATAGAGAAAGAGGAAGGAAGAAGAATTCATTTCTATTATTCTGCAAGGAATAATACAAAGACCCCTAAATTTTTTTGGGTAGTGGGTCCATCTATCTTCTACAACTCCTAACAGGTATTCAAAGTCTCCTAACATGGACTAATATTGATAAGTAGGAGATAATTTCCACAGTAAGTCAAATTATGATATTGCTATCAGGATTTAACTATGTGATTTTGGGTCAATGAGTTTGACTCAAAATCACACAGTTAAATCTCGATAGCAATATCATAATGGACTAATATGTACTGAATATTGTTATAGACTCATAATAGAGTCCATCCTCTAACAAGGAATATTGATATCAGTATATCATCTTGTGGGTACCATCTCCATTTGGGTTTTCCCTCTGATCAAGGGTTTACCTAGTTAACATATTTGGTGTTATTTTGCATGATTATCTTGTCATGGTTTCTAATTATATTGCTCACATGGTTAAGCTTATTTAAAGTTGTTAATTGTGATAATAATTGGATAACTGATTCACTCCCACCACCCCAGTTATATTGGTGGACTATATAGTATAATAGTCTTGCCCCTGAAGTTGCTTGGATAGTAGGTATTTTTGCCTTCTACAACTCCTAATAGGGTTGGCACAACTCCTAGCAGGATTGAAATATCCCAATAGGGATTCAAAGTTCCCTCATAGGGGCTGATATGTATTGAATGTATTTTGTTGGCTCCTAACAAAGTCCATCCTCTCACAAGGAACTTTTATATTAGTACATCATTTTTTGAGTACCATCCCCACTGGGGTTTTCCCTCTGATCAAGGGTCCCTAGTCAACATATCTGGTATTATTGTGTATTTGTATCTTCTTATGGTTGCTAATTATATTGTTCACATGGTTAAGGATTAATAAGGGTGATAAATGTTTTAATATTTGGATAATTGATTCACCCCCCCCACCCCCTCCTCTCCCAATTATCTTGGTGGACTTTACTTTCTAACACACAATACACTAGATGAAATAATCAATGAAAAGCAAGTGGACAAAGAAGCACCAAATTCCAAGCACAATGAACATTAGATTCTATGCACTTAAAGAAAGGACCAACAAATGGTCTACATTAAGATGCCTACTACACATAACTTGAAACCATAAACAACAACAACCTCTCCACTAAAAACAAACTAATACACAAAATAGAGAAATATCTTTTGTTGATGCAAGATTTCTCATTGACCCAAGATGCTCCTACATCACTTTTTAAGATGTTACAATAAATTATGAACATGAAAGATCATGTGATGTTTAGATTTCTCAACATAAATGTAGACAAAACTAGTATTAGTAATTATATGATTATCATATTCTTTAGTACAATCAATTAGATGATGTTAAAAGTATACCGAACAAAAATGATACATCACACTTTGAGTAGAACAATATTTTTATAAAGAGTTTTTGTAACATTTGAAATACATGTAATTCACAGATCATGCAAAATGCACTTGTTTTGTACAGTCACAAGAAGATAAATCATTCCGCAGATGTTTGGATTAGGAAATTATTTTTGCTTTTCCTTGGAGGTAATGCGTATTGAATTTAGAACTCCAAAATAGGTAACCACTTTGGGAAGTATCATTTAGGTGCATTTTCTTTGTTTCTCTTTTGTTCACATATATCCAAGTGTTTGGAATGAAAATATATGATTGTTGGAAGATAAGTGCATGCTACCAAGATAGCTCTAAAAATGAGTTAAATATATTTTTGACAATACAATCAAATGATCTTAATATATTTTACAAATCTCTTACTATGGATCTAATAAGAGTCATAGGATTGCTTGTTGGATTACTATGTTTTAAATACAAGTTGTTTCTCGGTCTGAAATTGCTCATTTGGTTTAATCTCATTGAGCTCTCTATTATCATCCTAATGATAGATAAAAAAGAGTAACTCAAAATATTGATTAAAAAAATTTTGCACATCTAATTAAGAACCAATATCATTATCCATTATAAATTGTAGAAATTTTCTATCATTATTAGTCCCTGCCTTAAAAGGCAGGGATTAATGTTTTCGGTGGTCCCTCTCGCAATTAATTTTTTGGCTAAGCATATGTCATATTTCAAATACGTAAAGGTTATATTAAAAAATTATTTTCATGATGAAAATGCTAATTTTTTATTGGTCAATGGCTAATTTCTTGGGGATTAATCAATTTATTGGGAACAAGAAAATGACGAAAAAAAGGCTATCACAAAAAAGTTGGAAGTGACAACGCAACAGATAGATTTATGTATGGGACGATGGAAGTGACAGCATTTAATCGCTTGGAGAATGATGGTTGACGTGTCCCTGAACAGCTGGCCGTCCCTTACCGCATTAATAGTCGAGGAAGTTAGTTTGATCAAATGTATTCTCTAACAACCTTGTTCAAAACCTTATAAAGCAAGACATTCCATAATTTTTGTTGGTTTACGTGAATTGTGGGATCTACGTATTAAAGCAAAAATTCCATGTTTTTAAAGCTTTACATGCTAAAAGCCATGATTTCAAATGGGAGGGCACAAGGTCCAGTTAATCAATTATATATTAGGATAATGGAATCCTTATATTGTGTATTAATTTATATAATTAATATTAAAAGTAATAATGTTAGGATGTTGATTTTTTCAAGGTAGATCTAATAGAGTATTAAGATTAAACGAGCTTGAATTGTATTTTGTTATGAAATAGATACTATGATGTACATTGTGGAAATTTATATTTGTTATTAAATAAAGGAGTTTGAGTTTTTTTTTTTTTTTTTTTTTAAGGCTAATTGAATGAGCTATAGGTAAAGGGGTTCCATCAAGGCTTATTTTCTAATGATTGTTCATTTAATCTCTTTATTATTAATTATAATTAAAAATTCATTAATAAATTTGAAATGTATCAATTAAAATTTATAGATTTTTAAAGTACATTTGTATAGAATAATTTGTAAAAAATAATTATTATAAAAAATATATTAGTATTAGATTAGTTGTAAAAAAGAATTGATCTCAATATCATTTCTTATATTATATTTTTTGAAGACCTTAGCTTCCTACACATCCACCATGATGACAATTTATAATTTTGGCCTGCATTTTTTACTGTTCTTTTGTCATTTGTACAGTTATGTAGTAATTCATAATTTAATTTTGTAAAATATTTGTCAAATTAATTTTTTTTACAATATCTTGTAAAAAAATTGAAAATTAATTTAATTTAATATATAAAACTTTAATTTTATTATCCATATTTATCTATTTTTAAATCCTCTGTAAAAATTGTTAGCAAATAAATGGCTTCAACACTCATGTTGTTGTTGGTTAATCATGCTTGTTTTCCACATAAAAATAACAGAAACTATAAACTTCTATTTAATTGTAAATCTTATAAAGCTAGATCATTCTACAGAGCATTTTGTTTTGCACACAAATATTATAAAAAACAGTCTTTTGTGTACAAAAGTTAATAGCTACACGCTCACTATGATTCCAAAAGGCAGGGACTCCAGCTCGTCAAGAGCTCTTGTTTAAATATTATTTTTACTAAAATAAATAAATAAGTTATATTAACTTTAGTAAATACCTTTAAAAAAAATTGAAATTGGTGTTATTTCCACCATTATAAACTTGTACCAAGAAAAATATCTCATTTTCTTTAATATAATATATAATTGAATTACATTAGTATCTCTATCTATTTCTTTCAATCCCAACATTTGCATAACAATCAATTGTAATTACACATATTTAACTCTAATAATTTCAGCATTCTTTTGACTGAAAACATGAGACATATTCCATCATTAACTTCTAGATTTTAGATTAAGGCAAAAATAAGTTTTGAGGCGACCCAAACCGCTTACACAAGAAGAAAGATTAACTTCTAGATTATCCAATAATATTATAGGTGTTTCCTTCAGTTACATTCAAACATGGTTTGATTGAAATGATTATACAAGTGGGTTATAATTAAACACACCTTAATCTACACTTTATGAAAACAGCAATGATGTTGCTTAACTTTTAATGATCTATTCCAATGGTATGATGTCCACGTTTAACCCATTTATGTAAGAAAAAGAAGTGGATTCATACAAAATGATACCATTAGATATAAAGGCGATTTCGTTGTCTCCTATGAATTAAAGGGGAAGACATAAAACAAGCTTGTTTTGTTGAGGGAAAATTATTATTGAAGTGCCATTTTCAATGACAAAGACATTGTTGATTTCAAAGGAATATTCCTTGTGTTATTTGAAGGACGCAACAATTTATTTTGAATTGACATCCATTTCGTAACATATAATTATTCATTTCTTTAGCTTTGGTCAACAACCTAATAATTTTGAAGGCATATTACCTTTCGTTGTCTATGGCTATAAAGTCGGCAAACATGTCATTTTTTATTCACATTCTAGAACAAAATGATTTAAATGAGGTGGGCGCAATATTTCCATATATGGTCAAGGTTTGTTCTCCCTTATCAAAAGAGGAAATGCATATGATTCACACATATATTCACCATAAACTAAATTGGTATAGAAAGATAAGTATTTCTAAGGCTTTTATTCGTTTCATGAAGTCTATATATAACGTTAACAATCGGTATGATATTTATGTTAAAAATCTTTAAGTTTTGAAATTTTTATTGATTTCAATAATATGTGTTAATTAAGATCATTTGACTCTTGTTAATCTATAATTACTTTGAAATAGTATGATGAGTTTACAAATGACATTTATCTCTTATAGTTATGGTGAGTGACAATTTCTTAATCTATCTTTCATTGCAATATGTTTACCCAAACCACCATTATGTTGATATAAAATGCTACAATTCGAGTTATGAACTTTTGTTTTTCCTTTCTTTAATTCGGCTTAAATTTTATATGATTGTGTGATCCTACTATGGAATGCTTAAAGAACTAACAAAGAAAAGAGAGCATCGGTTGATGTTTCTTTCATGCATGGATGACTATGTAAAGGTTACAAAGGAGGAATTAAGTGTTATGTTACATGAGGAGGAATCTCATTGGTTAGAGATGTGAATGACTCTTGGAACACTCACATATAAGAAGGTTATTAATAGATGAATACATATTGACTTTACTTCCAAGATATCTTAAAATGTTTATATCAACATACGAGTTACCTAAAATTATAGTTAGTGTGAACCAAGAAATGACAAAGAGACCTTTCGTTAAAGAAAATATGTAATGTGAGACCATATCCTCGTTGCTTATTAGGTGCTCCATTGACCAAAAAAATAAGTAGAAAGGAACATCATAATGTGATATAAGGAACACTAAGTATAATATAAATGTGTGCAACCATAAACAAATAATAGAGAGCACGAGGGAATTCAGCAAGAGAGGAGGTGATAGGAGACTAAAGTGTTCCCATGAATATGATAGATGGGGAAATGATATGGGGTATGTGCAGGATCATGGTCTACCAAAAAGTGGTGATATGAAAAAGTTGGAGTTTTAAAATATCTAAAATCATTTCAAAACTTATTCTAACTTTTTTCCTACCCATCCTGATACCAAAGGAAAAAGGTGATATCATACCTTTTTGGCTATCTGATCCTATATCGGGTATCTAATATTATCGAGTACCCGATATTCGATCAAATACACGAAACCTGCAACTATAAAATTAAATCAAAAAACTTGAGCACTATTTTCACTGTTGTTTCTTAGTGTTTCTTGTTGTTGGAGCAAACGAGGGCCCCTATTTCGGATACACGATATGAGATTGGGTATAGGATCAAGCCAACCTCAAGTAAGTCCATTTTTTGTTCTTTTATTTGATTATTTTCATTGAATTATATTTCAATTTAGGTTTTTTAATAAAAATCGCTAGTTTTTTTAATTTTATTTAAAAAATATTAATACAAATAGTAATTGACGAAACAATATTCCTTGAAACCCTCTGCCAAAAATTCCACAACCCCATCAAAATCCTCAACCTCCACCAAATGATCCCCTACCCACTCAAAACCCTCCTCGAATTGAAGATTTGATACAAGAAAGTCTTACCAAACTAAGGGGTTTTCACATAACAATATACCTATATTAGCTCCCATGTTATCCACATTAAATAGCATAGTGGATAATATTTAGACACTTACTGATCAACAAAATGCTACACTTCACTGGTGTGAGAAAATTCATGTCATGTTTGATGACGAGTTGGACTATTGATGAAAGAGCATCCAGTGGTGTAAGGGCAATCCTATATCACCCAAAAATATGCTTAGTGTTAGTTTCTATTTAAAATGTTTTCATTTCTAGATACCCATTTGGGTCAAATAGAGAGTCTAACTCTCATAGTTCCACTATTGGTTTTTTGGGTTAGAGTTTCTGAGCACCTTGGGATACATGCCAATGTAGAAAATAGGTTATTTTTTAATTGAGCCATAATTATGATGAGTTATAGGGTTTAAGTTGGAGGGATGATTATAATTGTAATTTAAAACACTCCAAAAAAAAGAATCAGGTCAAAAGGCTTTGCGGTCTGAAAGTTATTGCAGTGTTAAGTTGCCTAGAGACCCCATAAGGGCACTTTAAAGTTAGATTTGAGGCACTGAACGACCTTGTACAAGGCCAAAATATGGGGGATGATCAAAATTGATCCATAGGGCTATAGAGTGCTTGGAGAGCTATCCAAAAATGTAAATTGTTTGTCAATCGAAGTCTCAGATCAAAAGTTATGCCTCCCGAAAGTTGGACTACCATTTCTGGATTCTTCTAATTTTACATTGACTTCTAACATGTTTTCTAGAACCTTCTATTTTGGTGGTGGATGCCAAATGGCATATTCTAAAATGTATTCCTAACCCTAAACCTAATTCGGGTTACTTAAGGTCACTTATGGCATTGTAAAGGCATTTTTTGGTGGAGTTTGGGAGAATGTACTATGAGAAGGCACTAGTACATTTGAGGTCATTTTTTGACCATTAATGGTCAAAATTTTGACCCAATTCTTGACCAAATCTTGTCGAAGTTCAACCAACCCATTGGTCAATAATTTTTTGGTCAAAATTTTGACCAACCTATTGGTTGGCCAAAATTTTGACCAATACATTGGTCGAAACCTTTGAAACATGTTGGCACAAGTTATGCCAATCATTGGTTGAAATTTTGACCAATGCTTGGCCGAAAACTACCAAGTATTGGTCAAAAACAACCAAGCATTGGTCGAAATATCGACCAATACTTGGTAGAAAATTGCCAAGCATTGGTCAAAATTTTGACCAATGATTGGTCAAAAACAACCAAGCATTGGTCAAAGTGTTCACCAAAGCTTGGTAGAAAATTGCTAAGGATTGGTCAATAATAGAGGCTCTTAACTTTAGTTACAGTCATGATATGGGTGATGCACAACTGCCTCCTGGATTCACATTCCATCCCACTGATGAAGAGCTCATAACACATTATCTCATTAGAAAAGTTTTCAACAACAATTTCACAAGAAGGGCCCTTGTTGAAGTGGACCTCAACAAGTGTGAGCCTTAGGGAGGGTTCAATTCCCTCCTTTATTATTCACTATGCGTATAATCCCACATACCCATTTGATCTCTAATGATGATATGTACTGAATGCTGAGTGTTTGTGCTGAATGCTCCAAAACCATCCATTTCATGCCTTCAACTGTACACAATGTCTTTCTAGTTTCTTTCTACTCGCACGCCCATTTCATTTCATATGATCATCTAAAAATTGTATCACTCTAAGATCTCAACTATTTCCTCTTGATTGATCATCTCATAATTGTTGAATGAGAACTTTGGGATAAGCTATAGGCATCCATCAAAGCATAAAGGATTTTGTCAGATGATGTAGATGAAGTAGTAGCATTTTCCTTAGGAGACATGCTTGCAAAATGGAAGCATAGATAAGTCATGTGAACTGTTTGACAAGATGCCTGAATGTAATGTGGTCATCAAAAGCCATGGTTGCTGGATATGCACAAAATAGATATATTAAGAGAATATATTTGTTTAAGTTGCAACTGCCCTGGTAGACATGCATGCAAAATGTGGAATCATAGGTAAGGTGTTTAAACTATTTTATTGATTGCCTCCATGAAATGTTGTCTAATGGCAAGCCAATATTGCAGGATATGCATATTGATTAGTTGAATATATCCAGATGATGTAGTGACATTCTTGTTACTGCAACCAATGCCACATATGTATAAAACTGGGATTCCAACTCTTCTTGAGGTTGTAAATTGTGTTGAACATAGTCTCAAGCCATAATAGTTTTCTATCTACCAAAATTAGAAAGAGAATCATACAAACTTGTGCGAGCTCTTTTGATATGATATTTAGGAAAAGGATGAGAAACAAAACTCTAAATAAGTAGGCAAGCTCTCCATGTGCTCTACACCCCACAAGTAAATCTACTCTAATAAAAGAGGCAATCAAAAACTAGTTCACTTTGCATTTTTAACCTTGGGCAGGCTCTTAGCAACATGCTCGCATTGAACCTTTGACATAAAGGAGAAATAGACAAACTCATAACCCTCAATAAGGCTTTCTTAGATAAGAAGTTTCTGAGCAAACACAAGTCCTCAATAGTAATGCTACTGCAATTTTCTTGTTTAAATCCAAAGAAAGTTGTATTATCTTGGGCAGAGGAGACTACTATTGTTTGTGGTTAAGGATCCTTTAGGTCAATAGAATCACATGCAAACTAGATGTGACATTGCAATAAGAAAACTGTAATAAGAGCTAGGAGCTTGCCTAGTAATTAGGGCTCGAGACTAGACACTGCATGAAGCATTTGTAGGCATTTGAGTTTGAAGTGTCACCAGCACAAAATCAAACTGAAAAGGAAACTTGGCAAATAAAACTAAATAAAAATAGTCCTCTTGAGTAAATATCAACATTGTATGAACAATACCATTACAGTGCACTATACTTGGTACAAATATATTGTTGCCTGAGTCCCATGACATAATGCATATTCCTAGGTATGTCAATATGCCTACTTATCTAGGTATATCATTTTCTTATAGATAAAGGACAATCTATTGAAAAAAGAAAAGACCACTTTTTACAAATTCACACAAGTATAAACTCATTCATTGTGGGAAAGTAGAAAGCAAATCTAAAGTACTAGTGATGCAAAAAAAAGTATCTAGCATCAAATCAGGCAATTCACCTTGAACATTCATCCAAGTTGCTCAATGCACTCCATAACAAGTTATTGGTGTGCTAAAACTTTTCTACTCTTCATAATTCTTACAATTGACGCATCAATTGCATAACATCTATCTTTATCCACATCCTCAATCACCTTTTTTTCCTCATCCACTAGTTAAGCATTGGCCCTACATCAGAGATTTTGGTGCTTGATCATGAGATTGAGAAACATGAAGACAAGAACAATGAGACCACAAGGTTCTCAAGGTAAGCACTCGCCACTTGCTGAATAAAGGAAGCACCTTGCGGTCTAGCAACCCACGTGATGTACCCAATGAAGAGGAGCCTACTAGAGAGTTGGTCAGCACATTCCATTTCATTGTTGAGATATTTTAGAAACCTAGAACCCCAAATAGCAAAAGAAAACAAAAAAATTCAAGATCATTTATGCTTTACCCAATAATAATATCCTAGGAGTCCAAGAACAACATTTGACTACAAGGGTGGTGACAAGAAGTGTGGGCCAACATCGCTTCAGACCATATAAATTCTTCTACAGTTCATGTTTTGAATGCCATAAAAAGCTAGAATTAACATTAGAATCCATGGTCTAAATAATATAAAGTCTTAGAATCAATACAAAATCCATGGTTTGATTGCTATAAAAACTTAGGACATATGGTTTGGAAAGAAATATTTGGTCATACAAGACCCCATCATAGTTGACATTGATCCTACCTGGACATTTCATTGATCATCATGATCTTCATCCATGTCATCATCATCATCATCATCATAATCATCATCACCATCATCACCATCATCATACTTGTCACTTTTATCATCGTCGTCATTACCACCATCTTCATCACCATCATCATCCTCTTGATCACTATCATCATCATGACCATTATCGCCATGATCATCACCATCTCCATCATCATGATCATGATCATCATCAGCACATCATCATCATCACCATTATCATTAGCATGACCAAAATCATCACCATCTTCTTCTTCTTCATCACTGGGTAACTATCATTCCTGATAATCATTTACTTCCTCTTGTGCTTCTTCAATATCTTCTTGTTCGATCACATTATACTTTATCGGCCTTCCTCTTGGGTCATGTCTAACAAAAAATGACCAACCTAGTTTGTGTGGAACACCAAAGTAAAACACTTGCTCACATTGTCTTGGAAGAACATAGGGCTCATCTCCGACTAGCTCAAATGACCTTGTATTAATCATAATAAATCCACTATCGTGTTCAATAACAGTCCTATCAGGATCATTTTGATTCAGTCGTAACCTAAATTATTTGATGAAAAATAGAACTATTTTGAATGAATTAAAGTCGCACTCAAGTATATCATCCAAAATGCCATAGTATCGATTTTCAGATTGTTGAGGATGTATGTCAGTTCTAGATGAAATATTGGTGACCGTGAAGACATCACTAATCCCAGAATCACACATTTTCTTCATTTCATCTAACTTTTTTGTGCGAAATTTATAGCCATGGTAGTACATAGCTTTGTGGTGTTTGACCTGCAATTATTCAAACATGTCAAGAATCTTCTCATTGATTTGTGAGTTGATATTAAACTTATGTCTCATGATTAGTAATCTTATGCATACCTTTGTATCTCTTAAGCCATATATTAGATCAAGTACCATTGGCATAACATTGGGATCTTCATTATGATGAGCTTCTTTAACCAATGATGCAACACCATCCCATGTTAATGAGCGACCATTTTCTTGAGACTGTTCAATCCATACTGTCATCCAATCAAGATTGTTTGCAATATACAAGTGTAGTGCATCCCACTCACAACCAACTATAAAGAAGACAATTACACCAGTTAGAAACAACTTATATATATTGATGATGGATAATAATTGATAAATTATAAAAAAGAACTTATAATTACCTCTCACCCTCCTCAATCTACCTTTCCCTGTCAGGTACTCCCCTTTGAATTTGTCATTACAGTTGGGATCCCAAATGCAATCTACATGGATACCTGCTATAAACTTTGGAAGATATTCACTGATATACACCATGGTCTGGTATATCATATATCCCTCTATCATAGAACCCTCAAGATGTGCTCTTTGTCAAACTAAGCCCTTCATAAATTTCAAGTGCCTCTCAACCATCCACATTGATCTAGCTTGTATAGGTCCACACAATTCAATCTCCTCAACTTGATGTATGAGGTAGTGTTCTTGAGCATTGAAAAATGTTGGAGGTAAACACTTTTGCATTTCACACATAAGCTGTGGAGTTTTTCTCTTTCAATATTTTATATCTTTTTTATCAATCTCTTTAGATGATAACCACCTAAAAGAGATTCAACACGCAAAAACACATAAAGGAGATTTCAAATAAAATTATACAATAGATTTCAGATAAAAAGCTACAGATCTAAGAAAAAACACTTCTAACCTCATATATTTTCCAAGATCATATATAACTTATTTAATATTGTTGTAAAACTATTGTGGAAGGGATAGAGGTAGGACAAACTGCAATCATTAAAAAATGATCATTTCAATATATTATTAAATAATGCCATTGGTACTACATTCAATCTTACAAATATACTATAAATAGAAAACATGACTTACTTTCAGGAAGGTATGCCAATCATGTGTTTTCAACCTTGGCCCAAAATCACCTTTCTTTAATAGAAGAGTGCTTATATTTGTAGCAAATCCTGTTGAAATTTTTATTTTTTTATGACTTATTTTAATGCATCACTTTTTTGCTCCATTAATAACCAAGGAAGGGCACTTGTATTTGTGCAGTCTCCATTCCTATTTGATTCAATGAAAACTTTTAGTGCATGATTGGATTCATGAATGTCAGTACAAATTTTAGCAATTTGTTCTCTATCATTCCTTCCATCCAACATTTTTCATAGTGTCTCTATTACATTCTTTCCAATATGCATAGCATCAAACAAATGTGCAATTGGGAGATCCTTGTAGTATGGTAACCTACTAAATTGAGTAGGATAACTTTTCATTCCTCTAGGAAGTTGGTAATTGATGCCTTGATGACCTTCATGAGCATCAATTATAGAATTAGTAAATATAAGACAATATCAAAATACAAATTGTAAACTTCGGACGACAAATTAGACATTACCTCAACAATTTAGTCGATCGTATTCCAACTTCCATAAATGAGGTGTCATTCTTCGTGACCTTGATGATGTCTCTTCTTTCCCATTGAAAAGATTTTTTTTGAAAATTTGATACCTATGATTATTGTGGAGAAAGTGTCTAAATTCATCAAACACCTGCTTTCCTAAACTTCTCGAATGACGACATTTCATCTTCGGACCAAAAACTAGACATGTAATTTTTTTCTTTGTTTGAAGACCTAAAAGATCATGTACAATTATCATGTATAACTTAAGCATTTGATAGTAATGTGTAAGCACTATAACAGACCAAAAATATGTGATCTTAACAATATAACATACCGCAAAAATGAGTTAGCCCAGGGGCATCATGTATTGTCCATACAAGCATTGCATGGAATTGAAATTGTCGATGTCCTATCGTGATGTGAATATCAGGATTTAACTGTGTGATTTTTGAGTCAAACTCGATGACCCATGTTTCATGAGTAGTGATTCAACATGAATCCATCTCTCATGAGAATAAATGGAACACTTAGCACTCATTGGATCTAGGTGATGCTCACAGGGGTGAAGCACCGAGACTTCCCGGGAGGTCACCCATCCCAGTACTACTCCAGCCTGAGCGCGCTTAACTACAGAGTTTCCTCCACAGTTAAACCCAAAGCTTGCAACCCCATTTGCAAAACCTTCACCAAGTGTTGTGCCTTATGAACCATTCATTAGAAAGCCCCTTAAGCTCATCAATTGCTAAGTAGGAGATAATTTCCACAGCTAGTCAAATTGTGATGTGAATATCAGGATTTAACTGTGTGATTTTTGAGTCAAACTCGATGACCCATGTTTCATGAGTAGTGATTCAACATGAATCCATCTCTCATGAGAATAAATGGAACACTTAGCACTCATTGGATCTAGGTGATGCTCACAGGGGTGAAGCACCGGGACTTCCCGGGAGGTCACCCATCCCAGTACTACTCCAGCCTGAGCGCGCTTAACTACGGAGTTTCCTCCACAGTTAAACCCAAAGCTTGCAACCCCATTTGCAAAACCTTCACCAAGTGTTGTGCCTTATGAACCATTCATTAGAAAGCCCCTTAAGCTCATCAATTGCTAAGTAGGAGATGTCCTATCGGTCTAGAGATGTCATACATAGTGATTTCATTCCATAACTTCAACAACTCGTCAATTAGGGGCTCAATATACATGTTCATATCTTTAACTTGGTATTTACCTAGCAATTGAATGAACATAAACATTACGTAATTATTATAACCATTTTCATGCACTATTTATAAATTAATTTAGATAACTATAAAATAAAAAAATACCTAGCACAATCATTGACAACATTATGTGCTCCCTCTTTATGGACATCCAAGGAGGAATGTTATTGTTAATAACAAAATTAGGCCATACTGAGTAAACAGATCTCATATCTCCATATGGATCGACACCGTCTGTCGCCAATGAAAGTTTCAGATTACGAGGTTCTTCTTTAAAGTGTGACCATGTTTCTTCTATCTCTTTAAATGCAAAACCATCGATAGGCATTCGCATAATGTCATCCTAACTTCTATTGTGTGCATGGTAATCCATAAATTGTGCCAAGTTAGCGCACCTGAATAACTGTTTAAGATGTGGAATAATGGGATTGTACCGAAGAACCTTGTGAAGCACTTTTTTTGTTATTTGATCAGACCGATATCTACTAACATGATAATCAGGGCATTTTATTGCAAATTCATGTTGTTTATGATATAGAATGTGATCATTAGGACATGCATGTATTGTCTAATACTTTATTCCAATTTGATCCATAATGTTAGATAATTCTCGATACGAACAAGACAAAATGTTTGATGGTGGTAACAAAAACTCACTAATCAACCTAAAACAACAAAAATGTATTGTTAATATAATGAATAGTAATTGTATGCTAACATTGAAGATGAAAAAAATGACATACCTTAGCATATGTGACATTGCTACATTGGATATACTATTCATAACCTTTAAATTCACCAACAACACTATAGCTGACAGTAGAGTTGTTTGGGAGCCTTCATATAAGGGCTCGTGTGCCTTCTTAAGTAAAGGTATATCAAGACCATCTTCATCATTATTATCAGATTTGCTATTACCATCATTGTGAGCCTCTTCATCACCTACCCCAATACCATCTTCTTCAATCATGTCCTCTGGCACATTATCATTTTCTTCCATGGGAGTGTTATCCTCAGCTTGGATATTCACACCTCCATGTTCCTCCAGTAGGAAATCCACATTCAGAAATGGATGAAAATCATGGCCCTCTTCAACATGACCATATTGCCTACAATGACTCTAGGCTGTTGTGATTAGAATTCTTTGATTCTTTAAGCCCTTACACTTTTTGCAAGGGCAATAACATTTATCAAGTTTTCTTCAGAACTGAGCTCACAATGCATCCATTGTCTCATTATTTTGTTCTAGGTTCATATTGTCAAGCATGGTCTTTCTTCACAGGAAAATATACCTGCAAATAAATTGGACATGTTGTAGTTAATGTTTATATCTGCACATATGGAAATTGTTGATTAATGTTTTCAAATGTAACTAAAATGATTCTATAATTTCTAGAAGGCCTAGATGTTTGAAAAATGTGGATTTATAGACAATGTATCTTAGTTATTTGCAAAATGCCTCAAAGAGATGTCACAAGCTAAAAGTTACTTAGGTGCTAACAACAGTATGTCATGACTCATCCTGATAGCAACGACTAATCTGATTAATGCATCAACTAATGAAGATGACTAAAATATTGAAACATATTAATGCAATCTTCAATCTAGAACATGTGAGCTCAAAAGATGGGTAAATCTCAAAAACTCATGAGCCTAAGATCAAAGTGCTATCTTTTGATAAATTGTTGCATAGAAATATGATCTAAAAAGGGCCTTTCGACATAGTATGTTGGCACCATTTGGAAATCATCAATCATGTGGTTATTGCAAAGAGGCTAAGGACCAAACATGGAATCATGGAGATAGTGCACAAATGTACAAAGAAAATGCAAGAAACATCAAAGAGATTGTTAACCATTCAATGGCCTTAGTAAAGACAAAGCTTGGCACTTGAAATGCATAGTGCAATGGGATTAGTAAGATATCAAATTTTTTGATAGAATGCCCAAAACAAAGCTTGGAATGTTGATTGATGGACATGCATATGGGAAAGCATGATATGTAATGTTTTATGTCAAAAATGGCTTTGACTCTATTGGCTCAATGCATGAGATACACTTGCAACTTCTCTACACAATTAGCTTTCTATGAAATGTTTTAATCTAGACAGTCAAAACATGTACAAAGAACATGAATTGTTTGACTGAAGGCATTCACGAAATTGGTGTCAATGAGTCCCTATGAAAGGCAAAGAAAGGATACCAATTCATTTAACAAAGTGCCAAATATCATACTTCTAACCTAGGGATCTCTAGAAAAGACCCTTAACAGTTACACAAAACCATTCAGATGGTTTAGACACCTTAAACTATACTCCTCTAAATGTTTCCAACCTTCATTTATCCATTCTAACCCTCAGACCACATTTCCTACCATTCCAATATTAGAAACACCATGGGATGTGGGGGAAAAAACAAAGTCGTGAATAGAGGCTTGGAAGTAGTGGATAGAGGCTTGAAAGCCTATTGAGGAATATAATCAGAAGATGAACAAAAAATGTGGACAAATCCCAGAATGATGATTAATAATTTTAAAACAATACACTGTTAATCAATTTAGATGACTCCATTCAAAGCGATTGTTGGTTACAATTCTCCTTAACTAGTAGATCTGACCATTGAGTTATAGAAATCTCCAACAGCTCAAAATATAATCTAGAAAATTGAAGATATCAATATGTTTAAAGATAACTGAGTTTTAGTCATAAATATAATGAAGGAACTAGTGTACCAGTGTCAAAGTAAAATGAGTTTTGAAGTTACAGTCATATGCCTTGCATGAATGCCAAAAACTTATATGCAAATAACATTAAAAATAAAAGTTGAAACTTGAACAAAAATTCCTAGATGATTAAACATACAACTTATTAACTCCCAATCAAACCTTGTTGATGCTCTGATGCCACCTAATGGATTTATAAAAAGTCATGTGTGGTGGCACATGATAAAATAGAGACTAAAAATTATATTCCTACCAGTTTCCTGCGAGTGAGCTCAGTTGCTGCTTTCACACTACCAAGATGATGAATATTTGAGGCAAATCATGTAGTAATAACTCTTCCTTTTGTAGAAGAAATCTTTCTCAATAATGCTTTGGCAACATCTGTTTCACTGGTAGTTCTTCGAGGTGAAAGAATGTGGAGTCGCTCATCATCTAAAAATAGAAAAAATTTCAGCAAGGAGCATAATCTAACAACTATCAAGTACATTTGATATTCCAAGCACTCTGATGGGCCATAGAGAAGTTGATCAATTCCTGAGCATGGAAAATAAAATAGTACTTTTATAATTCACTAACACAGATTAAATAATAATCACCTAAGAAGTATTCAATTATATTAGACACAAAACCTTGATCCTTGGGAAACAACCATCTATTCATTGATTTTCAGCTAAGACACTGAGTCAAAGGTATTCTATTTCCATTTTTCATTTGACACCCTACTAACAAACAAATAGAAAATATTTATAAAACTATATCCACAAAAATCCTCATCAAATGGGTATATGAGACTTCAATAGAAAAAAATGTTATGTGAACTGTAGTTAAATAATATGGCTTTAGTTTCTGATTAAGATTTGCAACTATTGTACCCCATTACAATTTTATTTTCAAGCTTCTTATGCAAAAGGATTTGCTAGAAAATGGTCAGAGGTCATTCAGTGAACTAGAAATTGAAACCTTCTTGAAATCCAGTCAAAAGATTGATGTTAGATATTTCCTAGGGCAATTGAGGGATACAAATCCCTATAATCATCTCAATCCACATATATGATGTGGCTTTAAAGTTTTGAATGGTTCAAAAATATACATATTTAATAAATAAGCTTCTCAAATATAGAGTAAAGAATTGTTTGGTCTAGCATCTCAAAATTCTCCCTTGATCCCCTAAAATCAACAACATTCTCATCTTCCAGGGAGCATATATGTTGGCAATCATATCAAGCCCTAAAACATAGAAGACAATAGCATAACATTGCTAAGATACATGTCGGTAAGGAAAGATGGGAGAAGGGTGTGTAGAGATAGTAGGACCTTTTATTAGACTAAGTTACAACACCCATCCAGAAAAATGCCGCACTCTTAGAGTGTTGTAGGATATTTGTGGAGTTTTCTGCTTGTATAAGATTCCCAAGCTTCACCATTCATGATTTTTGTTATCTTTTCATTGCTAAAACTTAGTTGTTTCTAAGATTTTAATGCATTTACCTTCAAGTACACAATCAAAGTTCTTCAAATTTGTATCATAAGTTCAGTTCCTTTTGAGGGATTTCTTCTAAATTCTTATGAATGGAGATGTGTATGTGTGTTAAAAGATAAAGATATTTTTAAGAAGTGGGGGGCATTGAGAAAGACTAGATGGATAAGTAATGCCTTCATTTTCCCAATCCAAGCATTGTTATAGAAACTGATTTGTATGAAAAGTGGCAAATTTGGAGAGGACCCATTTCTAAAACTTCAAGAATCGATTCAGCTCACCATAAAATACCTAATATCTACCATTAAATTTTGGGTTGCCCAATTCAAGCATGCTTATTGAAAGGCGTTATATTATCGACATAAGGCTCTCAAATTGCCAAGTTTGCAAAAATATTTAGGAGTCTGCAACATAAGAATTCATGCTCAAGATGTTAAATTTTGGATTACCCAATTCAAGCATGCTTATTGAAAGGTGTTACATTATTGACACGGGGCTCTCAAATTGCCAAGTCTACAAAATATTTAGGGTTTGCAATATAAGAATTCATGCTCAAGATGTTAATGTTTATACTTCACTTTGATAGCCTCTCTTCAGTTTTTATCAACATAAACTAAGGTAGCAAGAGTCTAAACCATGAACAATCCATGACAAATAAGAGTTTTTCCAAGAGATATTGGGAAGTTTTGGATCTCTACAAGTTGTGTTTCATTATCCTTGTCTCTTGTTGCACGAAAAAACAATCTCCAGGGCTGCATCATTGGCCTCTCATACGGCCCAAGATCAAACCTCAAAACAATATTTTGTCTCATTGGAAATCCATGTGACAATTACAATGCAGTATATCTCAGATGATATTAAATCCTCTGGCTATCGATAGTTTCGCTTAAAATTAAGCATTGCCTAAATATGAAATGTCAGGTACTAGTAAAACCTAAGATTAATTGTTTACATTTAGCCTATAATAATTCTCATTGAAAATGTGGGTTTCATGGAGTAAAATTGATCTTCCTTACCTCCTTAACCTTTTGGAAGTATTTGGAAGTAAGAGATATACTGATAAAGAGTTTGTTTGCTTTCATTGTTCTTTGATTAAGACCATTAATGTTTGGTAACTTATGCAGGAGAGAAATAGATTTAGGTCTTATTTTCTCTCTAATCTCTATCTACCAGATGAGGGAAAATTCAATATGATATAGATGGAGGAAAGAAAGATAATGTTGATGAAAGATCAAGTAATACTACCCTTAAGGCGAAACAGGGAAATACTGAAAAGAGAATCTTCCAAAGCTGCATCTACACCTACATAATATAATGGGCAGAAAGATACCATAACAACTGAGTTACATATGCACAACTTAACTACCAATCAAGGCATCTTTGATCAATGTCCTTGTTTTTGTATTCATTCTAAGTTACTCTTTGGTCCAAACTGGTTATAGGTGAGTAAATTGCTCCATTTGTAGGGTTATCAAAAAGAGTTATAAAAGTGAATTAAAGATGCATTTAGTGTCTCTGTCAGAAGGTGTTGTGATGATTATGCAATAAAGATAACAACGGAGCCTCACAGCTGGTGAGCTGAGTTCCCATGAACACACTAAGAACTCACACCCATGTGACTTAAATAATCAACTCCATATTCATGCATTGTGATCCTTGTGACTGACTTAACTGCCATTTGCTACCCAATTTTTCTTATAAAATAAAATTAGGGGCAATAAATGTTCATCATCAGTACAACTATACATCTAAACTTTTAGGGTTGGAACAAGGGACTGAGTAGTAGAAATGTATGTGACAGGACATAAGTCAAGATTGTTACTAATATTGAGTTGGCTGCATTTTGAACTCTTACAAATTCTAAAAGGAATTCTCCCTCTTATATTGACAACAATTTGAGTTACAAACATGTGATAATATCAAGCACACACTACAAATTTTATTTATCTTTACAAAATTGTTCTATTAACTATTACTTACACACTAAACTGCTACTTTATAGGGTACAAAATTTTGAATCCATTTCCTATATTGATTTCCATTTCTATATATTGACACAATCAGAACAAAAATGTCCAGCTAACAATCGATGCATTACAATGTCATAAAATATTTTGACTCTTTGAAAAGGCTTTGGTCAACATACCTATTTTAGCAAATAATCCTTCAATGTCTTTAACAGATCTCTCCAAATCATAGAGAGGTGTGCAGGCATGCTCGATCAGAGTGTTTCTACTCACCATACAACATCCCAAATGTAAGTCTCATCTAAGAATATCCTATAAACTACATCTACTAAATAACACTACATCCATACAAACCTGCTTTCTTATGGTTTGATATTATGTATTCTCTTTCTTTAATTACAAATTTTGCCTATTTGTAATCTTCCTTTAAAGCTAATATTGTTTTCCTGGATTGCTCGAGAATTTTGTGTACACTTTCAAATATAGTTCAAAAATGGGGGCCTAATGTACTAGTGGCATCACAGTTCCTGCCAAGGAAAATTGCATTGGAAGATTGATATAGTAGAAATAATAGATTAGATTAGGAATTATAATTATATTAATCATGAGAGAAACCTAATATAGCCATTAGGATATGTGAGACTAGAAGCAGCAATATGATTAATCATGATAGCCTTTTAAACAACACTAACTCAAATAACTTATGGTGCAATATTATTTTGCACCTTAAAATGCACACATATATCAATGTCTAATAGTGTATCGGTTATTCATAATTTTAAATTGTTGTTCAGAAATTGATATTTGATACAAAAGTTTCAAGCAGAATGTTTCTTTAGCACTGTGGCTGTCAAGTTTTCAAGGAAAAGGGGATTGGTAGATCATATTCCTTAACTAATGGTTGAAAAGGGAATCCAACATCAAGGTGCTTTCCTTTAATAATATTTTTAACATCTAAGATCTATCGCTTAGCTGCATTTAGCTCTAGTAAAATAGTGTAGACTAATGTAGAAAATATATGAAAAAATGAACAATGTTTTATTCGTGCATAGTATGTTACAAGAAAATCAGAACAAGATGGGCAGTAGAGGTGGACAATTACAAGGCCCAAATAAGTGATCAATTTTTTCACCTTATTCAATTCATCCCCTACAATTAATAATGGAAAATATTCTTTTGACTAATTAAAAAAAAATAAGAAGAGATATCCCAAAAATACAAAGAACTCAAAATTGACAACCACAGAAATTATGAAAAATCCTATGCATGAAAGACTTTTTTTTTTTCTCTCCTCTCATTGTATTTACACAATGCAAATATTTATTATCCTTTTTTGATGGAGCGATGAGAACATAGGATATGAAAACAACTACAAGAGACATGAAGAGATCACTAAACTCCCTATTTTCTAAGCATTGGCCACATCTTCAAGGCATGCAAATTTTGAAAACATAGCAAGGCATGTGGACTGTTAAAATATATCATCTGGTGCTCAAAAGTCTATTATTTAATTGATGCACAATTTACTAACATAAACTAAGTTTTTATGTACATTCTTGCATCGATATCTGTGATACCTTTGTCTACCATTTACAATGCCAATTGTAACATATTATGGCCTCAGCAAAATGTAATATGCTTATAGACATATGGACAAACCTCAGAATGGGGTCATTTACTGGACTAAAAAATAAAGTCTAAAGAGAAAATGGAAATTTGGAAGAAGAAAGAAGACTTCCTTAAATAGATTTTGAGACCATTGGTAGTATAAGAGTGGCTATGTACTATGAAACAATGAAATTCTTGAGGAGAAAAGAACTAATGTAATAGTTCTGTTCGAAATCAATGGCACCAAAATTGAGGATTTGCAAAGCCTGGGACACAGTAGATGAAGCTTTTTTCTATCCCACTGTGCTTGCTAGTTTGGATTGTTATTGATGGAAAAACTACTATGCATGTTAGTTTGGATTGAGATTGATTGAAAAACTACAACTATTGTGTTAAGGATATAAAATTTTGCAAAACAAAAAATAGAATTACCAAAAAGCCATTAAAATTGTTCTGCCCATAAGTAGTATGAGCCACATTAAAGTACGAGATTGCAATAGTAATCATATATGTCAGAATCTCCTAAAGCAAAGTTCATGCCATTGATTATTTTTTAACAGAGGCCCGAGGACTGAGATAGGCAAGTGGGAAAAATGTAAATCCCAATGTTTCAACTGCAAATTAAAAATAACACAATTTTTTTAATTTAAAAAACTCAAAATCTTTAATTTAATTCAATAACCTGATTTCTTTTGCATAAACTATCAAACTTACAGAATCATAACAGCCAATATGAATCTACTCAAAATGATTTTCATCAATGCAATCATTCCATTCTATATTTAGTAGAAGAAAATGAAATCCCTCCAAGACCAATAAATTATAATCTACTATATTATCTATAGCATTAATTCTAAGCATTGTCATTACTGTAATTTTGTTTAACTAAAGAGTTACCCTAGAGAAATCTAGTTCAAGAATAAAGATCTATTAGTAATTAATATTATTTATATAGTATAATTTCATTATAAAAGAAAACACTAATGAAAGGAAAGAGAAAACACCAGTTTTGCATTGACATGGATACAATCCTACAGGTACAATGTTAGATACTGATACAACCATTTTAAAGACCTCTAATATGGATATAGAGGTGTGTAGACTGAAGGTATGGACATAGACCAAAGCAACTGATAGAATTTTTTTTCCCCAATAACTATGGTTGTGCCTGCCCTCACAGATTTTCATCCAAATGTGGATGTATCGATAATGAATTTTAACAGTCTCTCAGAAAGCATCAAAATTTTTTGGTCTCTTAGAATAAGGTTGTGCTAAATATGAGTTTCTTGCAAAATTTTAGAGACTTACAATTCACAATCCCCCTTCCAAGCCAAACTTTCTAAAAGCTAAGCCGCTCTTTACTACTACAAGGTAGACTTGAAAATGAAGAATAATATGAAGACATTCAGGAAATTCCTTGCACAAAATTCGTCTAGTTTTATCTAGTTCCTTTTCTCACAATAGTCAAAAACTCTCAACTCCAAATGCTCAATCTGCAGTAGTTGAGACCTAAATTTCTTAAATTTCTTATACACCTCATACTACTATGGATAGTTGTTTCTATTATACACTCCCACATGCTCTTCACCAACAAAAAACCTATCTTTAAAAATTCTAAATCAGAGAATGTAGAGATCAGCTCAATATAGCCTTGTCCAACATGTAGTCTACCATCTACTTTACTTTTAAAAAAATTTCCCATTCTGCACCACAACTCCTGCTAAATATTGACAAGTATTTTAAGAAGGAATAACTTAAACATCACATACTAAGCTTAATTCCTAGACCAAAAGTGTTAAACAGTCAAAGTTACTTTTTTTTGACAAACTTAATTCTTCCTTTAATGTGTGATGTTTAAGGGTAGCCCCTCAAGAAAAATACCTTCTCTTGCATTGGTATTTTGAAAACACATCTGCCAACCCTCTGCAACACTAATCAAAGAGGGAAAAAATAAATTTGTCCATGGTTGAGGTAAGAAATATGCAAGTTTTCCATAATGAACACAGCAAACAAAATTTATCCATGAAAAAAGAACAATTCTATTGGCTAAAAGGAAAAAGACTAATAACTGTTTAACCATATAGCCTTGGCAATAGTTCTCAGGAACTAATAAACAGTAATTACTTGAATTTCTTACTTCTTTGATCGGTGTCTCTTCTGGCAATGTCGTGACTCCTCTACCTCTATATAAACTTTACAAACTTTACACTTTGACCTTTGATGATTTGGTAAGAAATTAAATAATATCCACCATTCAAACAATATAGAACTTTCCTGCAATATTGAACCGTGTATCTTCCACACTATTGAAAATGTTGTCAACATGGTAAAACTAGCCACCTTGTAGCTCCTAGTTTTCAATACTAGAAGGTGACATGCAAACAAGGTAAAACAAAACAATACTAGTGCTTGAATACTATGAAGTGCAATAAGACTTTTGAGTATTTGGGTCATCCCAACTATCATATCCACCATGTTAGATAGTGTAAATTGATTATCTGATATTGACAAAATGGTCAGTAAATAGTCGCTCAACACCCAATTTAGTCAACTACACAGCCATTCACTTTACCATCAACCATGAATGCTACATCAAACTTTGACCAATAGTACACTTCACATTTATTATGTATTTCTATATATTGGATGAATAAGTAATGCAATCTTATAGCTCTTTTACAGAGTTTCTCCTTTGTGCCTTGTTTTCCAACATGGTATCAGTGCCGATGGTTTTGGTGATATTGGTGGATGTCACTTTGTCTAAAATTGCTTGCAGCTGTGGATACTTTGTTAAGGATGGTGCTGAAAGGAGGTAGCCATCAAGCAATCTAAAAGTTTCTCAGTCAAAGGAAACCATTGTTTCAAGTCAGTGTTGAAGCTGCTTATTATATATCTTGTTGTATGTGTAGAGCACCACTTTCTAAAATAAGGAGAAATAAGGAATCAAAAATAGTTGAAAAAGTTTAAATCTGTTGACATGTTGAATGGTGTTGCCAATAGTTAAGCATTATAAGCTATTATCAATCATTGGCTTGTTGATCACTTTAATTTCATAAACATTTGCCATGTTCCAATCAAAAGGCTCTAGAAGAATACTTCCCATTTTCTTTTTATTGAAGTGTGAATCCAAGATCAGTGTATCGTCGATGTATTTCTTTGAGAAAGTCCTCAACCTAAACAACTTCATGTTTTCTATTCTAATTTGGCAATGCCTCCATAAGAATGCATCAAAGTCATCTTGACAATCTACTTATAAATCCTCAAGGCAAGGGATGTGACCACCATAGCTACTATCTTGTTTAACTTACCTCTTGGTGTCAAAATTGGGCCTCAACAACTAGATTTTTCTCAGTTTAAGGATTTTCAATTTGACACTTACATCTTTAGTAGTTGCCAAAGTGCACTTGTATCCTCTACATGATAATGAGAACACCACAACTTTTACCTTTTCTATGGAAAATACATTATGTACATCCAAGATTTACTTGTAGAACTTGAGCATGATGATTTGATCACTATAATGTTGAGGTAGTAGATAGGGATGCCATTAGAACCCATACACATGGATATAGGTGTGTCACCAACTCTTTATGAACCACATCCCTCATGGCTTGATAAAGGTGTTCTCCTTCTTGGACAATTAAAATATGAGGTCCCCTTGTAGGCATATTATTGTGTTGTATAGGAATGTACCATTAACCTTGCAAAATATTGCAAAACATATTTCAAAATGGAGCCCCCATGTGGTCTTTAGTCTCCAATGTTTCATATCGTTAACACAAATCTATCATCCAAACTACTTAAGATGTCATATAAAAATTGTGAGTTTGCTACAACTCTTTTAGTTGTCAACCAATATTTTCAAAGATTGTGCCTAGTCAAAAAAGGTAGTAGATTAAATAATGTTGATATTAGATAATACATCCTTGGGGAATATTCTTTCACATTTAATTCCATAAATATGTGACATAAAATAATGATGATCCCTTAGATGGGTAATATGACTTTTTTCCTAGAGATAGTGGGTGAGGAAGATTATCCACTATGTGTTCACTTATAGCTTGCATTCATGCTCCATGGATTGATACTCCCTAAGGGTAAAGACCTTATTGTTCAAAGTCATGTACTTTCTTCTAGGAGTCCAGAAGACTATGGTTGTGTTGATAGAATCAAAGGCAACAATGATAGTATTGTCTAGTAGGGAACAAAATCATATAGCTGGTGAGTAATTATTGTCCAAGGTGTTGCTAATTTTTGGACAGTGAATGGATGTAGGAAAGAAGCATTTCTAAACTATCCTAGACTAAGAAGGTTGGTATAGTATTCCTATTAAAAAACATTTCCTTTGTGTACATCTTCCTTGATTTCCTCTAAAGTTGCATTCTTTGATGTCTATGTCCATTAGAAACCAAACCACGCTCTCTATCTTCAACACTTGGAGCACATCATCCTTCATGTATTTCATTGTTGGCACTACCTTTTCAAACTCTTTGATCAACTTTTCTCTTCTTTCCCAAAGGTTTGATGATACTTGTGTCGGGTTTCTGCTAGTGTGGATGATGAGGAAGCTATGCTCTCAACTCTAGCTTTTCCTACAAGATAATATTTTATTAGTATACAAAGCCAACACAATCTCAGTAAAACCAAAATTGAATTATTACTTGTGTCCAAGCCTCGGGGTTTCTAATTACTCATTCACAAGTTACTTAATGAGGATTAAAGAAACTTGAAGCTTTGATATTGAAATCCATAATATGTTCTCAGGTAATTGATGTTGGAGTAGGATTAAAGAGGAAAATATTCCCTCAAAAGATAATCACTTGATGAACATTATAACAAGGGCTTGGGTATGCAAAAATAATTTCTTTAATACCAACTATGAGAAAAAGAGTAAGTGGTATAATGAGATCCTATAACCTAACGATCTAATGTCTAGTTTTGAATAAAGGGTCTCAAACCAAAACTAACAAGGGTACTTCTGATGTGTGACCTGTTATTGGGCCAATGTTAAAGAGGGTTTCAAGGGAAACCCTCTTTTCAACTACAATTTTGGACAATGCACTTGGGGGGGGGAGTACTTCAAACACCAAGGCAAGGATCATGAAAGGCCAAATTAGGGCATCAAAAGATAAGCTCCAAGGGAACTTCCTTCTACACATTTTTGACACAAAAATTGCTAACCTTTCAAAAACCTTTTCAAAGATATGCCCCAAAGGTGTCTTAGATCCAAGAGGAAGAAGCCCAAAAACAAGACCAAATTTAGGCAAGGTAGAACAGTCAACAACCTATGACTAGGATACGCACAGAAGGAAAATTGCCTATGAGTGAGGAAATGGGAGAACATTTTTGCCTTGTAAAATAGGTGTTCTGTTCAATGCAGTTCTGCAAGCATTGGACATCTGCAGAGCAATCTTTAGGGGGTTCATGTGTTGAAAGCAAAATGTGAAGCATCTCCTTCAACTGGCCCTCTATAAATGGGTAGTATGGTGCAAGATTGACACGAGTAGGGGACACAAATGGCATTTTGTGACAGTAAAATGTGCAACATAATTCAATCTAATGACATTACACCAATGGCATTATCGGTCGAAGGCTTTAGGTTTTCAATAAACCTCATGAAAGAAGAGCATGCCATATTTAGTGTAAGTGCCTAAGTGTGAGACAACTCAAACCACTAGAAGAAATGAAATAATCAACCAAACGTATGAAAACATAAAAATTCTATGAGGTAAATACCAGTTTAAGTGCAAAAAGTGTTAGATTTAGAGCCAGATGTGAGAGATGGATTCCACTGTTCTAGATGAGGAGCCAGTGGCAGGAAAGCAAGCAACACTGGCATGGGTCGACCCAAGTTTTTGTAGCTCCAGCTACTTCATGCGCTCAATGTCAATGAAATTAAAAACAATTTTGTATGTTAAAGTTAAAGCTTGTGTTGGTCAAAATTTCAACCAACACAGGCTTAGATTTTTAAAAATTAGAAATTTTTCTTTCTACAATCTAACCAATCAAAACCTTATTAATTGATGATCAAAATTTTTGGTCGAAAAATGACCTCAAATGTACTAGTGAGGGTTTTTTTCATAATCTAATAACATTGTAAGCCCATAGGGCATGTCATGGAGTCCATTTTTGTTGTATTGAATGTTATAGTAGATCTCTTTTGATAATAATATTTCCCTTTTCCTATTGTGTTTATTTTATCTTGGGTTGTACCCTCATCAAATTTTATGAGGTTACAACCCTAAACATAACCAAAGATTATTTTGTGAACCCTTTTGTGAACCCAAAAATTGGTAAAATAGTAGAATGTGCAAAGCCCAAATAATCACTTAATTGGTGCACAAATAAAGCTATGCATGTGAACTTTTGGGATCATTGGTAGATGGTTTTTGAAAAAACTCCACACATCAATTTCAAGGTCACATTCTCTTTCATTAAAATTTTTAATGTTGAATTTGTGTTGGGACTCAAGGTGAACTACTAGAGCATGAAGCCCAAATTGGGTGCAACTGGAGGAGCTCCTTAGGATAGACCCTTTTCCTAATAGAAGAAAGTTGGCACTTTTGTCTTGCCCCCTCCTCTAGTGCAACATCTTGATATCATTTCATACTCTAGATCTCAAAGTATTAGATCTATCCATAGATTGAGTAGTATATTGATATCCTAGACTAGGTAAGTGTTGCCTCCCCGTGTTGATGATGCTAGCTAGAGATCATCATTGGTGAGCTCATCACATGTTTGTGTACCCCATACTTGCTTAACATGCAACAGTACTTATCTAAGTCCTATTGGTGATCATATCAAGTATCAGTTTCTATTTGGGGAGGAGGATTCAATACACATGCCTAGAGAGACTAAAGAACCTGAAATGAGAGAGGAAGGGCATGCAGAGTCATGGGATCCTTGTGTGTCGGTACGTGTATATTTTTTTGTTACAAAAAAATTGATTTAAAGTTAATCTTTATAGTAGAATAATTTTAATCCATACTAACTTATACATGTATGTGATCTTCTTTCATGTTTAGTTGATGATGGAGGAGGAGTTCAAACAATTTGATGATGTCACGCTCTTAGCTATTTCATTTGGCCTTGAGACATGTACGACACATTATGTTGTGTTCTTGTTTCTTTTTTATTTGATATTAGAACATATATGGTTTCCAATCTTTCTTTCCTCTTGTAGGTATCACTTGTCAGCAGGAGGTAGAGTGTGGGGGTGAGACACAACCTATTAACAAGGGAAAGGTAATTAGGTGTTTTAAAAGTGATTAAATATCAATGCATTCTTTTAGCTTGTGTGTGCCAATGAAATTTAATTACATTTTTTATTGTACAAGGTGTGTCTACTAGTGATGAGTCTAGGAAGCTTCAACATCAAAGACCCTCTAGCATTTCCATTTGCATCAAGAGCCCCATCACATGTACATATATCATTTGTTATTTTATTTTTACTTATTTTTATAAAACTTGGTAAAACTAATTTTCATCATATTAATTACTAGGCTTTTGTATCTCATAGGAAACACCTAGTGTGCAGGAGGTTGAATGTCAGAGTTTTGTATCTTTGCTCACGCACCCATTGTTTCCAAAGGAGGGGTTGACAAAGGTAAGCTTTAGATTGAATTCTTGATTATATATTATGAATTTAGTATGTTATCAATTATAATGTTATAGTTTAAGTTGTAGATCCATCTATAGATCATACTTGAACTATAAACCTTCATTTAAAAAAATGATCATTATGCATTTGATTAATTTAATGTTGCATATGTAGAATCATATTATTTCAGTAGACTAATTTTGTTTTTTCCTTTTATGTTTATGTAGGAGGCATCTAATCTAGCTAGCACATTAAAGAGGCTGCATTTTAATGATCTATCAACATCATAAGATAATGTAGTTATAATAGGATACATCATGAGACATTTTGAGATGGCATATGCCACATTGTATACAAAAACTTTGATATTATACACATTTCAATGACATGATCAGATGCATTTTGTATATGGAGCTATTTATTTTGATATATATTTGTGTAACTTATCTATGGATACATATATTTTGATATTTTTTTCATTTATGTACACAAGGATATGTATTTTAATTTATTATAGTATTATTCAATTTATCATGCATCATTTATATTGTTCATGTTTATAGAATAGTTTTCATTGTGATCATGTTTGCTATATTCGATTCATATATACTAATTTGTGAAGAAAATTTTATCAAATTTTATTATAAAAGTTCAATGCATTGTTTAATTTTAAATTATGTCTATAGTGCCTTAAGATGTCTACAATTAGCCAAATCCATGGCCAATGTGGTCTTAGGATCCTTAATCTTAAGGGATGCTTCAGTGTGTAGTGGTCACAAATGTTATAGGGGCTGGTGTAGGAGCATCTTCCCTCCACTCTTCCAAATAATTTTTATTCCAAGGTCTTTAGAGAATTCACCCAAGGGCCTTCATGCCTAAGGGTAATCAAGAATATTTCAAGATTTTTGAATAAGCCAACACGTAAGGCCTAGTCACCCTTGGTGTCTTTATAAACCTTGGGCTTTGACTATGGTCAATTGACATAGTTTTTGTATAGATAAGTCTAGTTAGGTTCTTAGACTTTCTTTTAATCATTTTTTAAGTTAATAATTATCCTTAGGATCTTATAATTATATCATATTTGGGAAAAAAGTGCATTTTTGCAAGAAATGCAAAAATTTGCACATTACTAGAAAATGTTGTCAAGCAACTTTTTGTTAAAGTTCCTAAAAGTGTTGTAAATGCTTCCCAATAGTCACAAAATTCAAAAATTAGTTGGATCCATTGGTAAAGGTCTTCAATAAGACCTTTTAGGTGGGTAGGAGATAGATAATGTAAGTTTGAATTGAAATCAATAAAAAATACCTATTTTTCCCTAAATTGTGTCTGCAAACTATATGCGTACGGATTGGTATGGATTGGAAGAATAAAATGAGTGCATGAGTTGAAATTTTTGATGGAATAAGGAATCAATGCAATTATTTTTAAGTGATTTGGAGGTGAGGATAAAAATTTACAAGCATTACTCTCTTAGGTGCACAAAAACCATTCTTGGATAGGCAATTTTTTGAAATCATTCCCTAACTTTCTTTACCACTATGGGAATTCCTTTACCTCATGGGAAATTAAAGTAGGGTCAATATTATATAATATTTTAGAGGCCTAGTAGAAGGGGAATGGATCTACTATTTTTACTTGCAAGCCCTAGTGCGAGCATCTCTATGTGCTTTGACTATTGCAGAGGAGAATGAAGTGACAGTAGCACTTCGATGTTGGAAAAACTTAATCTAATTGTGGATTGTGGTCTCTAAGAGGTCCCTTTAAACATTACAAGTGGTGGATTTCCTAAGGATTTCAACTGGTGGAGACTTCTAGAAGGAGTCAACCCTTATAGGCTTAATTAGGCCTTTTGCAACAACAAGCATTAGGTTATTTCTTTTTTTCTTGGGAGTCCATGATTTTGGTGTTTGATATAACTATAGAAAGGGAGTTTGGATCTAAATTTTTTTGATAGGTCCTTCAGGAATTTTTTAAAAATATGTCTCAAAAATTTGATCTATAGGGCTACAAGCTAGGAAGCCATAAAAGCTAGAGTTGTTTAATTTCTTAGATAGTATTAAGGGTTATAAATCATCTCACTTAGAAAATTGTGAATTGTATAGAAACTTTCCACACACACACACACACAGAGGTTCCTAATTTGTGTTAAAACCTAGTAAAAGTCACTTAATTTGAAGAAGACTTAGAGTTATCTAGGAGGATAGAGTATTTGATGGTTGTTGCAAGATCCTTTTTAAGAAGGTGTAGAGCACTCTTCAATTCAATTTTGGGTATAGAGAAGACACCTAAGGTCACACCACATCAAAGTTTCCTATATAGGGGAGAGCTCTGCATAAGGGGGTCTATGGTTGAAATAGGGGTATCTATAGGGTACATGTCTATTCTTCCAAAGCTAACAAAAATGAAGATTCAATGCCACAATCAATAGTTCAAAAGTAGGGCAATGGTACACTAATCAAGTGACATACACTACAACTTTTGAATCCAGGAAAGTCTATTGTGCCAAATCCAAATGGAACATTATCTATCTAAGCTAAGAGAGGTTATTGTGAACCTTGGCATAACTATCCTATAAAATTCAACATTTCACCAATATCCCTTGCAAGCTTTGAGTTACAACCCTTGGAAGAGTGATCTCTAAATGCACTTGAAGCATCTTAGAGACACTTCAGTATGGAGTGGTCATAAACATTGTACACTCTCCATGGTCAAAATAAGGGTGCCACTAGGGTTCACTCACCCATCCAAAGCTAACGAAGCTTATGATTTCATGCCATGATCAATAGTTTCAAAGTTATGCAGTGATGCGCCAATGAGCTAATGAAGCTTATCTCTTATAGTTATGGTGAGTGACAATTTATTAATCTATCTTTCATTGCAATATGTTTACCCAAACCACCATTGTGTTGATATAAAATGCTACAAATCAAGTTATGAACTTTTGGTTTTTCTTTCTTTAATTTGGATTACATTTTATGTGATTGTTTGATCCTATTATGGAATGCTTAAAGAACTAACAAAGAAAAGAGAGAATTGGTTGATTTTTTTTCATGCATGGATGACTATGTAAAGGTTATAGAGGAGGAATTTAGTGTTATGTTACATGAGGAGGAGTCTTGTTGGATAGAGATGTGAATGACTCTTGGAAAACTCACATATAAGAAGGTTATTAATAGAGGAATACACATTCACTTTACTTCCAAGATATCTTAAAATGTTTATATCATCATTCAAGTTACCTAAAACTATAGTTAGTGTGAACCAAGAAATGAAAAAGAGACCTTTAGTTAAAGAAAATATTTAATTTGAGACCATATCCTTGTTGCTTATTAGGTGCTATATTGACCAAAAAAAGATAAGTAAAAAGGAACACCATAATGTGATATAAGGAACACTAAGTATATTATAAAGGTGTGCAACCATAAACAAAAAATAGAGAGCACAAGGGAATTTGGTGAGAGAAGAGGTGATAGGTGATTAAAGTGTACCCATGGATATGATAGATGGGGAAACAATATGGGGTATGTGCAAGATCATGGTGTGCAAAAAAGTGGCATTATGAAAAAGTTGGAGTTCTAAAATGTCTAAAAGCATATCAAAATCCATTTTGACTTTTTTCCCACCCATCTTGATACCAAAGAAAAAAGGTGATACCATACCTTTTTGGCTATCCGATCCTATATTGCATAGCTAATCCAATATCAGGTATCTAATATTATTGGTATCCAATATTATTAGATATCTGATACTAGACTGAATACCTAAAACCTACAACCACAAAATTAAATCAAAAAACTTGAGCACTATTTTCACTGTTGTTTCTTATTGTTTCTTGTTGATGGAACAAATGAGGGCCCCCATTTCGGATACTCAATTTGAGATTTTTTATAGGATCAAGGAAACCTCAACTCCATTTTTTGTTTGTTTATTTGATTGCTTTCATTGAATTATATTTCAAATTAGGTTTTTTTTAATAGAAATCACTAGTATTTTTAATTTTAATTAAAAAATATTAATACAAATAGTAATTTTTGGATTCTTTAAAATTTTATAGGCATGTCTAAGCCAAATGATGTTGTTAACACTAAGCAATGAAACAATATTCGTTAATACCCTCTACCAAACATTCCACAACCCTATCAAAATCCTCAACCTCCACCAAACAATCCCCTACCCCCTCAAAACCCTCCTCGAATTGAAGATTTGATACAAGAAAATCATACCAAACTAAGGGGTTTTCAAGCTACATATAAAAATATACCTACATTTTCCCATTTTATCCACATTAAACACCATAGTGGATAATATTTAGACATTTACCAATCACCAAAATGCTACTGTTCACTAGCATGAGAAAATGCATGTCATGTTTGATGATGGGTTGGACTATTATGAGGTTGTAGCCCTAAACATAACCAAAGATGATATTGTTAACCTTTTTGTGAGCCCAAAATTTGGTAAAGTAGTAGAATGTGCTAAGCCCAAATTAACACTTAAATGATACACAAACGAGGCTATGCATGCAAATGTTTGAGATTGTTGGTGGATGGTTTTTGACAAACCTCCACATATAAATTTCAAGATCACATTCTATTTCATTAAAAAAATTTATGTTGAATTTGTGTTGGGACTCAAGGTTAACTACTAGATAATGAAGCCCAAATTTGGTGTAGTAGGAGGAGGAGATCCTTACAATAGACAATTTACCCAATCGAAGAAAGTTGGCACTTTTGTCCCCCCTACTAATGTCTCACCCTGTCCTCTACTGCAACATCCTAATATCATTGCATAGGCTAGCTCTCGAACTATTAGATCTATCCATAGATTGAGTAGCCTATTGATATCCTAGATTAGGTAAGTGTTGCCTCCCTATGTTGATGATGCTAGCTAGAGTTCATCATCGGAGAGCTCATCACATGTTTGTGTACCCCATACTTTCATAACATGCAAGAATATTTATCTTATTCCTATTGGTGATCATTCTGAGTATCAATTTCTATTTGGGGAGGATGATATAACACATATGGCTAGAGAGACTAAATACCCTAACATGAGAGAGGAGGGGCATGTAGAGCCATGGGGTCCTTGTGTGTTGCTACGCATATACTTTTTTTCTTTTTTACAAAATAGTTGATTTAAAGTTAATCCTTATAGTAGAATAATTTTAATCCATACTGACTTATACATGTACATGATCTTTGTTCATGTTTAGCCAATAACTGAGGACGATCTCAATAGGTTGGTGATGTCACACTCTTCGCTATTTCATTTGGCCTTGAGACATCTATGATACATTATGTTGTGTTCTTGTTTCTTTTCTATTTGATATTGGAACATATATGGTTTCTAATCTTTCTTTTCTCTTCCAATATTTAAAGTTTATCAGAGGAAAGACATTGCAAATTTTGTCAAAGGGATCAATTTTTGTTGACACAATAAGACACAATTTCTTGCTAAAGCAAGCTGTGGAGCATGAAAAGATCCCAAATAAGTCTGAATAGCAAATTTAGATCTTGGATGAGGAGATTATTCAAGCTTAAGAATTCATGAAAGATAATGAATTCTTCAAATTAGATGAATTCAAGTCATTCTTATACAATGTTAAGTAATATGAGCTTACTTTGCAATTGCATCTAGGTGATTTCCCTGAAAAGGTTGTAGAGTTGGTACAAAGGTTGCAAGAATATGATCCTAGAAGTGAAAGCCTCACAATAGAAGAATGCAAATAGCTTGTAGCTATAAGTGGGATTCTTCTCTTTCTAGGATGGGAGCTGAACAAGAAGTAGTATAGATCAATCTCTTTCGAAGAGACCAATATTGCTAGTGAGTTGTAAGGCTATGGCTTTAATATTGGCAACAAGACAATGGATATATGGAGTTTATCTCTAGAGGACTAGAAGTCGGCTCTGATAGAAATAAAGGAATCCCCCCAAGGCAATGCGATATTTTAGAATGTTACTGCTGTATCTAGTGATCAGATCCATAATTTGTGGAATACAACATCATTTTTGTGGAAGAGAAAAATGGATATATTAGAAGAACAATTATTTCAAACATACAACATATGCATTAATGCTAGGAAAAGTATGAAGAAGAGTTGAAAATGACTTATGTCTTAGAATAGAGGTTGGCTACCCTACAAGAAGAGACTTGAATCCTCAAAAATGTGTTAAGGCTTATCACAAAGGTGAAAGACCAAGAAGACCAAACAAAAGTTGATGCAAAAAATGTGGGATAAAGTTAGTAGATAGACATTGATGAATGGGATGGTGCCAAAGAGGTGGAAATCAAGAAAATTTAGAGTTTGATGATGCACAAGATAGGTGCCTTACAAATTGTAACACAAAATATGCATAGAGGTTACATCTCACTACAAGGAGCTAAATTCCAATGTTAAGAAGCATTAGCTCTTCTATCCCCTTGATTCACAACATGGGGATCGTATAAACAATTCTTTGATAACTTGGTTCCCCTATTACCCAAAAGAAGGCATTACCTAAGGTAGTAATTATAAATTCCATAAATATGATTAGTAAAGTGAAGGAATTGCATGGGTTTCTCTCAAGAAAAATGCAATTAATACAAGGTAAGATGAAAGTAATGTTTATTGGGATTCCTAGCTTTATTCCTATTATCCTAGAGTCTAATGGAGTAATCATAGAATGGAAAGAAAGGTCATCCTTTTCTGAGGATACGTTTTGACATTTATGGTTTGTAGCCTTTTGAAATAATGAGAGAATATCTATGACATGATTGACATTTCTTTAGGATTGAATCATATATGAATAAGGTCATAGGAGAATTAAAATCTATAACTAATGGTAAGTGGAATAAGAGTATTGGTGAATTAGATATCATATGTGATGCCACATGGTCAGATCTAGATACTTACATTGCCATCTAGGAAATCATTTCTAATATGAAGGCTATACCATTAGTTGAAAATGACTAGGCAAATTAGGAAAGTAGTTAGAGGTAGACGAAACAAAAGAAAGGAAAGGAAAGTGATAGAAGCATGCATACTAACATAATTTTCTAAAAGACACCTACTGATAAGTGCCACCTTCTAGTTTTGCAACTACATCCAAAGTTTTGATCAAGATAGAAAGAATGTTTAAATATAACTAAATATAAAATATCTTTGTATATGCTTTTCTTTAGAATTTTGACATGTGTCCTCCCATCTGAAGCTTGTTGCAATCCTTCCTATAAAAGGATTTCCAAGATGTGGATTTGAGGTCTAAAATCTATGTAATTTTTAGTGTTATGCTATTTTGCATTCGATCCAATCAATTTTTGTGTAATTAGTGTGTGATGCGTTCATTTTGTAAAATTTGAGAAAACAAGTGAACATAGAATGATAGTTTGTCATATCTTGGGTTATGTTTGAGTATTACACTAGTATTGTATGATTTCAAGGAGAATTAATTCAAAAGGAATGTTCTGCAATATCTATTTCTCTAAATTCTATCTCCAATTTTATGTGTTGGTTCTATTGGGATTGAATGAGCAAGGTTCATACAATTTAATACTACTAGGATAGGTTGTGTATCAATTTTCTATCACTTTTAATTCAAAGAATTAAGTAAGTTCTTCAATAAATTAATAACATTCCTAGTCATATAAAAGGGATATTCATAAGAAAGGGGTTTAGGTTTTATTGCTGATAATTTAATTATAAGGCAATTAAACAGGTCAAGTTTTGCTTGGTAGAATTTGTGTGACAATGGATAAGGCAATGATCATCAATTTAGATGCATACTGAAGAAATCATATGGTTTCATGAAGCACAAATATAAATAAAATCAACTTCTACTTTTCTATATCAGGAAACAATTGTTGGTTACCACTTATTTACAATAATTCTATGTGTCATAGTTAGCTATTGTAATCAAGAATTATTTGTAAACTTATCAAGAATTGTGACCATTTATGCTATATGGGATGGGTTTGAAGAAAAGGGTACCAATGAGTCAGTTGTAAAGGAAATATCAAGCATTCAATCATTTTGTCCCTAAGTTGCACCCACCTAGGTCCTACAGAGCCTAAAGTATAGAAAATCTATGTGATTTTGTTAATTTTGGTCTAGATCTAGAGAATTTTTAGTTAAATATAGGAAGTAGCTAGCCATTATATTGTTATTATCTTTTGAACCCTAGTATTAGGTATTTTGTTGCCTGGTAGTTTTTGAACACCAACAAAATGGTGACTTTGTTGGGGATAAGGTTAACCTAAACCTTATTAGAAGGAAGAGAATCTCTAGTATAAATTGAATATTTCAGTTCTATATTGTAGGATGGTTTTGCACATCTGAATCACCAACAAAATGGAGACTCTACTTGAGAGTTAACAAAAGAAAAAAGAACTTTGAAGTCCCACAATCTCTGCTATGAGTCTATATCTGTAGTCAAATATATGTTATCTTGTGAAGATGTGCTTGGGTATTGGTTTTTTTTGAATGACAAACCTTGAGAATTTATGAAAATTCTAGTACCACAGAAGCCGTGTGATGTAGAATGGGCCTACAAAGTGCCTTATTAGCCATATAGAGTTGTTTTCTTAAAAGTATACAATATAAAATATATTAGGTTTAGGTCCCTCTTATCAAATTTATTTCAAGAAAATTTTCCCTTGAAAAGTTCCTTGTCTTCTAGCCAATATAAAAGATATATTTCCATTGTGGATGGTGACTTAGTCTTACGTTTTGTTACTAGTGCTTATTTTCAAGTGAAAATTGGCTGATAAGAGGAAAAATACAAGATCTTATGTAAAAGAAAACCCAAATATCCCATTGTATATATTTTTACCAAAGAGTGGTAGAAATAATTGGCCTAAAAAGAAAGTAGAATCTGGTCATACTTGGAAACCTAGAGATAGCCCACAATACTATCCCTTAGCTAAGAAGGAGATTTCATCCCATAGTTATGAATCTGAAACCACTAGGCTCTTGGGTAATGCTTTCACAATGCCTTATCATGAAGAGGTTTTTTACCAAGACAAATTGGTATCATCTATAGGAGATAGTATTTTTAGATCTAGTTTTGTAGAAGAGATGAACCAACACCTCAGACCATAAGTATTCAATCCAATAGACCAAATCTTGAGCAAGTCCCTTACACTAAGAGAAACCTGATACAATTTAATGGCTTTATAGAATCTGAAGCTACAAGTACATATCATTATGATTTTCTTTTTGAGGTAGAAATCCTTAGAAGAAGGGTCACTGAAGAAGAAACCAAATGCATTCATTTAGAAAAGGTGAAAGAGAAAATTACAATGAAACTCTCATTAAGAGAGATAATTTTCTTAGGAGAATGGTTGTTCTGAAAGACCAAAATAAGAAATTGAAAGAGATACCCTCCAAAGTACATTTTGATGTTTTTGGAGATGTTGAAGTTTTAATATCTAAAGTTCAAGAGCAAGAAAATCTCCTAAAGGGAAAAGAAGGACTTGTCTTAGCCCAAGTCCAATCCTACAAACCTATTAAGCTAGAACTTATAGATCTAACTATGAAAACTTTTGATAAAGGAAGAAAAAAGGTTGTAGGAATTCAAATAAATGTACCTCAAATAGTTTCTAACAATTCTACAAATCCTCCCATGTCTAAACTTGATTTAGAGTTGGAAAAGGCTAAGAAGGAAAGGGAGAATTTAGCTAAGGAGATTGAAATTGTTGAGAATGAAGCATAAGTAGCTAAAACTAGAAGAAAGATACAATTTATTAAAACTAATTTTTATTTAGCTTCATGGCCAAATATGTCCACACAAGCCACACCCTCTATTCCCACTTGTGCAATAGTAATACTAAGACAAAATGTCTCTTAGTCAACCCCTACCTCATCCTCCACCACAAGTAGTCAAATCCCTTCTATTTAATAAATATAACAACCTTAGATCCTTGTCCAAAATTAATTAGTTATAGAAAGTACATCAAATTTTGCTAGTTTTTAGAGAAGAGCCATATACATGGAAAAGTATAAACAAATGCCCTTTCTAGACACTCTTGAGTTCCCACATCCTATTTCCAATGATCTTAGAAATAAGGTTATCAAATTCATAGGAAATAATGCCATTACTGGTGAAGAGAGCACTTAAGGAAATCTATTGATATGCGCAATGATTATGAAGGGGTGCATGAGGGTGTGTAGTTATGAAGTTGTTTGTACATTCACTGACATAGGATGCTAGGGATTGATTTAGAAGATTACTTGATGATAGTGTATGTTCATGGGGAGGATTGGAGAATTTTTTTAAGGAGAAGTATGGGGATAATACCAATGTTGGTTTTGTGTTGAATGAATTCAACAATATAAAGAAGAACTAGAATGTATCCACTTTTGATTTTAATGTGAGATTCAAAAGGGGATGTATAAGCTCTTCCAAGTGATGAGACTTTGGTGAAAATATATGCCTCACTACCTACTTTGATGCTTTTAATAGAAAGATGTCATACATATTAAGGAATAAAGATCCTAGAACTCTAAGAGATTCCTAAAAAATGGATGTGAATATTGAGAACAATAAAAAAGCCTCTAGTATGATGGAAATGAGGGATAACCCTAAATTACTCAATCCAAGGAATAATAAGAGAGAAAGTGATAAGCCTACTATAGGTAAGAAGTCTGAGGAGGATACAATGGGTCAAGTGTTAAATTTGCTAAAGAACATGATTCCACCAACCAATAATTCCACTAAGAAAAAAAATATTGATAAACCTCAATTTAACAAACATTATAATAGGCAGCCTAGAATGCAAAATTATCCATATACTACTCAATGGAAAGATGGAAAACCTATCCCCAATCTAGCTTAGGGAACCAAAGACAAAGGTACACCAAATCCTCTACAAATAAATTTTGTGAATATGATGGATGATGTACCTTGGTGTATTGTGTGTCAGTCCCCTCACTCTCCTAACTATTATGCATTGGCTCAATCATTTTTTGCAAGTGAACAGGTACAAAATGAAGAAGGAGAGGAGGAGAAAGGTAATGAGGATGTCAGCTATAATATGGTAAAATTATGTGATGATTGTGATGAATTTGATTTAGAAGAGCCTAAAAATGATGTCACTAGTTAGAGAAATGTTTATCGATTACATCATCAAAAAGTGTTTTTAGATGATGAAGATCATGATGAAAACAAGGTTTACACTACATTGTTTGGTGTAGATCACATAAATTTGAGGAAATCATCGAAGGAAGAGATTGAGAGGATCACAATAGAGATGATATCCCAAGTACATAGTAATTACAATCTGAGAGATATAATTGTCAACAGTGACACTAGTAAGCCATCTAGCATCTTCATTAAAAATATTACTCATAAGATGATTGATGCCAATAAGAAGGATAATATAGTGATAGTTAAAGTCAAGGACAATAAGAATAAGAAGTGGGAGCCTAAAAAGAAATTATAGTTTCAAAGTGTTGAAACAATCAAAGCTAGTGTGCAAGAAAAGAAATTAGAACCTGATGTCATCAAGTAAATAATAGGGCCTACCACTCAAATACTATCAACTCCAAGTATTTCTGTTAAGCCTACTATTTATGATCTTATTGATATGATATCCATGTTATCTCATATTACTATCAAAGTTCCCCTATTTAAAATGTTTAGAATAAAGGAACATAAAAATAAAGCTCTTGCTTGGTTGGGTGGGATAGGAAATTGTAATATTGTTGAGCAAAATCTAATAGTCATGCAACAAACACCAATTGTCTTAGAAGAAAATGGAGTCATGTCCCAAATTCCCTAGATGTATTTGGATAATTCATGTGTAGCCTAGTCATAAATATCAGAGCCTTAAAAATTTGCATGATAGATTCATGAGAATCAAACACCATTATATAGGCAATATGGTCAGTTAGATGTCTTAATGGTTTTCATTTATGGCAACATACATTCAACATTTCATTTATGCATTTAAAGATAGATAATTGTCTAAGTATTAAATAGTTTGCAACAGTTTAGGGAATAGATCTTAAGAGTATGAATGATGCACAAAGAGTTAGTGTATGCATAGTTGAGGAAATATTTGTGACATTGTCATGATGATGTGTACTGTATAGATAGTATGACATAAGTTATAGTAATATTAACAGTGTGGCAAAATAGAGCATGAAAACAAACAAAGTTGTACAACTTTAGGAATTATTTTGGTTAAAAAATAATTACTATGTTATGTTAACCCAATTATGTGGATATTATTCCATAAGATATTTTCTATTTTGTCAAGCGTGTGAAGATATGAAGGCCAACAATGCAGATTTTTGTGATTGTGCAAGGTATAAGTAAAGATCTTATCTGGCACAGATAATGTGGAAGTTTCCTAATTAGATGTGACATGCGAACTATTGTGAGAACTATTTGTGAGCTTTATGTGATACAAAATCTGATGTAAGATCAGAGCCAATTTAAGTTACAGTAGCAAAGAAAATATTTTATGTATACCTATCTTGCAAAGGAATTAAATTGTATAATTGCATGTTAGGGAAGTGGGCTTTTCTTTCATACATTTTAATTGTTGTAGCAACACCTAATAGGGTTGTAGAAACTCCTAAGAGGGTTGTAGCAACTCCTAATAGGGTTGAGGCTTCTAACAATGCCTAGTCCTCTAACAAAGACTCAAGACACTATATGTACTTCATAGACTCCTAACAAGGTCAATATCCTTAACAAGATCTTATTGCTTAGTGAATCATCTAGTGGGTATCATCCCCACCAAGTTTTTTCCTTGGATAAGGTTTCCCTACTTAAAAAATAATGGTTTTATGAGTTCTGTATGTGTATGGTTATATTGACTATTCAGTATTATTGGTTTACTTTCATATGCAAGTTATAAAGTAATTAACAATGTTTAGTTGTGGGAAAAAGTTTGTAGAATACTGATTCACCCCCTCACAATGTTATCTATTTCTAACAATTGGTATCAAAGCATAGTTACTTTGAAGAGGCTTATCAGCTTAAGTAGGATCCCAGTGAATATGGAATAGTTGAAGAAGAATTTTGAAAAAACCCTTGCACAGATTGATCTTCTTACTAAAGAAAAAGATAACTTGAAAGATAGATATAAAGATGCAAAAGTTTACATTGGTAAATTGAAATATGAAATTGATGATCTTAAATCTAGAAAAGAACCTTTTACGTAGACCAATGATAATGATGATACGGAAAATCTCAAGAGAATGAGATCTTTAAACATGAGTTGAAAATTATTGAACTAAAGTTGAATCTTAAGATTAATAGTAATAAGAGTGAACATGATCTAAAATATGAGAATATAGATGATGCAGGGAGCTTCCCTTAATACAATAAACTCATAACAAAAAAATAGAAAAAATAAAAAATGTGAGAACAAAATATGGACTTTTTATCTGCACCACAAATGCGGAATTACAAAATTCGTAAGTACAATATGCTAACCCACATGGGTGCCTTAAGTACAATAATTTGAAAGACAAGCTATGAACTATGACCCAGAGATATCCTAGACAATGTTTGGGCCTTTCTTAAATAGGTAGTTTTATGCTACCCAATAAGGCTCTAGAGGCTCAAACTTAATACCTAGGGCCAACAAACCCTAACAATACACATAGAGTTGGCCAAATACATATTTGACAAATTAGTTTAGAAATTTTGGTAGCCCAAATTTTGAAGGCCATAAATCATGAACAGTTGCTCTGATTGGCTATTATAACTACTTTTTGAAAATGTCAGCTCATGATCTACAGGCTTAGAACTACACTAGAGCCCTTATGTTGAGTGTTTAAACCTCATCCAGGATTTCTAAGGCTTCCTATGGTGAGCCTAAAGTTTTTTTGCAATTTTTTTCCACCAAACACACTTCTAATAGGGTGTTAAAATCCTCTAACAAGGTGGGACTTAACAATCTTTATAAGCCTTTAATAGGGTAAGCCTTTCACAAGACAGATCATGATTCATGGTCAAACCATTGTAACCTTAATTGGCTACACTTTATTATTGCAGTAGTAAATATTTGCGGGTGTCATCCCCACCCTAGTTTTACCTTCTCATTTGGAGGGTTTTTGGGTAATCATATTTGGTGTCAAATGTGTGTTTGATTACTTATATGTTTTTAGATGCATTTTCTTTACATATTATTTTAGTATGATAATGCATGTGATGTAGGAATGGTGAAAAGTTTTATGGTTCCAAGTTTAAACTCTTGATTCACCACGTACCCCCCCCAGATGTTTACCTTTCCCACTTGTAATTCCAACAATTGGTAATAGAGCCAAGTTCTCAAAAGGAGAAGCTTTGCAACTTAAAGGAAAGATCTTGAAATGGAAGTTTACAAATTGGGAAAGACTATTGAGAACCAGGTGATTGAGATGCATCTTATACTACATTAACTAAATGAAGCCAAAGATGCTTTGAAGAGAACCTTAAAGAGAAGGAAAGAGATTTCCATTGTAGAAAATGACACACAATACAAAGAGATCGACACCACAAAGTTATTTGTAGATGGTAACTCTAGTGAATTTGATGCAACAATTGTAGATCTAATGGGAAAGAATAGAATCCAAGTTGAAGAAATCAGAAATCTCAAGTTGGATCAAGAATCACAAGCTATACTACTATGTGAGGTGACTGAACAAGACAAAAGAATTTTGGCAAATAGATTGCAAGAGAAATCAACAAAGCTATCCAAGATCTCAAACATGCAATTGGATACCTTGAGCCAAATGATGAATGCTCATCATGAGTTGATTGTGAAGGACATTGAGATAACTACATTGAAGTTGTAGAATGAACAACTATAGAATGAACTGAAAAGAGAAAAGGAATTTATTGAAGATTTCAACAAGCCAAATGAAGCTATCAAATACTTTGAGCAATTACTAAGGTCCCCTAGATCCAACAGAGATACAATAGGACTCAGCTATAGAGGCACTGAAGAAGGAGAATAATCCAAAGTTGCTGAAGAAAGGAACAACAAAGGTAAGAATTCCAAACCTACTTGTCATATTTGTGAAAAGAAAGGACATACTGCTAATGTGTGCAGAAGAAAGAATACAAATCAAAATGTCAAGCCTAAGAACATGGTTCACTATCAAAAGTGCAATAAACAAGGTCATCAAGCACATGAATGCAGAACCAAAACCATGCATGAACCAAAATTTGAATGATATTGCTACAACTATCAGAACTATGGATATAGAGCCTTTGAATGTAGATCCAAGTCCATGTGGTCATCAAACAAGCCAACAAAGGTAAGAAGCTACAGAAACTCTTACAATTGGGATTACAATACAAGATATAGCTTCCACTATTGTCAAGAATATGGACATATTCTTGAGAATTTTATTAGGACTCACTTCAATGGTAACTACAAAAGGTGGTTGAGTCAAACCACATGCTTTAGCTATTCGAAGACTGGTCATAGTAGCAAGCATTGTCCAACTAGGTCAAAAGCACCAAGTTGTGGATTTTATAAAGGCAAAGGCAAGGTAGATGTTGAACACATCAGGAATGAAATGAATAAGACATGGAAGAAGAAAGATGGTTGTAGTACATCAAATGGAGAAGGGATCACTTCACCCAATGGGTCAAGTGGTCACACCTCATCAAACTAAGCAAACAAGAGGTATGTGGGAATGATACTTAAAGTATTATGTCATACATCAGTTTTGAAAAGAAGTTAGTATTGAAAGGACTACATTAGCATTAATGAAGATGCAAGATGTTGAAAATTCAAGATTAAATTTTTAAGTTTTCATGTTTTTGTCAAGCATGAAAAGTTTTTAATGAATGCTAAGTGGAGTACTAGTTAGAGCCAAGCTACCAGGCTAGCTAGTTGATGTTGAGTCTATAGTAGCTGTCGAGTGATTGTAATATCAATAGATGTTGAATGATTTTGAAAACATGTTGATGCTTAGTTTATAGAGTTGTACAAGTTCTAAGCATTAATTGCAAGGGTTTTTGAAGGGTATATGATCATTTTTCACTCATTTTTCATCATTTTGAATTCAAGCAAAAGCTAGAAGAGTAGAAGGCAATTCATAAGTTTGTTTGAAGTGACTGCCAAGATCTCAGTGATGAATTCACTCCTGTTCTTCAAATTTTAAAAGTATTTTTTCATAAGCTAAGCTACATAGTTTGCATTTGTAAAAACCCTAGATTGTCACAATGGCATCTAGCTCAAGAAATGTAGAAGGGAAAGAAGTCTTGAGTGTGTAATTAGTTGTCAATGAGGTAAAACAACCAGATTTCAAAGTGATTCTAGATGTTGCTTATAAACAAGATCCCTTAGGTGCATTGTCCATGATTCCCCCAAAAGTTATAATGGTCCAAGATGTCAGAAAATGTTATAACTACAAGATAGGAGCAATAGGTGACATGGAAATAAGGGAAGCCTATAATAGATTGTGTGAAAACAACGCCTTGAAAGAAGAATTCAAAATTGTTAAAAGGAAGGGTTTGATGCATGCCCTAGAATTACCTACTTTATTCGAAAATGAATGGATAAGAATTGTCTTAAGCCGAATTAATGATGGATCCCTATGGATGGAAGGTGGACCAATAAAGATATCATAGAAAATAATCCACAGGGTGACTAGTTTTCCAACCCTAGATCAGCCAAAGACTCTGTCAAGTGATTCTAAAGAGGCAATAGAGAAGAATACAGGAGCAAAGTGGAATAAATGAGGAATGACAATTGACACCATCATAGATCCATTGATAAACTTTGCAGTTACGGGTATTTCTCACAAATTTTATCAATCCAGTAGATTAAATAGTGTACCCTATATTGTAGTGGATGTGGGATACAAAATTGTGAAGAAAGATCATACTTATGATCTAGCTAAACTCCAATTGCAACATATAATGGAAAATATCAGAGCAATTAGGAAGACCAAGAGTGAACAGTGCAAATTTGGATCAATTCTAATTTGCACATTTTTTTATGTACATAATACATTCCCATCTTTTGGCAAAATAGGATGGAAGAAAAACAGGTCAGTTACTACTTAGATAAATGAGTACATTGAGCAAATGGGTGAGAATTTTGAAACTATCATGACAAGCTATTTTGAAGACTTTAAGAAGTCTATGAAGGAAAGGATGAGAATACCTATTTCTTTGGTTGAACAATATTACAATGATATCTATTTTCTTGTAGATATTGATTACACATATGTACAAGTTACCACACCTAGGGTAAGATGGCTAAAACCCTTAGGTTATGAGATCAATGTTGATGAAGCCTCAACTACCATTACTACACTTCTAGCTGAGAAAGTTGATAAAAAAACCAAAATCTTTGAAAATTATGATGTAATAAAATCAAAAGTAAAAATGGAATTGAAGACAACCTCTACATTGAAGAAGAAGGATGAGCTAGTGAAGAAACTTAAGGCCAAATTTGGTGAAGGTGTTGAAGAAGAAGAAGAGGAAGGAGATGAAGAGGATTAAGAAGAATAAAAGGAAAAAAAACTCAAGAACCTCTTGCATTAACCCAAGGCATGGGTGAGGACAAAGAAGAAAAGGGTTCCAAGGAAGAGAAATTTAAAGAAGTACCAAAGCATGCTGAGACAAAGAAGAGAAAGGCCAATGCATAGCCTATGGCTAAAGCAAAGAAAGTTGCTAAGCCAAGTTCAGCAAAGCCAACAACATCTACCACCAAAGCAAGCACATGAGCCACCACACAAAAGGCCAAGGAGAAAAGAAAGTATATAGAACAAGGAGGTCAAGAGCAGAAGAAACAGAGAAGGAAATACATTTCTCAACCCGACTCAGATGAAGAGAGAACTGAATCAGATGATCAAAGCCAATTTTAAGTGATAAGTTATACACCACCACTTTTTGATCTTGAAAATCCATGTGAAAATATCAAAAATAATGCAGATTTTTCTACTCTTAAGAATGTGAATTTTGATAATTTAGGAAAAGAGGAGAAAGAGTTAGTGGAAGAATCCCTATACACAATCATGTCCAAATTTAAGAATACACCATTAGAATTCGCTAACTCAGTACCCAATCCATTAGATGATTTAGTTGAGCAAAAATGTCACTATTGTTTAAATTTGGAAAAGCAAATAAGGGAAACTAATTTGGTCCAAGTGATGCCAGAACTAACAAAATAAAAAATTGCTAAGGCAAACAAGAAATGTGGAGGAAGGTTCACACCAAAATATAGAGCCTTTAGCATTCTCCAAAATGACATTGAAGATGTTGTTAAGAAATCCACTCAAATGTGGAAATTAATTTATGGATTAACTACAGTGAAGCAAGGAGAGAAGGACCCCTTTGAGGGTAAAAATGATGATAAAGAAGAGGATGATAAAGAGGATAGCAAGTAAGAGAGAAATATAGAGGAGGAGACTGAGAAGATGGATACTAACACAACAATAGCTAAATAGTAGCATAAGGAACAGAGTGTGCAAGACACACAAATGTTGAGTGACTGTCCTCCTCATGACACAAGTGTACCTATAGAGACCATAATTTTCAAGGATGTCTTTGATGCATCAACACAGAACATCAACCCATTGAATACAAAAGATTTGAAGAAGATTCTATATCAATCTACACTGCAAGCACAACTATGCACAAATCCAAATTTGATTAGTGTAGAAGAACTTCAAAAGGAAGTAATTGACATTACAAGGGTTAACATGAATACACAAGAACACCTTCTATCATCCCTTTAGTTACTAGTGATCAACCTTTGATTCCAACAATAGTAGACACATCTATCAAGGTTGACACAAGTGTTAAAGGGGACACAGTTGAGAAAAGGCAGACTATCAAAGAAGAAGAAGAAGAGACAACAATAGAGAAAATAGGATAGATAGATACATTTGCACCTGAAGCACAGACACAAGGTGCAAGTCATGTCATTGTCATAGATCAAGATAAGTCTAAAGAAGGTGAAAAAACACCTAAGGTAAAGGAGCAAGAGGCCATCCAAGCATTGGTAACTTTACCAACATCTAGCTCTTCACCTACAAAACTTCTTCAGAAGCTGAACATGGAAGCTATACCCCTACAAATCTCAATGCCAAGATCAAGCTCTTTTAAAGTTGAAAAGGTAATTCATTATGGTGATATCAATTTAGATGAAGAGATAGTGATTCCAAAATTTGACTATGACACAATGATTATAGATCAAATAAGCATTCTACAACAAGCATCAGAGAAGAAGATGTTGTATACAATTATCCAATAGTGTGTTGTCTTTGATGTTACACAAATGTCATACAAGTCATCTATTAGCACTTATCAAGCTTAGTTGCTTTGTAAGAAGATTTACAGTGTCTACCAAGCATTCTTAGACTTTACCTTGTGCAGGTAGTTGTTATCAAGCTTTCAAGGTTAGAAAAGGAAATTTAGTGTCTACCAAGCTTACTCGGTCAGCAAAGGAAAATGTAGCAGAAAATAGTTCTTATCGAGCTCTCATGGTTAGCGAAGGAAATATAGTTTTGACTGAGCTCTCATGGTTAGCAAAGGAAATTTAGTTCTTATTGAGTTCACTCAGAAGCCAAAGGATTTTGTAAAATTTGCAATGTTAATCGAGTTGAGATGGTTAACTCGAGAAATTATTTTTGGAGCAATGTTTACCGAGCAGAGTCAGCCAGTAAAGGAATTTGTTAATTTATGATTTAATGCTTAATCATTTTAAGTATTATTTACAACTAACTATGGTAATTATTATAGGTGATTGTAACTTGTAATTGAGCCAACTTTATAATCCAAATGGTATATATGAGAGGTCAAGTTGGAAATTTTAAGTGTGATGAATTTGATGTGATATGAATGTGAAGGTGGACTGATTATTGTGAGAGTGAATTTTAAAGGATGATCAGAGATCATTAAGGAGAAGCAAAGCTATATTTGATTAAGGAGGATCTAATGGTGCACAATAGAGATCTGTAATCATAAAATTTAGTTGCATCTTATTCAGGTCATTTCATTGTTACTTTCTAACCATTATAGCAATGATTTCAAAATCTCTTAACAGAGTTGATTTAATAGCCATTTTGAAAATCCTCTAACAAGGTGGCAGTTTAGTTGAATTTTTCTAAAAACCTCTAACAAGGCCACTCCTAATAGGGTGAATAAATCCTCTAATAGGGTCACACCTAACAATGTGTTTTGTAAACCTTTAATAGGGTTGGCTCGTAACAAGGCTCACTTTAGAAGAGTGAAAATTGGTAGCTAGTTACTTGGTGGTTTTTTCCATATTGGGTTTTCACATTAAATTTGGTGTCTCTTGTGTTCATGTTATTTATTTTTGCATGAATGTTAATAATTATGAATGCTTAAATATTAGTAACAAGTTAATCTATCGAGTTACAACATTTTTCGATGTGGTTACTAAGTATCAGTAGTAACTAGTTATTTAAGACATCTAAGGAATCTAGATTTGTTTTTGTGGTAACTAATTCACCCCCCTCTCAGTTACTCCATCTATAATTCTAACAATTGGTATCAGAGCTTTTGGTGCTTGCAAGAAAAGATTTCAAGGATCTAAGCTAAAGATCAGGATGTCTTACAAGAGGAAAATTCCAAGACTTAACAGGGACAACTTCTCAGCATGGTAGGGACTAATGAGACTTCATCTAGCTTCTATTGGTGATATAGGGCTGAAGTACCTTAATGCAGAATATGTAGAACCTACTGGCACATTATCTATCAATCATATTGCTGAAAATAAGACTCACAAAAACATGACGATAGATATTGCATCTGCCCTAAGTTATGAAGAATTTGATAATATTAAGGATTGCAAAATTACTTTTGAAATGTGGAACAAGTTGAAAGATATCTATGGAGGTGATGATAATGTGAGAAGAGCCAAAGTAGAAATTTTGAGAGGTCAATTTGATCAACAAAGGAAGAGAGAAGATGAAAACATTACAAAACATGTTGAAAGAGTTAAAGAAAGTGTTAATGCAATCAAAGCTTCTAGAGGAGATATCAAGGAGGAAATAGTTATAAGTAAAGTTCTTAGAACACTACTTCCCATTTATCCTATCAGAGTTTCTGCAATTCAAGAAAGAAGATGTGAAGAAAATCATAAGATAAATTTAGAGGCCATAGTTGAAAGATTGACTACATTTGAGCTAGATAACTATGATAATTATGTTCCAGCTACCAAGAACATTGAATCAACATTTGAAGCCAAGTTTTTGCTTAAGGAGAAAGGCAAGAAGATAAAGAATTCTAAGTCAGATAGTGAAGAAGAATCATAACAGAGTTTATATAGTGATCTTGAGGTGGTTGAAGCTCTACTAGCAAGGAAATATTCAAGAGGCAAAGGAAAATACAAAGGTAAGGTTCTTCTAATCTATTTTTCTTGTGAAGAAATTGGACATATTACTGCTACGTGCCCAAATAAATATAACAAGGATGAGAAGAAAGCTCACAAGTGCAATGGCAAGAAAGACTTCAAATCATTCAAGGAAAAGGTAAGAACACATGTTTCATGGCTAAGGATTCTAATGATTTTGATGCTGAAGAAGAAGATGAAATTGTTTACATTGCTATGAAAGATGAGTCTGATAATGATGAGGAAATGGCACTTATTTCTCATGTGAGCAAAAATGATACATGGATTATAGATAGTGGTTGTTCTCATCACATGACTAGTGATAAAACTAAGTTTGAAAATTTTGAAGACTATGGTGGTGGCAGTGTGAGGTTTGGTAATAATGAACCTTGTTACATAAAAGGAAGAGGAAGAATCTCACTAACCAAAGAACTTGTATGTGATAATGCATATTGGGTAGAAGGACTTAAACACAATCTGTTGAGTATGGCACAACTACTCAATAATGGATTCAAAGTGGAATTCATGCATGGAAAAAAAAGACTGCTAGATGGAAAAGGAAAGCTGATTAGATTAGGCACTCAAACAATAGGTAACTTGTTTTAGCTTGAACTTGGTGAATGTTCATGCTTTATTGCTCAAGTTGAAGAAAGTTGGTTATGACATAGGAGCTTATGTCATGTGAACTTTGATAACTTGGTGAAAATAAGTAAATTCAAGAAAGTAAGAGGCATTCCTAACATAAAGAAACCTGAAGTTGGTCTATGCAAGAGTTGTCAAATTGGCAAGATGGGAAAGACTAGTTTTAAAAAGTAAGAACTATTAGTCTGAAGAAGTTTTAGAAATTATGCATACTAATTTGTGTGTACCTATTGGAATTGAAAGCTATACTAGTGAAAAATTCTTCATTCTTTTCATTGATGATTATTCAAGAATAATGATTGTCATGTACCTAAGAGAGAAATTAGAAGCATTTGAGAAATTCAAATGGTATTTGGCTAGAGTAGAGAAGGAAACAGGAAAAAGACTAAAATGCTTGAGGTCAGATAGAGGTGGTGAATTCATTTCACATGAGTTCAATAACTTTTGTATTGAAAGAGGAATCAAAAGGTAGGTTTCAGCACCTAGAACTCCTGAGCAAAATGGAATAGTTGAAAGAAGGAATAGATCTATCATGGACAATGCAAGAACCTTAATGATTGAAAAGAGCATTGCTATCAAATACTGGAAGGAAGCTATCAGCATTGTAGTTCATACCTTGAATCAAGTACAATTGAAGGACTCATTCAAAACCCCCTATGAGTTATGGCATGGCTACAAACCCAATTTAAGTTACCTAAAAGTATTTGGAAGCAAATGTTACATTTTGAAAGAATCTAGAAAAGGTAAGTTTGATGTGAAGGGTGATGAAGGAATTTTTTTGCGATATTCTTGCAAGGGTAAAGCATATAGATGTTTGAATTTGTCTACTCACAAAGTCATAGAAAGTGCACATGTGAAAGTTGATGAGTTTGCAGAAAGAACTGAGGAAGAAAGAAAAAGGGAACTAAAAGACTACAGGAGATTTTTTTTCATTGAACCTAATATAGTGCCAGATACATCTATCAATTAGGAATCTTCTACTCTTGAGTCTTCAGTAACTGAGTTGCAGGAAGTTCAAATTGAGCTATAGGAACTCGAGTCACATTTTAATTCTACCAAGCCAATGCCTACTAAGTCTGAAGGACCTGAGTAGCAGATAGAATAGCCAAAATCTGAAGTGCAAGAGGATGAAAATGCAAAGCATTCAAAAGGAAAGGAACCTATATTAGCTAAATATGTCAAGAGGCATCATGCATCGGATTAGATCATTAGAAATAAATTTGAAGGAACTATGACAAGAAGTAAATTGAAAGGTACTTGTTTACTTGCTGATTTTGAACTTAGAAGTGTCAAAGATGCATCAGAAAATGAAAGTTGGATTGAGGCTATGAATGAAGAGATAGAGCAGATAGAGAACAACAAAATATGGACTCTTGTACCTAGGCCTAAAGACAAAAATATGATTGGAACTAAGTGGGTATTCAGAAACAAGTTAAATGAAGATGGTAAGGTGTCAAGAAAAAAAAGCTAGACTACTATGCAAAGGATATTCTCAAGAAGATGGAATAGACTATGGAGAAACTTTTGCTCCTTTTGTAAGATTGGAAGGTGTCAAGACCTTACTTGAATATGCTGCATACAAAGTATTCAAAGTTTATCAGATGGATGTCAAGTCAACATTTCTCAATGGTATACTAGATGAAGAGGTTTACATTGAATAGCCTGAAGGTTTTGTTGATCCAGAAAAGAAGGACATGGTCTACAAATTACATAAAGAATTGTATGGTCTAAAACAAGCCCCTAAAGGATGTATGAGAGATTTCATAACTATCTTATTTAGATTGGTTTTCAAAGAACTAATAATAATAGTAGCTTGTATATCAAGGAAGGACCAAATAATAAGATTGTTTTGGCAGAAATATTTGTGGATGATACTTTGTTTACAAGAAATGATGATCAATGTAAAAAATTCTTAGAGCAAATGAACAAGGAATTTGAAATGTCAATGTTTGGTGAGATCAAATTATTTGTTGGTCTTCAAATTCAACAGAATAAGAATGAAATCTACATCACTCCATCTAAATACATCAAGGAGATATTGAAAAAGTTTGGTATGGAAGACTGCAAACCAATTGGGACACATATGTGTACTGGATTAAAACTTACCAAGGATGATGAATTAAAGGAAGTGGATTAGACATTGTGTAGATATATGATTGGAAAGTTGCAGTATGTAGTGCATACAACACCTGATATTACCCTTGCAGTTGGTATTGTAGTGAGATTTTCGGCAAAACCAAAAGAAAATCACATGATGACAATCAAAAGGATCATGACATATTTGAAAGGCACTGAAGATTATGGATTATGGTATAAACTTGGAGGAAATTTGGATTTAAAAGTGTTTACTAATGTAGATTGGGTAGGAAATGTTGATGACAGAAAGAGTACAAGTGGAGGAGATTTCCTTCTTGGAAAGAGGTTGGTTTCTTGGACAAGTAAAAAGAAAAATTGTATATCCCAGTCCGCAGCAGAGGCAGAATATGTTGCAACAACAGTAAACTGTTCAAACATTGTTTGGTTTAAACAATTATTGGAAGGCATGAACGTAGAGATTAACGAACCATTTGTCATGTTTTGTGATAATACAAGTGCAATTAACATTTCAAAGAATCTAGTGATGCATTCCAAAACCAAGCATATTGCTATAAAGTATCACTTTGTTAGAGAATTGGTGCAGGATAAGGAGATCAGATTGGAATATGTCCATACAAAGGAACAAATTGCTAACATATTAACAAATCCTTTACCTAAGGATGCATTCTTGTATCTAAGAGGTAAGTTAGGGGTCATTCCCCTAACTGAAGCTCACTAAAATATAGTTTTAGTGATGCACCAACAAGAACAAAATTGAAGATCTATCAGTTGATGCAGCAAAGTAATGAAGACATTGCATATGAATCAATACTTAAGGTACATTGAAATTCATTTGAGTTGTGTTTTCTTTGGCATGTGTTGATAAAGAGGGAGAGTTTACTATCATACCTTTCTAAAATTTGCAAGAAAGAGAATTTATGCAAGAGGGAGAGATTTTCTGCAGATAACTGAAGTTTGAGGTGTAAAATTCTAGAGGGAGAAAACCTTTTACTAGAGAAAGTCTTGTTCTCAAATTTCATTATGTTATGACATGTTGTGTTGCCATCAATGCCAAAGAGGGAGATTGTTGGATACAATTATCCAATTGTGTGTTGTCTTTGATGTTACAAAAATGTCATACAAGTAATCTATTAGCACTTACTGAGCTTAGTTGGTTTGCAAGAAGATTTACAGTGTCTATTGAGCATTCTCAGACTTTACCTTGTGTAGGCAGTTGTTACTAAGATTTCAAGGTTAGCAAAGGAAATTCAGTGTCTACCGATCTTACTCGATCATCAAAGGAAAATGTGGCAGAAAATACTTCTTACTAAGCTCTCATGGTCAGTGAAGGAAATATAGTTCTTACTGAGCTCTCATGCTCAGCAAAGGAAATTTAGTTCCTACCGAGTTCACTCAGTAGCAAAGGATTTCATAGGATTTTTAGCGTTAATCGAGTTGAGATGGTTAACTCAGGAAATTGCTTCTGGAGTAGTGTTTACCAAGCAGAGTCGACCAGTAAAGGAATTTGTTAATTTATGATTTAATGCTTAATCATTTTAAGTATTATTTCTAGCTAACTATGGTAATGATTATAGGTGATTATAACTTGTAATTGAGTCTACTTGATAATTTGAATGGTATATATGAGAGGTCAAGTTGCAAATTTTAAGTGTGATGAATTTGATGTGATATGAATGTGAAGGTGGACTAATTATTGTGAGAGTGAATGTTAAAGGATGATTAGAGATCATTAAGGAGCAAAAAAGATATATTTGATCAAGCAGGATCTAATGGTGCAGAATAGAGATCTATAGTTAGAAAATTCAGTCGCATCTTATTCAAGTCATTTCATTGTTACTTTCTAACCATTGTAGCAGTGATTTCAAAATCTCTTAACAAAGTTGGTTTAACAACCATTTTGCAAATCCTCTAACAAGGTGATAGTTCAATTGAATTGTTATAAAGACCTCTAACAAGGCCACTCCTAATAGGGTTAATAAATCCTCTAATAGGGTCACACCTAATAGTGTGTTTTGTAAACCTTTAACAGGGTTAGCTCCTAACAGGGCTCACTTCAAAAGAGTGAAAATTGGTAGCTAGTTACTTGGTGGTTTTTCCCATATTGGGTTTCCACATTAAATATGGTGTCTCTTGTGTTCATGTTATTTTATTTTGCATGCATGTTAATAATTATGAATGCTTAAAGATCATTAACAAGTTAATCTACTGAGTTATAGCATTTTTCTATGTGGTTATCGAGTATCAATAGTAACTAGTTATTTAAGACATCTAAGGGTTCTAGATTTGTTTTTGTGGTAACTGATTCACCCCCCCTCTTAGTTACTCCATCTATAATTCCAACAGAAGAAACATCAATAAATTCTCAGGAAGGAGTAAAGGCAAAAGAAAGAACTGCAAGAAACTAAAGACATCTTTTTAGATGCATTCAGCTTGCCTACTCCTAAAGAAACCAAGCTACTATTGGAACAATTGTCAGATATTGTGGAAAAAGGTTAATAATGAAGACCTAGATATGAATGGTAAAATTTTAGAATGGTTTGAAAGAAAGTTTCAAGGGAAATTAAGTGAAAAGATATCTGGTGACATAGCACTTACTCAAGTTGCATTGGCAACCAAGGTTAAGGATGTGAAGAAGGTACTTGAGAATATCTTCTCATTGTACACCAAACTGTGTGATCCCACACTCTTCACCGAAGACACTAGACATAGAATTCTAAGCCTAGAGAGGAATCTAAGCATATCAGGTACATAGCTACCTAAGAACCTAGCTCAAAGTGAGAAGCATTTCCATACATTGCTTCAATCACAGAATCAATTAGTTATGTTAACATCAAAAAAGGTTAACATAAGAGCCAAATTGACACAAATTCAGGCCTCTCTCACCCCACACATGAAAATACTTCACAAAGAATTAGGCTAGGTAGAAAATTTGTTAAAGAAAGATCCCAATATTTCTACACTAGATGGCCTAGTACACCTTGCAACCAAGCTCACTATCCAAGTTAAGTCATTGGATATTGCATGTGACAATTGAGATGCATCTCTGAAAATAATCATGGAGATCCATAAATCCTTTTTGGAAAAATACACTATAGTGTATAGCCCCTTTGACATAAGTGTCAAAAAAAAGGAGATAAATAAAAAGGGGGGAGATAGATTAAAAGGGGGAGAGATGAATGAAAAAAAAGAAAGCATGAACAAAAGGGGGAGATATCAATTTTGACCCCAGTGACATACATTTTTGAGAAATTCAATACAGAGATAGAAAAATAGCAGAGCAGATATCAGTAAAGATAGAGCATTAAAGAGTATAAGTGCATTGAAGTCAAAGAGTATCAACCAACAAAGACAAATGTACTCAGAATGGAGAACAAATTTTGGATACATAATAGACACATTAACTTGGAGGGAGTTATACATTTTGAGGTATATAGATTAGTGCAAAATTTTGGAAATTTAGAAGTTCTGTATATAAGTCGAGTCATGGATATGTTATACTCGAGAAGATTATATTGATTATGTATATTCAAGTGTTTTTGAAACTCATGTAAAAGGGGAAGATTTCTGATCTTAGATTGGTTTTGACAATTGAGTGTCAATACACTTAAGACATTTACTTAGTTCATGCCAAACTACTAATGCACGCTGAGTATTGTATATGAGCAATGTTAGTATGCTAATAGAAACCAAATTTAAATAAAGCTTCTACAAACTAAAAAAAATTCATAAACTTCAAGATAGACTAAGATGAGCTCTCAATTGAAAATATGAGCCATTAATGGGCTCTCTCAATGAGAAGCTCTCTTGTTGAGTGGCTTTATCTAAACGGATAGGATGTATGCTCAATATGCTTCCAAAGGCTTCAATGGATGATTGTGGATTTTTGGTGTGGATAGATGGCTTTAGTATGGATTTGGCTCTCAAAATAGCATTATAACTTTACTTCATGGATTGTGTTATTTTGCAAAGGGGAAGGATCCAATTTATAGGCAAGAGGCTTGAGGGATTGAGGGCTAAGATGCAAGGATGGGAAAAAGCTTATGGAGGGCTTAGATTGCATGAGAGGAGAGCACATGGATTGTGCTTCCTTATAGCCAATCAAGGAGTGACACATGTCACATGGTGAGAGGATGGAGGAAAGGGGAAGGATGAGTCAACAAAGGAGGCTCAAAGGATAAAATCTTCATAAAGACCCTCATAATGACTTGTAAGAGCAATAAAAGGGCTTGTAAGAGTCATTTATGACCTAGTGGACTTCATAAAGTTTTATGGTTGAGATATTTTGAGGATGATGAGAGAAATTTCGACTTGGACTTGATTAGGAAGGTTTTAAGCTTGTTTAGGCTTGTGCAAATGATTAGAGGATGGATTAGGATGGTTTAGGATTAGCTTAGGGATAGGCAAGTGGATGGCATTTAATGAGGGTGGGTGAAGGAGGAGATATTTGTTAACTTTGGCTTGGGTTAGGAAGTTTTAACCCATGTTTAGAGAATGTGACAAGGTTAGGAGGGGATTAGGATTAGGTTTAAAGACATCTTCTAGAAGAGTCTAGACTTTGGATGAGGATAAAGACTTTCTAGAATAGTCTAGAATTTCCTAGGATGAGGATGAAGACTTTCTAGAAGAGTCTAGAACTTCTTAGGATGAGGATAAATTAGATTTTTAGGAAATAAATAAAGTTTTATTTATTTCAAAGGTTTGGGTTGAGGAGATATTTATTAAAACTTTTTTAATAAACATGAGGATTAATATTTAATCTTAATACAATATTTTGAGTTGGGATTAGGGGTAGGAAATGATGGGATTAGCCTTTAATCAAAATTAAAGAAGGATTAGAAGATTTTGGAAGAGGTTATTGGTCTTAAGGAAATTGGCCAAGTTTTGGGCAAAAAATAAATTTTTTTATTTATTTTGGGTTTTTTGGTCAATTTATTAATTAAATAATTAATAAATAAGGAAATAATGTTTAAATAAGATTTAAACATTTTTGGGAGGGATTCCTTAATTAAATATTTTTAATTAAGATAAAGGGATTTAATGGCATAAAAATTAATTAATTAATTAAATAATTAATTAATTAATAAATGATGATGTCATCAGGACTTTTTCAAAAAATAAAAATACTTTATTTTCTAAAGGTTTTTAGGTGTCTACATTTTGCCCCTCTTTGATATGATGCCGCAAGTGGCATGGCATCAAAGATAAGAAAATAAGATGCCCAAGGCTAGAGCAGAAGAGGAGAGAATGGACTGTGAGATGCCCCCTCAAGAAGGTGGCGGGGAGAGAAAGAGAGGCTCGATGGCTTCTTGAAAAGTACAAAAATCTCAGATGAGCAAGGAGACTCAGATTGGCAAAGAGAAGGGGCTGAATTAGCTCAAACTCTCACTATGGGAGAATGATAAAGGAGAATCAGATGCACAAGAGGAAGCAAGCTTAAGACTTTAGGGAAGGTGGAGGATAAAGGAGCAGAGCACTATAAAAAGGAATCCAGGATAGGGAGATGGATGAGGGGATTATAAAGCTGATGCAACAGGATTTCAAAGAGTCAGATTGGTGGAAGATGGGTTTCGGAGATCCCTAGGACTAGGATTGTGGATCTCGAAAGATGAGGCTTGGTGGATTGATTTGGATTGGTTGATCCCTAAGACTAGGATTGTGGATCCCTAAAGCTAAGAGTGATGAGTGATTCAAAGAGATACTGATGCATAAGCTGGGGTAGGAGAGACGGATGCTGCATATGGATGGGGGATAATGGAGATGAAGGAAAACCATTGAAGCTTTTTGAGTGGGGGGATACTTCAAAGAGAAGTACCACCATGTAGTTGAGCACTAGATTTGCTATAGGACTATTGGTTAATTGCCAAGGTTACCAAGAACATCAAGGCCTTTTCACCAACCGTCCAAAGGACTGATGGACTAACTCAAAACAAACACGCAAGGATTGCCCCAGCATCACACATGAATCCTAGAGGAAGCAGCGTGGAAACGACACTGGGTAACCCACAAGCATAAAAGAAAAATAAACAAAAGATTTGATCAAGACCTTACGCTCAGATTGCCCCATTCATAGCATACCATGATAAGGAAGATCATGGCAACCTTGAGGAGGAAACAAAAAGATTGCTTGGAAAAGATATTTCAAGACCCAAAAGGGAAGATTCCAAATCAAAAGAAAGCGAAAATCCAAAAGAGAACCATTTGCCAACGAGATGGGTAGGACGAGGTACTAACGGACCAAGATCAGACATGAGGAAAGCTATATCCTACAAGGATCTATCGGAGAGCACCTAAGCTGATGGATCTGGATGGGTGATGCGTCTAGCAAGCTGAACAAAGAAGGATAGCACTTTGGTGACAGGAGATCTAGCTAAAGGATGCATTGGAATAACTAACCAAGATGTGTGATGGGTGCAAGATGCTGATCAAGGAGGAACTGACATGAACGCTAGATAGATACAATGGTACTAAGCTAAAGAGGATGTACAAGCTAACATACCAAGATATTTACAAGTGAGCTAATCAAGATATGGTACAAGATAACGGACCAATGATAAGTATGATACAGATGGATAAAAAGCTCAAGATGAGAGGATAGTGGGATGGTTCGATGTTGTGCAAGATGCGAAAGCTAAGGGTGGGGTGATAGCGAAAGATATGGATTTGGCAGGATGCATCCAATGATGATGAGAGATTTTGTGACCAAGGATAGCTAGAGGAGTAGGATGGGATGGCTAGATAGGATGGTAGATAGCTAGGATTATGATGGATATAAAGAGATGACATTGGGTTTGCATGAGGATAGCCTAGAGCTAGATACCAATGATAAGGGAGGATGGACAAGACAAGATCTCCAAGGAATATAGTGCCCCCAATCAGAAGATAACATGCGGAAGGAGGTCTTATGATGGATGTGATAGGATTGAAGCTAGGATGGAAAAAGCTAAAGGGGCTAGGGAGATGGATGATAGCTGAGATGATTGGCTGAAGCTGCATAAGATTAGTGGATGGTGTGAGATGGAAGCTAGAGGATGGAGGATAGGTGGATAGATTGGAAGATGGAGTTGGATGTCAAGAGATGACCAAAAGCATGAGGGTGATAGGCTAAGCTGGGGATGGCGGGATTACGCATGACGCTTGTTTGCCAAGTTTTCATCATGGTACTTGTCCAAGGTGCTTGAATTGCCAAGTTTTCACCAATGGACGCTTTATTTTTCTTTTCTTTTTTTGACTTTTTGACTTTGGACTTAGCTGGAATGATTTTGGCTTTCTTCAGCTATTTTGGCTTTTTTGGGATTTTTCACTGGCTGTTGGAATGTTCAATTTTGTTGCTAGCTTTTGGTACACCAGATGTGTGATTTATGCAATAGATCGGATTAGATGGGATTTATGGTAGGAGATGGAGGGATGAAAAGGTTGGAAAGGAGCATGATATGGGGATTCTTGCAAGAGCAACATTGGCACATGTTGGGACGGGTGTGAAAAGAGCATATGGGGGATAGATGGTAGATGCGGGCATGATGGAGGATTTGTGGAAGCGTGCTTGGGGATATAGGCACCCAAGATGGAGTTAGGAGATGGGGGACATGAGTCACTAGATGGGGGATTAGCAATGGTGGATGCCATTATGCATTGGGTTTCAACTTTTTTCTTGGGGATCCACATGGTTTTGGATTTTCTTTTCATAGGCTTTTGCATTGTTTTGCATTCTTTGATTGGATTTTGCCTTTTTGGAGTATGTCTTTTAGAATAGACATATGATTGCCTAGGATGTGGATTTTTAGCTTTATGCATTTTGAAGTTGGCATTCACATTGCTATGGTAAGCTTTGGGAAGATGGTTAGGAGAAGCTTTGTGAGATGGAGAGGATATGAAAGAGCATGTAGGGGGATGATGATGGATGATGTGCCCTGATATATGCCTTTGTTGATCTTGCATAGGAATGGATGGAATAGGATTTTTATGATGGCTAATAGGAGGATGGAGGATGGTAGATTTTGGGACATAGGGACCCAAAATGGATTTAGCGGATGAAGGGGGGATGTGGTAGGTTGTTTTGGGTTGCAAAGATGGTGGAGGGGGGATGACATAAGATTTCTTGAAGGAGTGATGGGAGGCTGGCATGGTGGGCTTGGAGATAGGCTTGGTTTGGGGGTGTGGTGTACCAACACCTTTAGATGGTGAGCCTTTGGATACATATCCAAGACCATGAAATCCTAGATTTTTTTGTGCAATAATAGGCTCTCTGATTCCTTGCTCTTGTGGTCCTAAACCTTGACCTTGATAATGCCATCGATTGAGCATTTGAACAAGCTGAGGAAACTTTTTGCTTGCAGAAAATGGTAGAAGTGATTTATTAGGTGTATTGCAATGGGGAGATACTATTCTTAATTCTTCTGCTGAGAGAGGGCTACCGTGGCTGAATGTAAGTGAACCAAGAGGGTAGATTATAGATGGTGGAATAGCTTGGATAGGTGGTAAGATGGAAGCATGGAGCGGGGGAGATGGAAGGATAGGATCTTGATGTAGCTGGTGGGATGACAAGATATCTTGTAGTGGAGGAGATATGGCTTGAGGTTTTGGAGATGGAGGAGATGGTGACTGCACTATGGATGGAAGACATGGTACGATGATATCTTCATTTATGCTTTGGGGTATGTCAACATGCTTTTGGGCAAGATCTTGATAGGATTGGTTTGGAGTGGATGGTGCGATAGGAGGTGAAGGGATGGATTCTTCAAAGGCAGCGGATGGATAGATGGGAGATTCAGTAGTGGAGATGGGTGAGTAGAAGATGGATGCATAAGGGTAATTACGAGAGATTTGGGAAATGCTTGGAGGCGATGTGGATAGGATTTGGAGGGATTTGATAGGTGGTGGGATTTTGATGCTTGCGGGAAGTGGAAGGATTTTAAGAAATTTGATGGATGGTATGGAGATGATAGCTATGGGAGATGGAGGTGATATTATAGATGGGGAAGCTTCATCACTGACTACTTCACATGGTTGGATAAGATGACATGGCTTATCGACTGTTGGAGGCGACTTTTCTTGTATTTCCTCTAGGAGATTCCTTGGAGACTCGTTTGTCAAAGGTGGAGGTGGATTGACAGGAATAGCTAGTGTGATGGGGGTGGAAGATTGGAAGCTTGGTTGATGGGGTGATGGAGGGGAAGCTGGAATATTGGATGGCATGACTAGATAGTTTGGAATAACTCTTGGATTTTGGGGGATGCTTGGGGGAATGTTGCTAAGGCTTTCAATATACCCGTCATAGTCAACAAGATTTTCATCATCATTGGAATAGGAGGTGGCGAGAGCAAGGACAATGCAACCAAACACATCATGATAGGATTGGTACTTCATGCTTTGATGATGAGTTTGATGGGGATGGGGTCTTGCATATGGATGAACACAAAAGCTCATGGTTGGATTTGGACTAAGCACAGATTTTGGATTGGCTGATGAAAGATTTCCTAGGGAGGGTCAAAGCTGTATGACAGACCTAAGGAGGATTGGCTGGAGATTTTTGGCTTTCTTGTGGGTGGAAGACTTCAAGGGTATGCTATCAAAAAGTGAGAGTTTTGCTTTCCTATGTGCAGGATTCGTGGTGATTGTGTCAACTTACGGATAGACTAGTGATCCTATGGCATGACACAAGATTGACCACTTGTGGATCCCAACCTTTAGCTCAAGGTGATGAGGGATACAAGTGACAAAGCTGGATTACCCTAGACAATGCTCTGTCAAAGGGATAACCTTGGTGAGATTGGTTGATTGGTAGGATTGATTGGATAGCAAAATCTAGCAAAGTGACAACAACTCTTTAAAGGCTTGGGTGATTTTGGATTGGGTTGCTAGCTGGCTGGGGGGATGATTTGGATGGACTTTGGATTTGGGATTGTTCTAAAGCAAAGAACTAGATAGATTTGGTTGCAGTGGGGGAGCTTGGATGATTTTCTGATGAGGCAGTGACTACGCTAAGTATGCCTTGAGCTGGGAGATTTTTTCTTTTTTGGGATTTTGACCAAAGTTGGCAAACATTCATTCAAAAGCTATGAACAAATAAGCAGACAAAAGTTTTGAGCAAGCACGTCAAACACACCAACATCCTAGGAAGCTTTCTACAAGGATGAAATTTGTTATAGCTAGGGAGTCCTCGATATACGCAAGGTACGTGAGGCCCAAATCCATAGATGAAACCAAAAAGATGTCACACAGTTGAGAGGAGCAGTAACCCACTTCTCCTCTTTCACTTCTCAAGGGTATAAAGTTCCTTGAGGCTTAGCCCGAGTGACAAAATCTTGATTCCAAGAGAGGTGTCTTTGGATTCACCTCCCGATCTTTATACTCCGCCGGAACGCTGGAGTTGAGGTCATCCCAAGGGGTGATGAAATCCCCAAGAAGGCCTCCTAAAAAGCTAAGACAAGATTTTGGATCCTAATCTTATGCACCCAAGATGGCCTCAAAATACAACAAGGGGAGAGAAGACTTGGATGATCTTGGGCTAAAAGACATAATTCTTTTCCAACTGATGCTTAAGTTTTTTTGATCTAGACTTTGCAAGCACTCATGTTTAAGATACAATGTTTATTCCAACTTTGAAGCATCAACAAAAATAAAATTGATCGAAGAATGCAAACAAGAAGAAGAGTTAGGGTCAACAAGAAAGTAAACCCGTGCGCCCGAAGGCCCTCCACGTCAAGTATCGATTGATTTTTCTTTAAGGCATTCAAGATTGAGTGTGAGTTTATTTTAAGCCCAAAACAAAGGTGTGTGAGATTTGATTTCAAGCGCACGCCCGGAGGTCCTCCACGTCAAGATTTGTCCAATTTTTATGCCCAAATGAAGTGTGAGAGAAATTAATGCGCATTCAAGGAATTTTTTAACTTAGAAAAACCACTAAAAACCCAAGTGAGTGGAGTTTGATTTGCGTGGAGCACTTAACACCCTCTTAGGTGGACCCATCCCCATAGATGGCACTGAGATTGCAACCAATGGTTAAATTGATCGGTGATTAAAGAGGGTGAGTCCAACGACAAACTCACTCAAAGCATTTTTATTTGTTTTTATAACTTAAAAGATTACAAAAATGTAGATTCTTTTTATGCTCCAAAAGATGATTATTTGATCTATGGCATTCAAGATTGGATTTGTTGTTTTAATCATGCATTCATAAAGAAAACAAACTTTTATTTTAATCCATGGCACTCAAGAGTGATTTTAGCAACATGCATTCAAAGACAAGTGATTAAACATTCAAGTTTTTTCCTTTGAGCATTCAAGATTGAGATTTTGTGTGTTGTTTTAAGAACTTTGAAGTGCTTTGTTTTAACCTTAGATCATTCAAGATTGTTTTTGGACTCAAAAGTGGAAATGAATCTTTGGACTTTGCTTTTCATTCAAGATTTTGTGTTCTAGTTTGCATGTTTTAAGCCCAAAAATGATATTCCTAGATTGTTTTGATGCATGAAAAACCTAAGAAACATTCAAGATTTTGCAACAAGACATTTGTTTGGAACAAATAACAAAGCTTTTTAGGAAAATTTTGGCAACCATTTAGCACTCTTAGTTTTCATGAGATTTTAAAAAGAACTTTAACATATTTGCAAATGAGGTTCATTTTATCCTTGATTGATGCTTTGAGTTTGATTTAGATTTTAGTGTGCACTTAGTGTTGATTTTGAACCTTTTGAAATGGAAACTTGTAGTTCTTTTTAAATTCTCAAAAATGAAGTGTTCCTAACTTTGCATGAATGCATCTAAAACCTTGATGTTGCAAGGATGCAAATGATTAGATTGGTTTAGTTTCACTTGTTAAAAGATTTTTTCTTTTTTGCAAATTTTTAATTTTTTAATAGATTTAAGTATGATTTGGGGGTTCATTTTAAGCACTAAAAAGAAGTGTGTATGATTTTGCTTCCTTAAAAAAAAAATGGCCAAGATCTTCCACAAGAAGAAGAAGAAGAAGTAGATGGAATAAGAAGAATATAGACAAGAAGAGGAAGAAGAATTCCAAGTGCTTTGTCCACCTATAAGCTTGAAAAATCTGCAAATACTATGAGATAGACTATGAGTTCCTTTGTCTTCTTCATGCTCATGTGGACCTACAAAACCAATTTATACAATCCTACCAATCACAAAAACAAGCAAAATTAGCCAAAATCAGCAAATGACATACAAAACTTGACTAAAAAAGCTAATGAAGATGACCCATGCGGGGTCCCACTGGGCGTGCCAAAATGTATATGAGCAATGTTAGTATGCTAATAGAAACCAAATTTAAATAAAGCTTCTACAAACTAAAAAAAATTCATAAACTTCAAGATAGACTAAGATGAGCTCTCAATTGAAAATATGAGCCATTAATGGGCTCTCTCAATGAGAAGCTCTCTTGTTGAGTGGCTTTATCTAAACGGATAGGATGTATGCTCAATATGCTTCCAAAGGCTTCAATGGATGATTGTGGATTTTTGGTGTGGATAGATGGCTTTAGTATGGATTTGGCTCTCAAAATAGCATTATAACTTTACTTCATGGATTGTGTTATTTTGCAAAGGGGAAGGATCCAATTTATAGGCAAGAGGCTTGAGGGATTGAGGGCTAAGATGCAAGGATGGGAAAAAGCTTATGGAGGGCTTAGATTGCATGAGAGGAGAGCACATGGATTGTGCTTCCTTATAGCCAATCAAGGAGTGACACATGTCACATGGTGAGAGGATGGAGGAAAGGGGAAGGATGAGTCAACAAAGGAGGCTCAAGGGATAAAATCTTCATAAAGACCCTCATAATGACTTGTAAGAGCAATAAAAGGGCTTGTAAGAGTCATTTATGACCTAGTGGACTTCATAAAGTTTTATGGTTGAGATATTTTGAGGGCGATGAGAGAAATTTTGACTTGGACTTGATTAGGAAGGTTTTAAGCTTGTTTAGGCTTGTGCAAATGATTAGAGGATGGATTAGGATGGTTTAGGATTAGCTTAGGGATAGGCAAGTGGATGGCATTTAATGAGGGTGGGTGAAGGAGGAGATATTTGTTAACTTTGGCTTGGGTTAGGAAGTTTTAACCCATGTTTAGAGAATGTGACAAGGTTAGGAGGGGATTAGGATTAGGTTTAAAGACATCTTCTAGAAGAGTCTAGACTTTGGATGAGGATAAAGACTTTCTAGAATAGTCTAGAATTTCCTAGGATGAGGATGAAGACTTTCTAGAAGAGTCTAGAACTTCTTAGGATGAGGATAAATTAGATTTTTAGGAAATAAATAAAGTTTTATTTATTTCAAAGGTTTGGGTTGAGGAGATATTTATTAAAACTTTTTTAATAAACATGAGGATTAATATTTAATCTTAATTAAATATTTTGAGTTGGGATTAGGGGTAGGAAATGATGGGATTAGCCTTTAATCGAAATTAAAGAAGGATTAGAAGATTTTGGAAGAGGTTATTGGTCTTAAGGAAATTGGCCAAGTTTTGGGCAAAAAATAAATTTTTTATTTATTTTGGGTTTTTTGGTCAATTTATTAATTAAATAATTAATAAATAAGGAAATAATGTTTAAATAAGATTTAAACATTTTTGGGAGGGATTCCTTAATTAAATATTTTTAATTAAGATAAAGGGATTTAATAGCATAAAAATTAATTAATTAATTAATTAATTAATTAATGATGATGTCATGAGGACTTTTTCAGAAAATAAAAATACTTTATTTTCTAAAGGTTTTTAGGTGTCTACAAGTATAATATGTAAATACAAGACCATGCCAAGTTGTAATGAGTGTTGACTCACTCATGTGCTAAGTCACTCAAGTGCTAAGAAGATAGACCATGTTGAGTGATTCAAGTGCAGAGTGAACAATAGATGTTGAGCAATTCAAGTGTCGAGTTAGAAGCAGAATTATAGTGTATGCCAAGCACCAGTAACTACATATGCTGAGTAACATAGATTGGACATATATGTTTGTTATGGCACAAACAACTATGTAAACCATTTTTTAGCTGACCTAAGGTTAGATTTCAATTCTTTAGAGATAAGGATGAATCTACATGTAGATTCTCTATGCAATTACATGTAGCCAATCATAAAATGGAAAGGTTTAAGAAACAAAATGGATGAATCTCGATCGTAGATTCATACCTAACCCTAAGCCACCTTAGTCTTCATAAGGAGGACGAAGCCCTAAATTTTTAAGAGAGTTGAGAGCATTGTAAAGGGGTAAATGATCGAATTAGTGGAGCGAACAAGACAATTTGTAGAGCATTCATGGTGACTTAGCAGTGAAAATGAATTGGAGAATCAGTTAAGTGAAGAATAGAGGATAGAGGATAGAACATTGATGCATCAAATCATGAAGGATTAATTAGAGATTGGATAGAGGTGATCCATTATCAAGCAAGCAAGTGCCAACTGCAAGATCTATGCTAAGACATTTTGACAGGTGATTTTAGTTAAATCTCTAGGAGATGACCAAATCCCTAACAAATAATACATAACAACATAAGTTAAACAAGATACAATTGAAAATTACCTCTTTCATTAACAAAAGATCTTGCATCACATCAATTGAACACCATACAAGTTGGGATATAAAGCCTTCCTAATTACAACCAATACATTCTAGATTATAGACCTACTCTGATACTTTGAGCCTTATCTACCACCTTTTTCTCTATATAATTTGTACTTCTTTACAAGACCTATCTACATTACATATATAGCCATATAGACACACCGGTTGGCTTTGAGTTCATATTCTCCAATAATAGGAAATGTGTTTCACATTATAGGATTGAACCACAATGAATTAATGATCAAATACATAATACATTATAAAAACATCAACAACCTTCGATATAACTCCTCACATGATCTAGGAAACTATATGTAAAGCCATGAAACCTTGTGAAGAGTGATGTACCTCACAGAAGAAAAATGGCATGCATTGTATGAACAACCACATAGAAAATCAGCACCTGAAAATATGAATCATAACTCCAACCAACTGTAACATTGAATTATGTTTCAAATAGGATAGTGATCTAAGATAGGTCCACAACAAGAAGCCACTCCCACATAATCTAGAAAGGAAAATCAAGTGATCGCCAAAACAAACTATCAGATAAATAAGTGGAAAATATAAATGTCTTTTTGGGTGATACAATAATGCCAATGGTCCAAGGATTCTCTTGTATCGTGTACTCATGTTTAAGTTAAATGTCAATTTGATCTAGGTAATTGGTTTTTTAATTAAATACAATATGATCCAACTAGCATGGTACATGGAATAATGATATATACCAACACAAAGTATATGAAAAAGCTACAATGAATCCAATAAAAATTAAGATTTTTTCATGAATGAAGCAATGCGCACTACATAGAATGAAAATCTAACTATCTAACATAATATGTTTTGAATAAGAAAATGCTAACATATCATTCAATAAAGAAGAGAAAAAGGGAAAATAAAATGACAAATAATGTATCTATGCATGTGCATAACATTAATGGGATCCTGCAAAGGTGTGCCTTCCATGTTTTCTAGTTCGTAACCACATGAGTTGTGGACTATACTGATGATATATGGTTCACACCAATTCATGTTGAAGTTTTTTTTCACCTAGAAGAGATTTTTTTTTTTTTTGTCGATTCTTGTAGCAACAAATCACCAATCAAGAAAGAAAAGAAAAGAAATTGATCATTATAACTTAGCCTTTTCATAGGGTTGGAGATATTCAAGAGTATTTGCATGTCGGTCATTATGCATTTCAAGTTGTTGAAGATGTTGTTCTCTACAAAAATTGTAATCAAGGATGCCCTTAATATAAAATCACAATAAAGAAATCTCCAATCTAAAAGGTAGAATCACATGGAGACCATAAACCAAGATTTAGAATCTAAACTTAAATTTAAATTTTTGTATCTCTCATTTATTTTGAAAATCATTGCATGATTAGAATAAACACATAGGGTAAGTGCACAAAGTTGTGGTGTCAAAAGGGGGGTATAAGTGGACACCTTTTTCCTGAAATCAGAAAATTTTGGACTTCAACAAGAATTTGAAGATAGTTACGCTCAAAATTTTAAGATATGACAAAAACAAAAGTTGTAGTCCTTTGAATCTAGTTTCTAAACTACTAATTTTTTTTCAAAATGGTTTAGTTTTAGGTCCTCAAAAAAGGGGGCCACAGAAAGTGGTACTATTTATTCCAAAAAAACATAACATAGTACAAAGTGTGGCCCCCCTAAAATTTTAACTTTTTTTTTGAAATTCTTTAATCACTCCGGTCAAAAGTTACCTAACACTATGTAGTTTATCCCAGATTTTTCGGGTAATTTTATAATGTGTATTTTTTTTTAATGAATTTTTTAATTAGACCCATCCCAAAAATGTGAAATATCTATGTGCTCCCCCTAGAAATGATTGAAAACTAATTTAAAATCAAAACTTCTTTTTTTCAAAGTGTGTAGAATGGACTCTAGTTTCTAAAAAACTAAGTTGTTACAAAATTCGATGAATGAGCTAAAATCTACAGCCCAATTAGTACATGGTGGTTTTTGACAAAAAATGAACATACATTCAAAAGAAATTATAGATGAAAGACTTAAAATAGTTCAAATTAAAAATAAATTATATGGTTAGATAGCTAACACAGAGACCTATAATGTTATGTAACCTGATCTTATCGATACCCAACCACAAGGAATCTTGAAGGGGAGCACACAAGAAAAATCAATCATTTTTTGTATGTTTGCCGGAAAACACTTCTCAGACCTGTTTATAAACTCCAAACCTTTGGGTTGGATCTCCAAGGAAAAACCAAGCCTTAGGCTTGGTTTTAATGCAAAGCTTTGAATAGCGTGTGCGCCCTATAGCGCACACACGCTATTAAAATGCTATTGAATTCAAGGTAGTGTGCATGTGCTATAGTGCGCATGCACTATTGAGACCTAAATTTCAAACCAAAACCAAGGGAGAGCTAGTAGGGGTGGGGTGAGGGAATGGCTATTTGTGTGTGTGAGAGAGATAGAGAGAAAGTAGGGGATGGGAGAGGGGAGAGAGGAAGTGAGAAAGAGTAGGGGTGACAGAGAGAGTATAGGATGGGAGATAGAGGAAATGTGAGAGATTAGGGGTGGCAAAGAGAGTACAAGATGCAAGAGAGAGGAAGTGTGTGAGAGAGAGTAGAGGTGGAAAAGAGAGAGTAAGAGATGGGGGAGAGAGATTGAAAGTAGGGGATGGGAGAGAGAGGAAGTGTAAGAGAGAGTACAAGTTGGGAGAGAGAGATTGAGAGTAGGGGATGGGGGAGAGAGAGAGTAGGTGGTGGGAGATGAAGTGGGAGAGGAAGAACGAGAGAGAGGAGGATGGGAGTGCATGTGTGTGAAAGAGAGAGAGTAGGGAATGGGAGAGGGGGAAGATAGAGTAGGGGATGGAAGAGAGAGTAGGGGATGGAAGAGAGAGTAGGCAATGGGAGAGGGAGTGGGAGAGGGAGAGAGAGAGGGGGGATGGAAATGTGTGTAAGAGAGAAAGAGAGAGAGTGTGAAAATGTGAGAGAGGCTAGGGGGTAGCAGAGAGAGAGTAGAGAGGGAGAGTGAGAGAGAGAGAGAGAGAGAGAGAGAGACGGTGTGAGAGAGTGAGAGTAGGCAGTGGGAGAGGGAGAGCGAGTGAGAGAAAAAGTAGAGGATGGGAGAGGAGAGAGGGGGGATAGGTGTGTGTGAAAGAGAGAGAGTAGGGAATGAGAGAGGGGAGAGAGAGATAGAGAGAGTAGGGGATGTGATAGAAAGAGAGTAGGCAATGGCAGAGGGAGTGGGAGAGGGAGAGAGAGGGTGGATGGAAGAGAAAGAGATTAGGCAATGGCAGAGGGAGTGGGAGAGGGAGAGAGAGGGGGGATGGAAGTGTGTGTAAGAGAGAAAGTAGGGGATGGGAGAGAGTGTGAGAGTGTGAGAGAGAGTAGGGGTGGCAAAGAGAGAGAGTGAGAGTAGGGGATGGGAGAGAGAGGGAGAGAGTGAGAGAGAGAGAGATAGTAGGCGATGGGAGAGGGAGTGGGAGGGAGAGAGAGAGGGGGAATGGAAGTGTGTAAGAGAGATAGAGTTGGGGATGGGAGAGAGTAGGCAATGGGAGAGGGAGTGTGTGTGTGAGAGAGAGGGGGGGAATGGGAATGTGTATAAGAGAGATAGAGTAGGGGATGGGAGAGAGTGTGAGAGTTTGAGAGAGAGTAGGGGGTGGTAGAGAGAGCTTGTATAGGATGAGGGAGAGAGAGAGAGAGAGAGAGAGAGAGAGTAGGGGATGGGAGAGAGTGTGAGAGAGAGTAAGGGATGGAAGAGAGAGAGTGAGAGTAGGGGATGGGAGAGAGAAAGTAAAGAGGGAAAGAGAGTACTTGAGAGAGAGAGATAGTACGTGGTGCAAGAGGGAGTGGGAGAGGGAGAGAGAGGGGGGATGGGAGTGTGTGTGACAAATCTAGAGAGTAGGGGATGGGGGAGAGAAAGTAGGCAGTGGGAGAGGGAGTTGGGAGAGGGAGAGAGAGAGAGAGAGGGGGAATGGGAATGTGTGTAAGAGAGACAGAGTAGGGGATGAGAGAGAGTGTGAGAGTGAGTGAGAGAGTAGGTGGTGGTGGAGAGAGCTCGTATGGGATGGGAGAGAGAGAGAGAGAGAGAGATTAGGGGATGGGAGTGTGAGAGAGAGTAGGGGATGGGAGAGAGAGAGAGTAAGAGTAAGGGATGGGATGGGAGAGAAAGAGAGAGTAGAGAGGGAGAGAGAGAACTTGAGAGAGAGAGAGATCTAGTAGGCGGTAGGAGAGGGAGAGGGAGAGAGATAGGGGGGATGGGAGTGTGCGTGACAGATGTAGAGAGTAGGGGATGGGAGAGAAGAGAGTGGGGGGATAAGAGTGTGTGTGTATGTGAAAGAGAGAGAGTAGGGGATGGGAGAGAGTGTGAGAGTGTGAGAGAGAGTAGGGGGTGGCAGAGAGAGAGTACAGGATGAGAGAGACAGAGTGAAAGGATGGGAGAGATAGAGTGAAAGGATGGGAGAGAGTGAGAGAGAGAGAGTAGGGGGCGGCAGAGAGAGAGAGAGAGTACGGGATGGAAGAGACAGAGTGAAAGGTTCAGAGAGAGTGTGAGAGAGAGTAGGGGATGGGAGAGAGTGTGAGAGAGAGTTGGGAATGGGAGAGAGAGAGTAAGAGTAGGGGATGGGAGAGAGAGAGTAGAGAGGGAGAAAGAGAACTTGAGAGAGAGAGAGATAGGGATGGAAGTGCGTGTAACAAATCTAGAGAGTAGGGGATGTGAGAGAAGAGAGAGGGGGGATGGGAGTGTGAGTGTGTGTGTGTGTGTGTGTGTGTGTGTGTCTATGAAAGAGAGAGAGTAGGGGATAGGAGAGAGTGTGAGAGTGTGAGAGAGAGTAGGGGGTGGCAAAGAGAGAGTACGAGATGGGAGAGATAGAGTAAAAGGATGGGAAAGAGTGTGATAGAGAGTAGGAGGTGGTAGAGAGAGAGAGAGTATGAGATGAGAGAGACAGAGTGAAAGGATGAGAGAGAGTGTCAAAGAGAGTAGAGGATGGGAGAGAGAGAGAGTAGAGAGGGAGAGTGAGAACTTGAGAGAGAGAGAGATAGTAGGTGGTGGGAGAGGGAGTGGGAGAGGAGGAGAGAGAGGTATGGGAGTGTGTGTGAGCGATCTAGAGAGTAAGGGATGGGAGAGGGGAGAGAGAGAGGGGGATGGGAGTGTGTATCTGCAAAAGAGAGAGTTTAGGGGATGGGAGAGGGGAGAGAGAGAGTAGCCCAAGAGAGAGAGAAAGAGAGTAGCAGATGGGAGAGAGGGGCGAATGGCAGTGTGTGTAAGAGAGAGTAGGGGATGGGAGAGAGTGTGAGAGAGAGTAGGAGGTGGTAGAGAGAGAGAATGGGATGGGGGAGAGAGAGAGAGTGAGAGTAGGGGATGGGAGAGAGTGTGAGAGAGAGAGTAGGGGATGGGAGAGAGTTTGAGAGAGTAGGGAGAGGGAGATAGAGAGAGGGGGATAGGACTGCATGTGACAAATCTAGAGAGTAGCGGATGGGAGAGAAGAGAGAGGGGGGATGGGAGTGTGTGTGTGTGTGTGTCTATCAAAGAGAGAGAGTAGGGGATGGGAGAGAGTGTGAGAGTGTGAGAGAGAGTAGGGGGTGGAAAAGAGAGAGTATGAGATGGGAGAGACAGAGTGAAAGGATGGGAAAGTGTGTGAGAGAGAGTAGGAGGTGGCAGAGAGAGAGAGAGAGTATGAGATGAGAGAGACAGAGTGAAAGGATGAGAGAGTGTGTGAGAGAGAGTTGGGGATGGAAGAGAGTGTGAGAGAGAGTTGGGGATTGGAGAGAGAGATAGTAAGAGTAGGGGATGGGAGAGAGAGATTAGAGAGGGAGAGAGAGAGATAGTAGGTGGTGGGAGAGGAGAGAGAGAGAGAGAGAGAGAGAGCAGCCCAAGAGAGAGAGTAGCGGATGGGAGAGAGGGGCAGATGGGAGTGTGTGTAAGAGAGAGTAGGGGATGGGAGAGAGTGTGAGAGAGAGTAGGAGGTGGCAGAGAGAGAGAATGGGATAGGAGAGAGAGAGTGAGAGTAGGGGATGGGAGAGAGTGTGTGAGAGAGAGTAGGGGATGGGAGAGAGAGAGTAGAGAGTAGGGGATGGGAGAGGAGAGAGAGGGGGGGATGGGAGTGTGTATCTGTAAAAGAGAGAGTTTAGGGGATGGGAGAGAGAGAGTAGCAGATGTGAGAGTGTGAGAGAGAGAGTAGGGAGATGGGGGAGAGAGAGAGAGAGAGAGAGAGTAAGAAGTGGAAGAGGGAGGATGGGAGTGTCTGTGAGAGATCTAAAGAGTAGAGGATGGGAGAGGAGAGAGGGTGAGAGAGATAAAGAGAGTAGGTGGTGGGAGAGGGAGAGCGAGAGAGAGTAAAGGATGGGACAGGGGAGAGAGAGAAGGTGTAGGGGATGGGAGAGGGGAGAGAGAGTAGCAAGAGAGAGAGAGTAGGGAGAGAGAGAGAGAGAGAGTAGGGAAGGTGGAGAGTGATGTGTTCTCACATATAGCACGTATGCTCTATGTGAAATCACCTAAAAACGGTCAAAAAGCAACTTTGGGGCCCGTTTCATTCATTCTCTGCTTTTGTTCTATTTTGCACTCTATTATCCCAACAAAAATCACGGGTTTCAACACAGCAAACACTCTTTCAAGGTGACAAACACTATTTCAAGCTAACAAACACTATTTCAAGGTGGCAAACACTTTTGGAAGCTAGCAAACACCAAATTCAATCATTGGATACACAATTTGAAGACTTTTTGAATATTCCTTGTATAGAAAAGGTTAGTGCAATCTATTTTAAATATTTTTTGTTGATATATAGATACAAATTTGATTATACTTTGACATGTTGTTTAATATATAGTGAATTCATTGAAATTTGTATGTTTCAATGAAATGTTATTTTGAAATGGTTAGAAATTTGACTGGTCGTTTTATATATATATATTGTGTATTCATTCAAATAATTATAATTTTTATATGTATTTGAATAATTTGTAATTTACACATTTTAAGTAATTCAAATGTTTGAATAATTTGACATGTAGAAATCATCATCATGCCAAGGAAGAAACCAAAAAATCAAACAAATGAAGATAGGGAGAGAGATTTGGCAATTAAAAGAGATAAACTGAAATTACTACATGAGCAAAGAAAATTGCAAAGCAATAATGAAGAATTGACTTTCGAAGAGGATCAAGAACCACCGGTACCAAGAAACAAAGAGGAAGAATTGGAAAGACAAAGAGAACGAATGAGACTGTTATGCTCAAGAAGACAATTGAATTGTAGTGTTGGCCAGTACAAAGTTGCCAACTGCCAAATCTCTCTCATCTTTCATCGTGGGATCAAACTATCTGCTCCATTAGCTCCGAGTGGCTGGGTAAACCCTATCCCCAACCTCTTCCTGTCCCCTTCAGTGCTCGAACGTTCTCAGGCATGCTGAACCAAAATGTCCCTAAGGGTCACTAAATGCCATAGGGCTGCGATCTTTGATGGGGCATATCTCAGAGCTCGTGTGAGGTATGGATGCGATTCTAGTTCCTACAAGACCGTGTTGTAGAGACCTACAATAACCTCTCTCACTTTTTGGAGATCACATTCCATTTTCATTTTACAACGCCATCTCGGGTGATGCTAAAACTTGTAGTGTTGGCCAGTACAAAGTTGCCAACTGCCAAATCTCTCTCATCTTTCATCGTGGGATCAAACTGTTTGCTCCATTAGCTCCGAGTGGCCGGGTAAACCCTATCCCCAACCTTGTCTTGTCCCCTTTAGTGCTCGAACGTTCTCAGGAACGCTGAACCAGAATGTCCCTAAGGGTCACTAAATGCCACAGGGCTGCGATCTTTGACGAGGCATATCTATAGGCTGTCAATACTTTGACTATACTTTAAGTCAATGATTATCAATATGTGAAAAAATGGAACTCATTGTATTTTGAAGTACTGAGAAGATGGCCTTGCCCTTCCCCAGGAGTTTTAGAAATGGGAGACATTAGGTAAGAGAGTGAAAATGTTACTATCGCTTCAACGCACATGACGCAATTGGAAATGCAAATTTTGATGGTAATCATTTTGTGATAAGGGAGAGACTAGGGATGATCGTTGTTACTATCTCTTTAGTAGTGGAATTTTGTTTTCTCTTGAATTTGGTGGTGGGGGATCAGTGGTAAGTCTCCTTGGATATTCCTTCTTATGATGTTAGTGACAAGTGTTTCTCTTTGAAAACACTTGTACAATCTTTTTTAAATTATTAGATAAAAACAGAGAATTGTAAGTATTAAACATGATTAGCCTTTAGTTCCTAGAAGATCTTTATTTCCCCATCAATGTATTTAGAAAGTTAAGTTTTAAGAAGATCATAAATAGAAAAAATTAGAGAAGCGATTTAAACATTTATATTGATTGGAAACATGTGAGTCTTGAGTTTCCTCTACCTTTTAAAGAACATTCCGTAGCTAGCAGACCTAATTCCACATTCCATAAGACTGTCATTGCGCTAAAGATTTAGGAAACCAACTGCTCTAAGATAAAGCTTCCCGGTCAATAATAATCTAGCCTATTGAGGTACATAATACTTCTCAATTAAACTTGTGTTAATTCAGTATTAATTTTGTAATTAACTACAATTTCAGTATCTGTGTACAGGGGGTGACTGAGAAAACTATTTGAGGTCCAATTTGAAAATATATTTGTAAGGATCTCGACCAAGGTTCACAACTTTGATGATTAATACATTCATTCAGACCAAAACCTCACCACAAAAAAATAATATATAAAAAAGGCAGTGAATAACGTCATGTCTAGACCCAAATCAACCAATGAAAGTCAAATTAGCATAATGTGGAACAACAATATATGCATTGAGTGGGTTGTCATAAAAAAGCTTCATAATAAAATTCATGTCTAGAATTAAAAGACTTTAAAGAACATTTATGCTTGTAACACAAATGACCATTCAAAACTGAATATGATTACAATATGTGAAATAGCATTACAAGAACTTGTAATGCTCTTGTGAACATCATGTTAATTCTTGTAAGAATCCCTAAGATGCTTGTTATACTCAAAATTTTGTTAAAATTGAATTAATTTTTATCCTATCGGTTAATTGGCTTAGGTGATATATGCTTCTTGGATGGAATAATGAGTTCGTGATTAACTCTGTATTAAGATTCATAGCATCTTCTAGTTATTTGCAAAGGAAATTTATAAATTACTTGCTAATGTCATATGGCTTGCTTGAGAAAGATGTTCGTGTTCTTATTGATGGGTACTAATGACTATCCACATTTAGTTCTTCAATATCCTATTTGACAAGCTTTTCATAGACATTTCTTTTCCATACTAAGTATTTTTGAAAACATATTTGAGTAGAAGGACTACAGTAGATACTACATGATGTTTTAACAAATAAAGTAATGGGTTAAAGACTATTATTTCCAAGGTATTATGTCATAGTATTTTAATTGTAATGATCTTAGACTAATGATATTCTTGAAGGTAACTTCGACATGCAGCAAGAAAGACAACCTACAGACAAGGCTATATTGTGCCTACAACCAAAGCCATAAATGCTCACAGCCAAAGCCATTAGTGCACATAGCCAAAGCCATGGATGCTTATAGCCAAAGTTACAAGTGTTCGCAGCCAAAGCCATGAGTACATGAAGTTGATGATCACAATTGTTTACAACTATTCACTAGAAACAACTTCCTTGCAATTTTTAAGAAATACTAATAAAGCAAAAAAGAACATCTACTAGTTGGTAGACATAATGGCAACTCTCTAGCAATTGAATTTAATTTCATACATGCACATATCTAATTTAATGTCATACACGAACATATCTAATTTAACATCATACATAAACAAACATATAATATAAAATGATAACCAATAATGTCATATACATTAACAAACACATAATATATTATGATAACCAATAATGTCGTATATGAACAAACATATCATATATTAACCAATAATGTCATACATCAAATATAGAATGTCATATGTACATCAAATGTGTATCGAATATGTCTCTCAGATGCCTATATATACATGGGGAAGGAAACAAGTCTCTATATATATGTATCAAATATCTCAACTACATCTTTTCCTTCCCACGAGGGGAAGGAAACAAGTCTCTCGACGTCCTCTGCCATCGTGTGGAGGGAGACAGTGGAGATGATGGGGCCCTCCTGATACGCTCACTTGACCTCTTGTTGAGGCTCTTCTCTAGGTCCAACTGATACAAAGAAAGTAGATATGAATCAATATTTATTATACATTGAAATAAAATATATGTACTCACAAAATCAATTATTTTCTTACCGCCAACAAATAGTCACTCTGTAAGTCCACCTCAAATGCTCGTGGATGACCAGGCCTGACAAGACCCTACAACAATTCAATAAATATAATCACTTATAAATAACATTAGAAATTTTGATATTAACTATTATAAACAACAACTAAAATGAAGAAAATTCTTTGATACCTCCGTCAGTGGCTGTGAGCTAGCCACAACTGCGGCCACTCTACTATCAACAGATTGTCGCAGATGAGGAGGTGTGTTCGACATCATGAGCTTCATGTCATACAATACATGTTATATCTAACATGAAACATGGAATAAATATAATCAAATGAATTAAATTAACATGAAACAATTGTACCTGTGTGAAGCTCGTATGATGTCTCTACTCTGCGTCTGTGGTAAAGGTTGAGGGTCTTGTGGAGAACTAATGCACATGCATATTTTTTTTGGTCAATCCTTAATATGATTACGTAATAAATATATGTATTAATTAAAATGATTAAATTGATACATACCTCAGGACTCGTCGAAGGGACAAAAAATGGGCCTGGAGGATCGTTGCTAGGCCTAGGAACACTTTGACCCTAAATTTTGAACAATGTTAATAAATCCTAATTAATTAATCATTCACTATACGTATGAAATGTGATCAAATTAGTAATTTACCTGTGTTTCAATGCCAAATGTCTCATTCAGGAACTGATCGGTGACAAGCCCATCATCTGCACCATCTCCGACATGAGTGCCAAATGTGCATAGGGATCCGCATGAAGTGCACATGTGACCATGACGTATAGAAGGCTCTCCCTCAACTAATGGGCTCGTGGAATGGATGAGGGTCTGCGTCAAAGCATTAATGGTCCCTAGAGTGTTGGCCTCTACATGTTCCTTCACAACTGAAGGAATAATCACATGCTCGTGTTGTGGATGGACCACGGCTTCCCTAACTACATTAGGGTCACGACATGCTCCTGACCTCTCAAATGATGACCCCCCACCTCTACCTTGGGAGTCTAACATATCAAAATAATTGGGGATCTCCCCAAGGACAAAATCACAATATAATTTCTTCAAAAAATACATGGGGACCTCGTGATTGTTGCAAGGAGGGGCATCAAAAACCATCCACCATCTATCCCAAAAAATATTTCTAATAGCATCATGTATGCACCAATGGATGGGGAATCATTTAGTACCCTCTCTAACAGTATTTTGCTCACTGGGTTTTCCAAATAATGCACATATACTACCTTTTGGTATTTCCTTTTTTCTAACATCTTCATATGACAATTTATTTGCATAAAATATTTTTTGTTCATCCCTCTTAGCCCGCCAAATATCTAACTGACCACTAACTGAGGCTATTTGAGTGTTAATGGATTCGAGGGATGATGCCAATTGAGCCCTCATTGGATTGGTTTGTCCGAATTCTTTCAACCGAGCAATGATTCCTTCTAATTCAGTTTTACCTCTCTCTATTTCATTTCTTATATTTTCTTGTGTGCCTGGTGGAGGTCTTGCAATTGGTTCGGGTTGTGGAATTTGTTCTTCTTCTTGAGGAGGGTTTTGGTTTTGGGGTTCTTGAGGGTTTTGATGTTCTTGTGGAGTTTTTGGTTGATTATGAACATTTCCTGATAAAAAATCAATTGAAATTCAAATAAATAAACAAATCTAAATGAAATTTGTAAAAACCCTACAAAAGAATATAAAAAACTTACAAAACAATATGAAAAATATATCAAACAATGCAAAGTTAGGTTTATATCACTTACAATGTCGTCGTGGGTGTGCTTGTGGTCTTGGATTTCGTCGACGAGGAGGCATTTTGGCAAATGGTGGTGCAAATGTTGAGTCTTCAACTCGCATACGCGTTGTTTGCTGTAGGAGTAGAAGAAAATGCTGATGAAAATGATGGGTTGCGGGTTTGCAGCCCATGATATATACTTTTTATTTTTTTAAAGCGCGTACGCGCTTTTTAAAATAGGAAAAAAAAAATTTCTTGTCACCTTTTTGGCACCACAACTCGGTGCATATGCCCCATATTTGTGTGAATTGTTTTTATATCTTAGTGTTTAAATATATAGAATTGCATCTATTTGATATCAATTACGTTGAAGAAATATCCACTCTCATCCTAGACTATAGGGGATGCTAATAAGTAATTATTAGAACATTCTAATTTGGTATATTGAAATGAATCATAATTTATAGAATAATCATCTAGAATATTTACGTGGCTATTTCTATCTTAGATCTTTTTTGTATGATCTTAAAGTCGCTCATTTTTTTGGTTGACCTATGCCATTGTATACTCTAACAACTCAATGGCCCTCTAAAGGTATTTTAAATTTTGATAACAAATGTAATAATAAAAATTGCTTGTCTGTGTTGATTCATATTTAACTTTGTGCCCATTTTTAGATGAATATTTAATGCAATTACATATTGACATAGGCATAACCTTATGTGAAGTTGTGTCTATTCCTCTAGCTTTCACATATTCCTATTACATGCATTCCTATATAATTATAAATATATTTTCATATCTACACACTTTTCTACCAAATCCATGCTCATTACACATTCCATGCTTAGATAGGTATTCCTTGTATCAATTTTATTATTCTCACATCTTGGATTGTCCCTGTTGTTGTGGTATTAATCTTGCAAATTGTGGAATTGGCCCCCAAATTCCCAAACTTCAATATTGAATTTGACCAACTCCTACCCATTTCAATCTTCATTATTAGTTGACTAAATACATATTTGTGTGATTATTGATACGTCTTAGTATTTAGAGGTATTCAATTGCATGCATTTCACATCAATCTTACGTACAGACATTGTCCCTCGTTTGAAACCATTTGAATATTCAAGGGGTAATTATTAGAACACTTTCATTTAATAAAGTAAAATGAATGAAAATCTACATAATCATCATGTCGGATATCTCCTTAATTGTATTATATCTTCAATCCTTAGCATGACCTTAATGCCATATTTTCAAGACCTTGAGAAAATATATCATTAGAGGTCAACTACTCTCTAAAAACATTTTAAGTTTTTTAAGAGTAGAACTAGAGAGGAAAGGTGCATAAATTGTAAAATCAAATACACATTTATTAAAATCGATTCATTCTTAATGATCTCAAACACTTGATTTGATCTAGACAAAGATCTCAATCTTGCACAAAGTTCAAAACAAATACATAAAAGAAAGATCTCAATTCTAAAATAATTAAACTTCTCAAATTACACAAAAATATTTAATATAAAACTTAAACTAAATATATTTATCACAATTAATTTGATATTATAACAATCACAACTCTTGATTTATTAATCTAACTTAATTTAAAATTCACTTAATTAACCTAATTTTATATGCCATTCTTAGTTTATTTTCGTTACACATATATGCATTTTCTAGATTTTCGACCTCATAAATTATGACCGTAATGTTCCTAGCATAATTTAATGCGATAGCATTAGAACGTAAGACTGTTCCACAATTTCTCGTTAATTATTTAGTTTTAACATCGAATCATAAGATAGAGAAATAAATAAAGAAATCACGATCGCATATAGCTCCCTTCTAATATAAATCTGGTAATAATTAAATCCCCGTAAAATATCTATCATATTTAACTATTAAATCCCCTCGATCTAATTAAAAGTTTATCCACCTACTTTCATATATTAAATTTTGCAAATTGGCGAGGAGCACCACAACAAGAAAGACAATTCATTTCCACATGCTATTTTTGTTTAGTTTAGTTGGAATTCTCACTTCCTAGTGCTCATTGAGACCAACTCTGACAAACCAATTAAGAGTATATTGCACTGCAAGGGGCAAACACTGATATAAGATTATAAATCTCTGCTTTAAAAACTAGATTATAAATCTCTGGTTTAAAAACTAACTTAACAAGAACAGCACTTGTATTTCTATTTGGCCTTAGAGATAAAATAATAAAACAAAGGATTGATTCCCAAACACTATCAGAGTGCAACTCTGAGTGCATGGAAAGTGGCTATTCGTGTCTCCTTGCACGGTTTCAAAGGCCACATTGTATGTCATTCCATGTCCCACAAGGAAGATCTCCCTTCTAATTTATATGCAATGCTTGTCTCCCCTCTTTTCAAGTGGTCTGGATAATTATATAGAAAATATTCTAAAGTAGACCCAAATGACAAAAGTTGCTTCTATAATACCAATATATGTAACTATCCTAAATCATTAGGATTCCATTTCCCAATCTCACCGAATTAGAAAGGGGCAGCCTTCAAAAAGGGCCCCTTTAAATATAAATTTGGGACACTTTTCTCCACCACCTTGTAACATGTGGTCACATGTGAGCTTTTAGTCCCAAGATTGGGACAATGTTCCCTGTGGAACATGGTGGATACACCATAAGGAGTGGTTGAGATTCACTTCAACAATATTGGGATGCCTTTGGATTGTTAGGTAGTGTACAAAAGGTGAACATAAGATGTTTCATGGAGGGGTGGATGAGATTATTCTTGTTGAAGGGTATAAGATAACAAGTGGTTTGCTATTGGTCAAGAGAAGATATATCTCTTTTGTATTTAATGGGTGGTGGAATATTATTGTAAAGAGAATTATTTTTATATAGTTTTTTTTAATCTTAAGAAAAGTGTTAGAATTATAAATATATATATATATATATATATAAAATAAAATAAAATAGTATTAAATTTTAGAAAAAATTATTTAAAGTTTGCCATCTTAAATTTATTTCTACAATTAACATGATGGCAAACAAATGTCAAATTTAATGATTAAAATTGGACACCTAGATAATGAAATAACAATATTAACAACATATTTTAAATGAAGCACTCATATAAAATGAAGAGACCAAATAGAGTATGAGCACAAGGAACTCATCACAGCAACAAACACAAGTCAAAGCTTGAGCTAGGATCCTTAGGAGGAACAATTTGATGTAGAGCAATTTGGAGATGTGTCAATTTTTAATTATAAATTATTGTGTGTATGTAGCTTTTAAATAATTTTTTATTTAGAAAATGTAGAGATGATAAGCAGGCTAGTTTGATGATTGTAAACATATAATTTTGAAATTTTTTTAAATTTTAATTGTTTTAATGATTTTTATCATCTAGGTAATATCTAAAATTTTGTGCAAGACTTAAGATATTTTAAATTGATGTCTACAATGTCTTAGAGTCTTTCCTCATCCACTTATTTGTCATTTTGTCATCTAGATACTATCTATGTACTTTAGTACTCTTATTTTTTGGTTTCACTAGTTCACCTGATTTACTTTATCTTTTTCTCTACTCTAAAGGCTTCGGGTGTTTAGGAATACCTTTAGATGATTAGGTGTGGTAAGACAACATATTTTCCTAATTCAACTTCTAGAAAATTATGTAAAAGATCATAAAACAACAAATATTACCCTAAAATGATATGTAGATCCATTTTAGAGCATTAGGTTGAAGTTGTCTACTATCAATTGTTTACAATACTTTCAAGATGAGTGGAGATAATCGAATGTAAGAGGATATGAAATGAATACATGGATATATGTATTGAAATACAAATATGTGGCATCAAGATGGACAAAAATATGTTTAGCCAATGCACAACAACTAGTAGAATGGGTGAGAGTTCATTAATTTAAGAATTTAGAGGTATAGTCCATGACCATAAAGACAAAATTGTATTTGTGTAAATGACCTAGGACAAGAAAAATGTCACGTTATTATGAGTATCAAGACATGGACATGGAATAACATAATAAATATAATATTTAAGGAAATGTATTAGAATGTATGCAAATAAAAAATATATACATAAATATATAGGGATGCACGTATATAAGGAAAAGGGTAAAGAACATGAGCCCAAGTTCACATAAAAATGTATTATTTATCAATATATACATATATTAAAATATTATCTTGAAATAAAAATAAAATTCAATGAAAATATCATAGACATGAAAATCTCAACATTGCAATTAGAAACATAAAGATCTCACAATTACAATTATATTAGAAAATATTAATGTATTTGTTTTAGTTATGCATTTTGGTGTTATGTTATTATATAATTATCTATAATTATTAAAAATATTTATTTTTATTCAAATAATTTTATAACATCTTTAATTTATTTACATAAATATATTACAATAAATATTAAAAACATTTTAATTGTTAATATATAAGTTTGATTAACTCTAATGAATTAATCTATGTATTTCATAAAAAGATTATATATAATTTATGGTGGTGAATGTATATGAGCAATGATAGTATGCTAATAGAAACCAAATTTAAATAAAGCTTCTACAAACTAAACAAAATTCATAAACTTCAAGATAGACTAAGATGAGCTCTCAATTGAAAATATGAGCCATTAATGGGCTCTCTCAATGAGAAGCTCTCTTCTTGAGTGGCTTTATCTAAATGGATAGGATGTATGCTCAATATGCTTCCAAAGGCTTCAATGGATGATTGTGGATTTTTGGTGTGGATAGATGGCTTTAGTATGGATTTGGCTCTCAAAATAGCATTATAACTTTACTTCATGGATTGTGCTATTTTGCAAAGGGGAAGGATCCAATTTATAGGCAAGAGGCTTGAGGGATTGAGGGCTAAGATGCAAGGATGGGAAAAAGCTCATGGAGGGCTTAGATTGCATGAGAGGAGAGCACATGGATTGTGCTTCCTTACAACCAATCAAGGAGTGACACATGTCACATGGTGAGAGGATGGAGGAAAGGGGAAGGATGAGTCAACAAAGGAGGCTCAAGGGATAAAATCTTCATAAAGACCCTTCATAAGTGCTTTGTAAGAACATTTATGACTTTGTGGGCTTTATAAAGTTTTAGGGTTGAAGATATTTGTGAGAGATACCATGAAATTCGAATTTGAGGGTTTAGGGAGGTTTTAAGCTTGCTTAGGGTTGTAAAAATGATTAGAGGAAGGGTTAGAGATGGCTTAGGACTAGGCAAGTGGATGGCAAGTGGATTGCAATTAATGAGCGTGGGTGAAGGAGGATATATTTGTTAACTTTGGCTTGAGTTAACAAGTCTTAACCCATGTTTAGGGAATGTGACAAGGTTAGGAGGGGATTAGGATTAGGGTTAAAGACATCTTCTAGAAGAGTCTAGGCTTTGGATGAGGATGAAGACTTTCTAGAAGAGTCTAGAACTTCCTAGGATAAGATTTTATGAAATAAATAAAGTTTTATTTATTTCAAGGGTTTGGGTTGAGGAGATATTTATTAAAATATTTTTAATAAACATGAGGATTAATATTTAATCTTGATTAAATATTTTGAGTTGGGATTAGAGGTAGGAAATGATGGGATTAGCCTTTAATCAAAATTAAAGAAGGATTAGAAGATTTTGGAAGAGGTTAGTGGTCTTAAGGAAATTGGCCAAGTTTTGGACAAAAAATAAAAAATTTATTTATTTTGGATTTTTTGGTCAATTTATTAATTAAATAATTAATAAATAAGGAAATAATGTTTAAATAAGATTTAAACATTTTTGGGAGGGCTTTCTTAATTAAATATTTTTAATTAAGATAAAGGGATTTAATGGCATAAAAATAAATAAATTAATTAAATAATTAATTAATGATGATGTCATCAGAAATTTTTTAGAAAATAAAAATACTTTATTTTCTAAAGGTTTTTTAGGTGTCTACAGTGAATAATCATATAATTATTATGTCAAGATTTTTTTTTTAAAATACCATAAAATCTAAAGGTAATTGTCATCTAAACAAATAAATAAATACAATAGACGTATATATTTAAAAAAATAAAACTAGAAAATATGAAAAGATATTTAAAAAAAAACAATCAAAATATGATAAAAAAAAAATTATTGAATTTGTGGACTTTAGGATCACCAATAAAATCAATTAAACCTTTTATGAGATAGTATGCAATAATGAACTTACTCAAATACTGAGATAATAAATATTCACAAATGTGCAATTACCTTGATTATTATTCAGGAAAGGTGTGATGAAGTTTGACAACTACCCTTAATACAAGCATTAAATGCTCAATTAAAATATTAAATGCCTAAGTGACAAAAACTAAATGAGATGAGCATGGCCCCATTACAAATAACTTCTAGAAATGACTCATAGGATCTAACTTTACTTAACATGTGAATAGGTTCCTACTAATATTTTAGCTAGGTAGTTATATTAATGCTAACACATCCCATAAATACAAATTTGGGGAGAATAAATTATTATGTTGAAGATAAGTTAGTACTTGTCCTAGTTATTAGGTTATGTTAGGTCGTCGTGTATAATGATATCTCATTAATGTAGAAAAGAAGAAATACCAATTTGGAGAAAACTTTCCCCAAATGAGAGAAATATTTTGGTGATAGAAAGAGTGATGTATGTAGGTCTCATCAATACCCTTTGAAAACTACATTCATCATAAAGATATAGTACAAAAGTTGTTCAAAAGGAGAGGAAGTGTCCTCAAAGCCACCAAAGAAGATTTCAAGCCAAAAAGGGACCCAATGATAAAAAAAAATCATGTGTTATTTTAGGAAGAAAGAATTCCAATAGTAGATGAAGAATCCACTCCAAGTCCAACTAAAATAGAGATGAAAGAAGTCTCAAAAGATGGATCTCTAAAAAGTACCTCCAAACATGTCTTAATAAAATAAGATGAATCATCAAAGGCAAAATAATATTCCTCTAAATTTGTAAAAGATTAATGACAAAATAAATTTGTAATACATGTCATGAAGACATCTTGTAAAGACAAATTTGTAAACAAAACATATCTTACTCAATCAAATATCTAAAAAATATTTCAGCTTGGAGTGTGAACAAGTAGGAGTGGGTCAAACCAAAATATAAAGCTTCACAAAGCCAATAGTATTACTACCCACTATAGTTTAAGAAAAAGCTATTAGTTTTTCTCATTTTTAGAAAAAAACAAAGAAAAGTATACACTCGAGACTATGGTAAAAATTATACCCATGGAAAATGTTTCTTGTAATGTAAACTTAACTCGTCAAATGATCCAAAGATATCCTTATAATTGTCCAATATCCAGTTAGGATTAGTGCACTTCTTAATGTGGATAAACAAGTTACTTGAAACATGAATTACAATCAAGTCCACAACCTCATCACATTTTTTTCCTATGTACAAATTTGTCATATTTCTTAGTAAATATAGGTTGATGTTCATTTATTGTTGGCTATAAATAATTAAATTAAAAAATGCATCTTAGCCTTCCATATATGATAGTTATGAGGATTACAAAAATAAAGCCTTGTCTCAACTATAAGAGCCACAATCACAAAAAAGAGCAAAATAAAAAATCTTTGATAAAAACTGATGTAAAATCTCTCAAAGTTTGAGTACAACTAAAAAATGAAACCACCTACAAAAAAAACCTCGCTACAAGATAATATGTCTGAGTGATCAAAGTATATGCCATAATTTCAAAAACATAATTTAAATAATAACCAAGGCTTCAACCCTATGAGCATAACCTAGATCTAATGAGTGCTAAATATTCCATTTATTCTCATGAGAGATGGATTCATCTTGAATCACTACTCATGAAACATGGGTCAATGAGTTTGACTCAAAAATCACATAGTTAAATCCTAATAGCAATATCACACTTTGACTTTTTATGAAAATTATCTCCTACTTATCAATTGATGAGCTTAAGGGTCTTTTTAATGAATGGTTCATAAGGCACAACACTTGATGAAGGTTTTGCAAATGGGGTTGCAAGCTTTGGGTTTAATCATGGAGGAAACTTTGTAGTTAAGTGCACTCATGCTAGAGTAGTACTGGGATGGGTGACCTCCTAGGAAGTCTTGATGCTTCACCCCTGTGAGAATCACCTCAAGAGATGGATCCAATGAGCTCTAAGTGTTCTATTTATTCTCATGAGAGATGGATTCATGTTGAATCACTACTCATGAAACATGGATCACACAGTTAAATCCTAATAGCAATATCACAATTTGACTTGTTGTGGAAATTATCTCCTACTTATCAATTGATGAGCTTAAGGGGATTTCTAATGAATGGTTCATAAGGCACAACACTTGGTGAAGATTTTGCAAATGGTGTTGTAAGCTTTGGGTTTAACCATGGAAAAAACTATGTACTTTAGAGCGCTTAGGATGGAGTAGCACTAGGATGGGTGACCTCCTAGAAAGTCTTAGTGCTTCACTCCTCTGAGCATCACCTAGATCCAATGAGTGCTAAGTGTTCCATTTATTCTCATGAGAGATGGATTCATGTTGAATCACTACTCATGAAACATGGGTCAATGAGTTTGACTCAAAAATCACACAGTTAATTCCTAATAGCAATATCACAAAACATATACTATCAAAATGATAGATATCATAAACACTTCAAATTTTACTAGAATCATGAAAATTAGACAATCGAAAAAAAAACTATGAGCTCAAATGTACAAGGGAAGATTCACTTTAGCCTTTAATATCTATCATAACAAAAAAATTTGATAAATAACCCACACAACTATAAACATAAGTAGAACCATCTTTTAGATAAAGTATTGATTGAATGTTTGAACTCTCATATAATAAAAGTTATATCCATTTGTAGAAATGACTAAATTGGGCTCTAGGGGTGAAATGTTAAGTCCTTAGGAGTTGGTGGTCAATTTTTCTATGTTTATAGGAAAGGAAAAAGAAGAGACAATCACCAAGTGTGTGACATAGATAAGGAACCTGAATGGGTAGTGATGGTGTGAGAGGGTAACAATAACTAGATTTCTTAAGAAAAATCATTGTAGTTTCTGATGTGACCACTCTACACAATGTATATTTTATGTATTGACTAAATTGGAAATAAACCCACACATCCAACAAAAGAAATCAACCCCAAATTGAAAAGATTGACCACCCCAAAAATCAAATTGTGTTTTTATTAATAAAACTACAACAATGTACCATGAACCAACATCACTAGAAAAAGATCATACCAAACACAAAAATGGCATAGACAATACATTAAACTTCATATAAAAAGAATTAAATATTTATTTGAATATGCTAAATATAGAAACCAATGTTATTTATTTTATTATTTATATAGACCATACACCACAACCATGTATGTATATGTATAAATTGTTGGAAACATAAGATAGACAAGGTTACTAACAGGGGAGGGGTGAATCAAGAACCAATAAAACTTATTCTTATTTCACCAATTAATCCTTCATGTGCATTCTAATCTAATTGCATGTATAAAAAATTGAAAGCATTAAAACATTCATAACACTTTAACACATAATATGGTGACCCAAAAACCTTCCAAATAGTAAGTAAAATTGGGGTAGAGATGATATCCACAAGATCTAGTATTGTAGTATAAAGTTGACATGTTAAGGCTTACAATGATCGCTTCTGATGATCTGCCCTATTAGGAGCAATAAGAACTACTAGGTTCACCTTGTAAAAGGATTTACAAAACATACAATGAAGTATGCACTTGGTAAAGAGATTTACAAAAGATTGTTAAGTCTACCTTGTGAAACACTATTCAACTATTCCACCTATTAGGATGAACCAATGGTTGATCTCTGATCTAAAACTCTAATTCGCTGAATGAGATTCCTTTGTAGTGTAATGATCACCTTGTTGTGATAGATAAATCTTTGTTTCTCCTTATACTGCTTGTAGCCTTCTTACTTCACACTTCTGCTCTTTATACTTATACCATTCTTACTTACTTTTGGATGTGATACAATACATTACATATATACCAATCCAAATTACAATTCATCGAATTCGGCTACAATACAAGTTTCACCAAAATAGACAAAGTTGGCCCAATTGCTGGTACTCAAATTTTGAAGATATACTTTGTGAATTTATGATACTCAGCAACCATTGTCAATACTTGGCATCGTCATGTACTCAATAGACATAGAATCTTGATTCATAGAATCACTTCCAAGTAGTTTGAACTTGGTCTATACTAATGACTCGGTGAACATTGTGAGACTCAGCATATAAACTAAAACACTTGGTTGACACTACATAGCTTAGTGAACACTATCATTGCAAGCTTGGTATAAAATGAATCACTTGGTTGACACTGCATAGCTCGATCAACATAGAATCATAACACTGAAGCTATGAACTTGGTAAACACTAGAGAACTTAGTTTGCACTAAGAAACTTGGCAAACATTATGAAGCTCAGTTTACACTGATAATCGCCAACTTGGTAGATACTACTTGATGCGAACTGAATATTGTTCCTGGAACTCAATAACAACTGTAGAACTTGGTAGAGCCCAATTTACTTGGTTAACACTATAAAATTGCAAGATAAGCTTTGTAGTTGTTAACCATTTGATTAAGTGTGTGTATCACTAATAGAAAAACTTGACTGTAATATCAACAATCTCCCCCTTTAGCATTAGTGACAAAAACACTTATCAATCAAAATTGAATTTTCAAAATTTCAAGTTCAAAACAATCTTTAGTCTCCATCCTATGTCTTATACTTTTCTTTTGAGATTTTTCAAAATTACCTTTGTAAGAGATGTTTTATGAATCTCTATACATGAATATGTGCAATATTGTGATGCTCCCCATACATATATATACATTTTACTTTACTTGCCATATACATCTATATCATGTCTCTTATATTACATCTTCTATTCTAATATTTTCCTCATTTATTGTATCATCACATATTCTCCCCATTTTTGACATAAATGCCAAAGGTTTATGCTACATGGTAATGCCAAAATGTGACAAGAAGTCAAATTAGTAAAATTTTCTTGTCCCAATTTTCTTGTAACACCTTGCTTCTATGTAATGTGATCTACACTTCTACTGATAACTCCATCATGTGATCAGCTATGGAGAAGTTGTTGTCATGGATGAGAGTTTTGGCATGTGCAATGTGTTTCAGCAATGTATCCATTTTCAGAAGAATCATGCCTTGAATGTCTACAAGTGTGGCCTTGATCTTGGATTCTTCCCTTAATAATTCTGCTTGCATATTAGTCAGACATTTGTTCTTTGTGTAATGAGAAAAACTGTAGCTTGGGTCAAGTGACAACTGGTGTGCACTTGCCTTCAAGTCTTCACCTATCTTGGAGAGTTTATCTTTGATTTCTTACGTAAAGATAGATGTATCACATAATTTACTGAATAAAGAAGTAACATTATTGGTAGAGGTTTCCAATGAGCTGAGGATGGTAGAAAAGTCTACTTTGTATATTATAATTTTCTATGCAACTATCTCCAATACTTTTTTTTCAAATTTCTTCTCTGCTCTTTGCAATAAATTTTCTTGCCCATTCAGATCTTCATTAAAATTTTGAACAACTTCTATTAACTGAACCAAAATAGGTTGTGTACTATCAACCTCGATACTGAGTGCATCTGTAAGTATGTTCTTTGCATCTTCTTGTTGACAATTGGCTAATTGTGATATGAAATTATTGTCATTAATAGCAACATATGATGTACATGTTGACAAGAAACCTCAGAAATAAAGATACTTAGTGTTTGGTTATTAGAAAATTGTCTAAGTATAGAATTTGGTTTACAACAATGTATTGTTTTGTTTATAACATGTTGCAGACATCGTATTATGACAATCAAAGTTACATGGAGATAGTATACATGTTGGTGATGATGTGTATAACCTCAAAAGTTTGTATGAACTATACAGAATAGAGTTAATCATGTTTTGATGAAGCAAGACAGAGTTAATCATGTTTTAATTATGTTTTGATGAAGCAAAATAGTTACTTGTCCAATTAAGGTTGGCATCCTGGATGTTTACTATATGTTGGAAAAGTGAATTGTGGTATTAGCCAATCCAACAATGTTTTATGTAAAGGCATGGTATTTATGAAAAGGACTTCTTGTGTCAAGAAGTGTGTGTGTTATTATGTAATTGTGAAGTTATGTGAAGAGAGCGAACTTTGTGAAAGCAATATATGCAAAGTTTTGTATGAGCTATCTAGTGATCTAAGATTGAGTTAACGATTAGAGATCATTGAAGGAAGGCAAATAATAGTAGATTACTTGATTGAGTAGTGGGCTCTTCATGTAGTTGAAATTTCATGTTTGGGTAGTGGGCTGATCTTGCATACATTACACTACAACTTCTAACAGGGTTGGAATCTCCTAATAGGGATTCAAGGTCTCCTAATAGGGACTATTATACTGAATTTTCTAATTGACTCCTAATAGGGTCCATCCTCTAACAAGTAACATATATATATATCAGTATATTATCTAGTGGGTATCATCTCCACCAGGGTTTTCCCTTGGCCAAGGTTTCCATAGTTAACAAAATATGGTGTTATGAGTTATCTTTGTGCATTGTTACTGTTACTATTCAATGTTACTTTATTGCTTTGTTAGCATGGTTTAAAGTAAGTAATAATATCCAGTTGGTGACTAAAATTTGTAGATTTCTAATTCACCCCCCGCCCCCCCTTAGGAATCCCTATTTCTAACAATTGGTATCAAAGCTTAGTTACTTTGAAGAGGCTTAAAATCTTAAGTAAGATTCCTATGGATATGGAATAGTTGATAAAGAACCTCGAAGAAGCTCTTGAACAAATTGATCTCCTTACTGAAGAAAGAGATAAGCTAAAGGACATATATGAAGACTCTAAAGTATACATTGGTTAGTTGAAAGAAAAGATTGATCATCTTAAATCCAAACTTGAATCTACTAAATCTAGAACTATTGATGATGACTATTCAAAGTTGAAGATAGAGTACAAAATTTTGAAGCATGAATTGAAGATTACATATCTAAAGTTGACTTTGAGAAATGATCCTAAAAAAGTTGAATATGATTTGAAGACTAAAAATGTAGATCTGAGAGCGAGTCTAGCAAAGAAAACATCTAAGTTTGAAACATTGGAAGAAGATCATGAAGAACTCTATAAGTATAACACTATTGTGAAAGGTGAATTGACATAGTGGAAACAACAGCTTGAGAAAATTTATTCTAGTAGAGAAAAGCTTGATGATTCTATGTCTATACAAAGACCTTCTTATGACGAGACTAGTCTTGGTAATTTAATTAACATGTTTGTGAAGAAACTTGAGATTAGATCAGATCCAAAAGAAAAAGATAAATTTGATGATAAGATTGAGTCAAGTCAATCATTTGAGAAACCTGAAGAAATTGAGAAAATAAATGGAGTTGAAATCTTGGATGAACCAAAGCAAGTGGAAACTCCTAAGGAAACCAGGTATGAATTTAGAGGTAAGTTCATTTAATGTAATCAAATAGGTCATATGAAAAGAGATTGTACTAATAAGTCATTTAATCATGTTAAGGACTTTTATTGTCATAATTGTCATGGTATGGGTCATAATGCAATTGATTGTAGGAAACCTAAGTATGATAATGATAGAAGTAGAATGTCTAGAAAAACTAACCCTATAGATAGAAGAAGATCTAATGAAAGGACATCAAGAGAAAGAAGATCTTATGATGATAGAAGATAGATTATGTGTTACAAGTGTAACAACTTAAGACACATTGCTTAGAATTGTCATGCACCTGATGATCAACAAAATCCTAGAAGAAGAGCACCTGTATGTCAGTTATGAAATAACTTTGGACATACAACAAGGTACTACAAAATGGATAGAAACTTTAGAGATAGAAGGAACAATGGAAGATACTTTGGAAATAGAAGGAATGATGGAAGAAACTGTGGAAATGATAGAAGGAACCAAGAAAGGGACTCTAAAACTAGTAGAAGCAATGAAGAACAAAGAAACATTATTAATAAACTTTGAGAAGAACTTAATGAAGCATAAGTAAAAGGAATAGATATCTCAAAAGTAAAGTTAGATGATGATGAGACAAAAAGATCGAAGGCAGTTGTTGAGTTTGATATAATAAAGTTGAATTAAGCTTGTTCGTGGCATCAAAATTTTAGAACTTAAGTTAGAGATCGAATTAGAGGTAGCAAAATTGGGAAATGGTGTATCTAGTTGTGTTTAGATGTACCTAAGCCTACTTGTGATTTGGAGCTCATCTAAACAAGTTATGATGAAATTCAAAGTTACTAGTATTATAGTAAGAGTTCATTCTATAATAGAAGATGAAAAGTACAATTTTGTAGAAAATTTTGTGACGCAAAGTTTTGAGGATGATTTTCATGATGAAAGCAGGGTATAGTAAACCTCAGGTGGCATTTAAAGATTGAACATATGATTCTAGATGAGGTATCTAATTGCAAAATGAAAATGACAACTTATTCATATTTGTGAAGTATGCAATTAATGCGGTTTTAAGTTGATGCATAAATGGAGTATACAATTGATTTTACTTCATTGCAAACATATTCAAAGTGAATTTGAAGCAAACCCTATTTTTAGAAAGAGGTATTTTATCATTTTTCTACAAAATTTATTCAGTAAAAGATATTGTTGATAAGAATTATGGATATGTTAGTTGTTCACAATGTTGAGAATGAGGATAGACCTAAATTTAAGGTAGTTTTCATAAAACCTAGTGAAGGAAACCCTAACTCTGTGTTGTCTATTACTCCAAACAACATAGTCTATCTAGAAGATGTAGAAAACTATTTGAATTGTAAGTTTGAGTCAATTGATAGTGAATATATGAATGCAGATATGGAATTGGTTTTTAACCACGACATAATAGTGAAGGCCAAATTTGAACATTTAAGTGAATTGGACTTGTTTAAGTATCATTTTTACCATGAACTAGATACATATGAATGGACTCAAATCATATTGAGTAGGATTCATGATGGAAAATTTTGGATGCAAGATAATGCAATAGACATCTCGGCTAACCTTATTCATGAGGTAACTAGTTTTAGCAAATAAGGTACTGTACCCATAGGATAGAAACTGCTTAAGTTGAAAGTAGAAAGTTACACTAAGGCAATTTACAATAGGAAGGCTCTGGTAATCAGCTCCATCAAGCAAGATGATGTGAGGTTTCTTAGTAGAATAATACCTTATTCAGTTTATGCAAGTCCTAAGATAGATGAACTTTCAGCAAGATTTATATATGTAGCTTACAAGATTTGTGTTGAGAAAGAATAGGTGGATTTGAGTGAAATTCTTAGAATGCAACTCTTGGAGAACCTTGAAAAGATTAAGGACAAAGAATGGTGTATTTGGTTTCCAATAATTGATAAATCACATATTCTTTCATGTGTTGAAGAGATTTCCCTACTTGTTAGTAACAAATATAATGAGTAGTGATAGATGCACTATGGAGAAGATATCAATGGTATGTAGTAGACACCCTACAAACAAGGTATTGGATAGTAGAAATTTGATTATGAGAACATTCCAAAATGAGATGAAACAAAGGTTTAGGATCTCACCTACAATTGTGGATATGTTCAAGGAAGACATATGTATTTCAGTTGATACTAACTATACATACATTCAAACAGTAGAACCTCAAGAAATATTTTTGGATCCTTTGAGCTATGAGTTTAGTGATGATGTTACAGTTGGCTACACTATTTTGTTGTTGAATTCTAGGAAAGATAAGGTAGAATTAAAATTTGGTATGTATAATGAGATCACACAACATGCTCATTAAGCAACCTTGGAGAAGGCATCTCACAAAAAGGTTGAGTCAATAATGAAGAAGGCATAATCTGAGGCCCAAATCATAAAAAGTGAGTTTGAGACTATGAGATAGACTATAAAACAAGGTGTATTGAATATTCAACCCTTGACAGTTCTAGTTGCTGAGACAACTTCGGGACAAAGTATACCATATTTAGCAGTATCTGATGTTCAACCCAGTGAACATAAGAGAAAATTAGAGAGATTGGTTGAAGCAATGCCAACAAATAATAAGAGAGTCAAATAGATGGCTAGGACCTGGCAAGAAGCATAAAGCATTGTTGACAATTGAATCTAGTAGTGATGAAGAAGTTAAGGAATAGGAAATCAAGCAAGCTGAATAGGTGAATCCACCTAAGCAAGTAGCATGCAAAGCTTAGCAACCATGGAAACTAAAGATTGAGAAGATTAACATAACCATTGCCAATGAGGGAAACTTCCTTCAGATGAATAAATTTTATGATCTTTATAATAATTTTGAGAAGGATAAGATTGATATATCTATTGTAAGACACATCATTGCAAATGATCTAAGTATGAAGGATATAAAAGGAGTAGTGAACCAGAAAGTTTGTGAGAGACTCATAGAGAAGAAGACTCAAGCAAGAGAAGAAGACCTTGAACTTGGTAAGTCTATGCTAAGGACAATCATCAAGACTAATGATGAAGATGAGATAAAGAGATTGCTGAATAACCTTGCACCGTACTTGAGAAATAAGTTGTGGCCATTCTTATTCATGGTTGGTGAGAAGGATAAATTGAGGAAAGAGACTATAACAACTATCAACCAGATGTTGTCAGAATCATAGATAACAACTCCTCCAACTCCTAGAACTATAGAAGTATTAGTTAGTGGTGATACTATGAAGATTGATCATACCAATATTACAATCAACATTGTTGATACCAATCTATTTGGTGGTTCTAAACCAAATGTACCTGACACTAAAGATGTTAAAGAAAGGTTGAAACAAATTGAGGAGGAAAAGAGGCTAATAGAAATTGAAAATTAGAAGATAGAGGAAGCCAAGTAGAAATTGCTTGAGGATGAAAGAAAAAGAAAGGAAGATGAAGATAATAAGAAAACTGCAAAAGAAGAAAAGAAAAATAAAATAGAGAAAGAAGAGAGGAAAAGATTAGAAGAAAAGAAACAAAGAGAGGAAAAGGATAGGCAAGAAGAGGAAGAGAGGAAAGCTAAGAAAGTAGCAAAGAAATAGAGGGAGGATGAGACTAAATCATCTAGTTCATTTACTCTTCTCTCTCTTGCTAGTTTGGCCACTAATGATGATGATTAGACTAATCTAATTTCATCCTTATCCAGACTCCTATAGAAAAATAAGATAGTAAAGAGTTTGTAGAGATCATTGATGGAAGTGACTGACAAATTGCATAGTACTTTGATTATATAACATACTGAGTTAGATCTTGAACTAAGAGCACAGGTACTGCTAAAGTCTTTCAACGAAGAGTTTACAAATTTGCTAAATGTTTATAAGAAAAAGCTCAAATTTCCCATGATGCTATTTTTAGTTAGCACCATTTGCTAGAATATCAAGAATGACTTAGTTAACCTTGATACATGCATCAAAGAACTTTGGAAATGTTAGTAGGATGGGAAAGCTTTGTATGTTAAGTGTACCTTATCATACAAACTAACTAAGGACTTGGACATTCAAATAGAGGTAAAGATGAAAGAGCTAGAGTCTTTATCTAGCCTAATCCAACACCCATCTAGAAAAGTTGATGATTTTGAGAATCAAGTTGCTAGTATTCATAGCAAGATTAGGAAAATATAACTTAAGAAAGAGCAGATATTGAGGAGAACATTTGATTTTAGAGAATCTATTTCTCTGAAGTTATCACTTGTTGAAAAGCAGCTAGAAGAATGTGTCAAGGCCAAAGACACATATACAAAATTTTTGTATTCAAATATAAATGCAGTTGAGATTGCATCATATGCATTATGTGTAATTCTCACATCAGCAAAGTCTACCAAAGAAACATGGAACAAAGGTATGGATAGTTTGAAAGCTATTTTTGATGATTGTATGAAGATTATTTCAGCATAAAGGCAAGGACAAGCAATTTTGATAGTTTTGGATAGAATTTTGACATTTTGAGACCTTTGTAATTGATGTCAAAGGGGGAGTAATAATAGAGAAGAAAATTGGAAAGTAGAAACTTTGGATAGTAAAGGGGAGAGATACATGTGTAGTATGAAGTATATTGTAAGGGGGAGCATATTTGTAAAGTCGTAACAAATGTAATATTTATTTTGATAGTTTGTTTTTGTCACTTAGCCAATTTTCCCTATTTTATTGCCATCAATGCCAAAGGGGGAGATTTTTGACAATTGACTAATTGTGATATGTAATTGTTGTCATTAATGGCAACACATGATGTACATGTTGTTAGGAAACATCAAAAATAAAGATACTTAGTGTTTGGTTATCACAAAATTGTCTAAGTATAGAATTTGGTTTACACCAGTGTATTGTTTTGTTTATAACATGTTGCAGATGTCATATTATGATAAGCGAAGTTACATGGAGATAGTATAGATATTTGGTGATGATGTATATAACCTCAGAAGTTTGTACGGACTATACAAAATAGAGTTAATCATGTTTTGATGAAGCAAGACAACATAATTAAAGGAAAGAGTTGTTTTGGTTGCAAAGTAGTTAATTGTCCAATTAAGGCCAACATCCTAGATGTTTACTCTATGTTGGAAAAGTGAATTGTGGTCTTAGCCAACCCAAAAATATTTTATGTAAAGGCATGGTATTTATGCAGAGGACTTCTTGCAATAAGAATTGTGTGTGTTATTATGTAATTGTGAAGCTTTGCAAAGAGAGAAAACTTTGTGAAAGCAATATATATATATATATATATATGAAGTTTTGTATGAGCTATCTAGTGATCTAAGATTGAGCTAAAGATTAGAGATTAGTGAAGGAAGGAAAATAATAGCAGATTATTGATTGAGAAATGAGCTCTTCATGTAGTTAAAATTACATGTTTGGGCAGTGGGCTCATCTTGCATACATTATGTACTACAACTCCTAATAGGGTTGGAATCTCTTAACAAGGATTCAAAGTCTCCTAATAGGGACTGTTATACTAAATGTTCTCATTGACTCCTAATAGGTTCCATCCTCTAACAAGGAACATATATATATTAGTCTATTATCTAGTGGGTATAATCCCCACTAGGGTTTTCCCTTGGCTAGGGTTTCCCTAGTTAACAAAATATGGTGTTATGAGTTATCTTTGTGCATTGTTACTGTTACTCTTCAGCATTACTTTATTGCTTTGTTATGCATGGTTTAAAGTAAGTAATAATATCTAATTAGCAATTAAATTTTTTAGATTACTGATTCACCCCCCTCCCCCTCTCAGTAATCCTTATTTCTAACAATTCTAGCACTTGGCATTCTTTGTTTTTCTCCTCTCTAAGCCTCTGTTACTTAGCTTTCTTCTGCAATAGCTCACCTACTATGTGCACTTGATCAAGATTTAGAGTAGATATATCCCAATTCAGGATAACTATATCCTCATCAAGATCAATGTCCTCTTCTTTATCTTTGTCTTTGCTAGAAACCTTAGTACTCAATTGTGGCTTTCTCTCAACTATCTTTATACTAACTACTTGTACGCTGGGGATTATAACAATAGTGTAAATAGAAGGACTAGCAACAAAAGCATTTATTGCACTAATTGTAGAAATACCTAGTTATTCAGTAGCCAAATATGTTGAAGGAGGGAGCACTAATTGCTCAGTAGATGAAGTGTTGATTACTTCATTCAATGTAGTACTTAGCTGAACATGTACAAAGATTGGTTGGGTTTTTGGAATTATAGTGGTTGCCATAACCAACTTGGCACAAGCTTTCTCTAAGCTTGATGGATTTAAAGCTTTGCTCAAAGAGTGAGGAAATGAGGCCATAACTACTACTATAATCTTCTTAGGGTTAGTTTCCTCAATGCTCTGAATCTTAGGGAGATTCTCTTCGGTAGTTTCCTATTCTTGCTCCTCATCATATTCATTAACATCATTTATTTCTTCTTCTTCATCATTTCCCTTTTCTTACTTGTCATCTTCATCACCATCTTTATTAGTGACATGAACAACAAAATCACTCTTCTAATGAAGATTGTATATATTCTTCCATGTAGTAGTGGTAGTCTTCACCACATGTTCAATGTCATTAATCAATATCAAGTAAGTGTTAAATTTTAGAGTAAGTTTCTCTTCATTCCTTTTTAGTTGGCTCAGAGTTTGTTCATATATACTTTTTACAATTTTCTTAGCATGTTCCCATCTTGGCTTGATTCTTTCCATCAGTTCATTTGGAATTTGTTGTGCAAGTTGATCAAGTGAATATTTCTATTTACCTAACTTGGACATAACCATGTCTTCAACTTGTCTCTTCTCTTCTGCATTCTTGGTCTCATATCTCAGTGATTTAAAGTTTTCCATGCTAGCTCTAGAATCAATCTCTTTTAGTTTTTCTTGAAATGTGGGTGGAGGACATTTGAAAATAACATCCTCTACTTTTTCACCTAATTTCATTTCTTTCTAGATGATCTTCTAGTGAATACTATAGTAGATGACTTGGTAGGTTTGGTTATGATAACCTTACCTTTCTTCCTAATTGGCTCTTCTTCTTTTGATTTAGCTTCATTAGCCTCATCTTCTGCACCATCTTCTTCCACATCATCTCCTTTACCTTTTATTAATAGGAGAGTAGAACTAGCTTGTCTCAATTTTGATATCCTCTTCTTTCCTTTTCTAACTAATTGAGGAAGCTTTATTTCAAGTTCTATTCTAGCTTTGGCTTATCCATATGTACCAAAATATGTAGCCTTGGGATCTACAAGTTCATTCAATAGTGCCTCAATGATGTCCTTGCTCTCATCAATGTTAAGCTCATAGCCTAGAGGCTTAACCCACACCACTCTAGGTTTGACTACTTGAATGCATATCTTCTCCCAGTTTACCATAAAACAAAAATCATCATTGAAATCTTCTACAAGTTTGTTGGTAATTCTAAATCTATTATTCATCTTTTCCTTGAATGAATCAAAATAATGATCCATGCTACTGACATTTTTCTCACCCATCTTTGCTATATACTAATTGATCTAGTATAGTACTAGTACATCTTTTCTCCTTATGACTATGCCTTTTGAAAGAAAAACTTTTCCATAGAGAAGAATAAATAGGTTAAGAGTGATCCAAACTTACACAGGTTATTCTTCATAGTCTTGATGCTCTCCACATTCTTGTTGAATTGGTTCAGCATTAGCTCAGCAAGGTTAAAGGACATGTTGTCCTTCACCACCTTGAGAGCCAGATGTTAGATTGTGGTGACTGATCAAGGAAGTAGTGTACATGTAATTATTAATTATAACCCTAAAGTGGTAAAAAATAATTGTATAGAAGGGCTTAGGGTTAGGGATTGTTTCATTATGGGTGATGCAAAAATTGGTTCTTGAGGTGGTATTGAGTTGTAAGGGGTTACGAATTGTAATCAAGTTGTAATCACTAGATTGTAATAATATTAGAATTGATGTTTGGTGGATGTAGCCCAAGGATTGGGTGAACCACATTAAATCTTGGTGTCCCATGTTCTTTTCTATGTGATCTATTATATTCTAATATTTTTTATATTTGTACATAATTATTATTTCTATCTATGGTTTAATCTAAACAAATGGTATCAGGTTCTAGTGTTTTTTCAATTATCCTCTAAAGGAAAGTCTCACGGTTGAGTGGGAGTCTCACAGTTGAGTGGGAGTGATTGAAAATGAGGGTAAGATAAGGATTGACAAGTTTAATGGGAAAAACTTTTAGTTATGGAAGATGCAAATGGAAGGCTATCTTTATCAAAAGGATTTATAAAATCCATTGGAAGGAAAATCCAGGAATTAGGGATCTTTTGGATAGAAAGGCACTTGGAAGGATTCAATTATGCCTGGTACTATTGGAGGCATTTAATATTACAAAAGCAAAGACAACAAAAGAGTTGATGTAAACCCTAGCAAAACTATACAAAAAGCCCTCTGCTTCAGACATGGTATTTCTCATGAAGCATTTATTTAATATGAAAATGATAGAAGGTGGTGTTGGTGTTTGAAAATGTTACCCATTTCCAATTATCCTGATGAGAACAGAATACATCTAGGGGCAGCTAACTCCCATTTTCAACATGCCCATTCAGACACCAGGCCAACTATAAGGCTAGACCCTTCTTCTTCTTCAGGCTTTGCAAAACCTAGGTGGGTAGACCTATAGATTCTTCATATGGTACCAGTTGTCAAAGCATACACTGAATCTATTCAAAGCAGATAAAACCCTTATTTCTCCTAAGAACTCATGAAATAACATAGACCTATGATAGCTAGATGTAGATCTATGAACCTCATAAGCTGAGTGAGGGCATTCTATGATAGCTCTTCAACATGAAAGGGGAAAAGCGTTTGATTTTTGATGTTGATTTCAACAACCCTCAGATATGCAGTAGTGAGAAAGTAATGACCCTGTAGCTGATCAGTGCCTAGTCCATTGGGCAAATTCATGGATCACAAACATACATATGAATATCTGAGACATGTGTGTATCTTTAGATATAGATCTATCTATTTAACTTGTAAATAAACATCTATGTTCAGTTTAAAATCTCATTCTTACCTGATATCCTCCTCAATAAATCTGCAACCCTATTGATTTCTATGAAGCATTTACACAATTCCTTGAACTATCAGCAATAATGAAACAACATACAGTCTTAGGGGACTACAACTACGACCTAAACTCTTTGTTTAGAGATCATAAAACATTGAAATTCAATGAGAATGGAGACAAGATCCAACTGAAACTTAATTATCTGCTGCTCTTTGCATTATTTCCTTGAAAATATACAATCATATGCATGAAATGAAAGACATGAAACAACCTAAAAGATCTGAACTATCTGTATTTATCTTCCTACTGCTGTTCACATGAGAGAAATTGCTAAAGAATGGAGGTGGAATCACAGTTCTAGATCCAAAAGAATGGTCTCACAGAATGACTGCAAATTCTCTACCAACAGTGCTCTCACAGTCATAAAAAATTGGAACCCTTCAAATGGAAGAAAGAAAGAATAATATAGAAGAGAAAGAATTCCCGAATCTGTTCTGAAGACGACAAGTGTCCACTTGAAATTCAATCCTGTGCAACTGACTAACCTCTTTCTTCTTTCATCCCATCTTGATCTGATCTTGTTTCATCGTTTTTTGTAACTAATTTGCAAATGTCTGTTTTTGAATGATGAAAACTTGCTAAGTCACCAAAATATCTGATTTACCTACTAAAATGCTGGTAAAATTTTAGCTTTTACTGAATGAATTTGCTCAAATTTTGACCCATACTACTTTTCAACTATTTTTTAACCATATTCAAATCAATATCAAGTCAAAAATCAAATTTGAACTTCCTGGTCTGAATACAGTTGCAATCTGGGAACTTGGAAGAAAACCTCTTGTAGCTTGAACTTGTATATGAGCAATGTTAGTATGCTAATAGAAACCAAATTTAAATAAAGCTTCTACAAACTAAACAAATTTCATAAACTTCAAGATAGACTAAGATGAGCTCTCAATTGAGAATATGAGCCATTAATGGGCTCTCTCAATGAGAAGCTCTCTTGTTGAGTAGCTTTGTCTAAATAGATAGGATGTATGCTCAAGCTTTATGCTTCAAAAAGGCTTCAATGGATGATTGTGGATTTTTGGTGTGGATAGATGGCTTTAGTATGGATTTGGCTCTCAAAATAGCATTATAACTTTATTTCATGGATTGTGTTATTTTGCAAAGGGGAAGGATCCAATTTATAGGCAAGAGGCTTGAGGGATTGAGGGCTAAGATGCAAGGATGGGAAAAAGCTCATGGAGGGCTTAGATTGCATGAGAGGAGAGCACATGGATTGTGCTTCCTTACAACCAATCAAGGAGTGACACATGTCACATGGTGAGAGGATGGAGGAAAGGGGAAGGATGAGTCAACAAAGGAGGCTCAAGGGATAAAATCTTCATAAAGACCCTCATAATGACTTGTAAGAGCAATAAAAGGGCTTGCAAGAGTCATTTATGACCTAGTGGACTTCATAAAGTTTTATGGTTGAGATATTTTGAGGGTGATGAGAGCAAATTCGACTTGGACTTGATTAGGAAGGTTTTAAGCTTGCTTAGGCTTGTGCAAATGATTAGAGGATGGATTAGGATGGTTTAGGATTAGCTTAAGGATAGGCAAGTGGATGGCATTTAATGAGGGTGGGTGAAGGAAGAGATATTTGTTAACTTTGGCTTGGGTTAGTAAGTCTTAACCCATGTTTAGGGAATGTGACAAGGTTAGGAGGGGATTAGGATTAGGTTTAAAGACATCTTCTAGAAGAGTCTAGACTTTGGATGAGGATAAAGACTTTCTAGAATAGTCTAGAATTTCCTAGGATGAGGATGAAGACTTTCTAGAAGAGTCTAGAACTTCTTAGGATGAGGATAAATTAGATTTTTAGGAAATAAATAAAGTTTTATTTATTTCAAGGGTTTGGGTTGAGGAGATATTTATTAAAACTTTTTTAATAAACATGAGGATTAATATTTAATTTTAATTAAATATTTTGAGTTGGGGTTAAGGGTAGGAAATGATGAGATTAGCCTTTAATCGAAATTAAAGAAGGATTAGAAGATTTTGGAAGAGGTTATTGGTCATAAGGAAATTGGCCAAGTTTTGGGCAAAAAATAAATTTTTTATTTATTTTAGGATTTTTGGTCAATTTATTAATTAAATAATTAATAAATAAGAAAATAATGTTTAAATAAGATTTAACATTTTTGGGAGGGATTCCTTAATTAAATATTTTTAATTAAGATAAAGGGATTTAATAGCATAAAAATTAATTAATTAAATAAATAATTAATTAATTAATAAATGATGATGTCATCAGGACTGTTTCAGAAAATAAAAATACTTTATTTTCTAAAGGTTTTTAGGTGTCTACAGAACTAGCTACTACTTGTGCAAAAATTGACTTTAGAATCGAAAAGCTCGTCTTTTCCTGGTTTCGGCGGTATATTGGAGTGCACATCTAGCTTATCGAAAACCCACTAAATCTTCATTTGAAAATTGCCCCTCTGGTTGAAAGTTCAGACTTGCACTCAAGCCATTTTCAAAAATTTAAAAAGTTTCTAAAGTTTAAACTTTAGAAAAGAGCCTCATTTGAACTTTAAAAAAAAAAAAAATGTCAACTATTTTTATAAAAATAATAATAAAATATTATTATTTTTTATTCTTTAATATTTGCCCTCTCCTTCAATCTAGGTCAACCTTGGTTTGACTAGTGCCACGTGTCACTTGCTGATTGGCTTGCCTGATTTGCACCATCCGCCACATGTCATCTTCTCGCTAACTCGCTATGTTAATTATCATGCATCTTCCGCTTGGCGAGTAAGCGAGGACCGCTGGATGTGCCACATGGCATGATTTCGTTCAACTCCTCTAAACTTTACACATCCCCTCTTGCTCGCTGCCACTTGTCATGACCTGATTCGTTGATGGCACTAACATGGAACCCACGGTACATTTTGGATCTCGCTGATTTTTTATGTTTTTCCAATGACCTCGCTACTTCGCTAGCCGGAGTTGCCAGGATTTTTCGGCTAGCGAGGTAGCGACTAGCCGGATTCTTGGGTTTTTTGATTATGCTAATGTCATCGGTTTTTAATTGCGCACCCGTTCAAAATTGTGCTCTGTTCAAATATGGCTGACATCATCCTCCTTTGGGTTGGATTGGGGGGTCCTGCGCACACAAGCCTTGCCTTTACAAAAGCCAATGCCTTTAATTCACAATACAATATGAGTTCTTTACAATTTAAAGACATAAGATTCTTTCCCCATGGAAAATGTGGGATAAACTATTTTAAATGTTTTTTCCCTGCATCTCATGTCTGAAAACGTGGATCATTGCTTATCACTGGTTGCGTGTGATCTTGTGTTGCTTGGAAAGACATGTAACATTCTCTCATTGCAATGTCATCTCCTGTGTTTTCTTTGGTGTTCTACCTTAACCGAGGAATTCCTTCATACTGCAGATTCAGCAATAGACTGATGCCTCTTCATTTCCATGCCTTGGTCTTTTTCATGGTTTGGGCGGCTCAGAATGTGGATGGTTTCTTGTTTAATGATGTAGCTTGCTTTGAAAATGTGGACCCCTATTTATCCTGGTGTGGGGACTTAGAAAAACATGGCTCCATCTTTTGTTTCAACATGACTTCCATCCTCATTGCGTGGTCCTTCATTCAGAACCATGGGCTCCCTGCTCATTTTCTGTTTTAAAAGACTCCTGCAACCTGTCATGAATGGTGGCTGCAGTTTCTTCAAGTGTTGGATGCCAATTTTCTCAATCTACCAGTTGTGAATGCTCATTTGGCATCCCTGCTAATTCTGCTAGGTGTGGATCTCCTTTTTTAAAAACATGGCCTCCATTTTCTAATGCTTGTTGGGCCTTATGAGCCGTGGATTACTATTGCCTTTGCATGGACAGCTATCAAACACATATAAAAGTTTAAATGAAAATGTATTTGTTGGTGTTGACTGCATTTTTTTATTTTCCATGGCTTGTCTTGGCTTTTGGTGATGCTTTTCACTGCCCATTTACCTATTACGTAGTGTGTGGAGATCTTTGTTTGTATGTGGAATTTCCTTCACACATAGATTTCTTCCTAAACATTTGCTTGCGACTTCTACCCATATGCCGACTCTCCTTTTAAATTTTTTTTGCTTCTCATCCTTTTCTTGTAATAGTTTATAATGATTAAAATCATTATAATATTTGCCCCCTGCCTTTTTAAAAAAAAAAGAAATGCCTATCAAGTGCTAAGTCCTTCATAATCTCATGACATTTGGAGCATGAATATTTTACATATATGCACCTTTCCTCTTATGTAATTATGCATAGCTTTGTCTCAAAACTCATCAATCTTTTTAATTAATCCTGTGAATTGTGAATGTGTTTGGAGGCCTACTAGTTGGCATTAAAACTTGATCCAATCAAGTAATCGAGCTATGAAAATTGGCATGAGTGTTCAATCATACACTCTACCATACTGCAAATTTTCAGCCCATGAGGAATTCTCGATCAACAGATTTTAATTTCCGAACATTCATACTTCAATTAACCTGCAGGCAAACAGTGTTAAAAAACATAAACTAGGCTCGGGTTCAGCATTATAAACTGGGTTATTGATCACTTGGGGTTTTGAAAACTAGGATATAGGTTCTTTTCCATGAAGAGAAACTAATTCCTTGTTTTGGGCTCATGAGGAATCACAGGGGACATTTGGCAAATTTCCGAAAACAGGCACTTGGAAATTTTAACTGAGAAATGTGTCAAAAAGTAATTTTTAGCAAATGTACGGACATGTGAAAGTATGTAGAAGGATTCTTCATGACTTAAGAACTAGCATACTTCAAGGATTTCTAGGACACAACACAATGGTACAATCCATTTAGGCTAGCCAATCACAGGATCAAAGTTATAACATGCTGAACAGGGGTACAGATCAATCTGGATACCTTAGTCGTAACAAAACAATGCAAACTGGGTTTTTAATCATGTTAGAAAATTAATCAAATAGATTCTTCATGACCTCAAAATTTGAACATATGAAGTGTCTTACCCCTAGAACACAATGAAAAAGGAATTTTTTAATTTGGGTCAACTAGGCCAATGATATGATTGGTCGAACAGGGCTTCCTAGAATTGTGAACAACTAGTCAAATGCACAAAACAGTAAATGACCAACTTTGGGGGGTGCAAAACCTAGTCAAACGGATTTGAAATGACTTGAAAATTGAAACATAGGTTATTTTTTATTCATACTAAACATCTCCAAAGTGGTTAGTCATGAAACGTTCCTGGGTAAAAAATATTCAGATGCAAACTGGGCGTCTAATCGCTATTTGACACACGGGCAGAATTGCAAATTTTGACACTAGCTCAAAATGGGACTTCGTGGAATGGTTCAAAATGTCAGGTTAACTTCATAGAACACATAGAAGCACTAAATGAAAGGTGTTAGAAACATTAAACACCTCTTAGGCCTCAGACTAACAACCGGGTACAATCTCATTCAAAAGCATTTAAGGGCTTGATTTTTTCAATGGTTCTCAAAATTGACCATGCAATTTTTAGTCCCAACAGTTGGATCTATTGTAGACCATTTAATGAGTTTAATATAACCACTAGTCAGTTATCTTCTATGGGTATCAATTTTGATGAAGAAATTAGGGCTCTCTTGATTTTTTGTTCTTTGCCTGAAAGCTGGAATGACTTGGTAATGGCTGTGAGTAATTTTGTTCCTAGATCTAGCACCCTAAATTATGATGATGTGATTGATGTTATTTTGAGTGAGGAAACTTGTAGGAAATCCTCAAGTAGATCTATATCAAGAAGTGTTTTGAAAGCACAAAGTTGAAGTAGAATGACTGAAAGAGGAAGTAATTCTAGAAATCATGGGAAATCAAGAGGAAAGTCAAAGGGGAGGAGGTCTCAATCGAGAGGACCAAATGACTGCTGGTAATGTAGAAAACCAGGGCATAAAAAGAAAGATTTTTGGACTCAAAAGAACAATGAAGGAGATAAACTAGATGGAGACAAGGAGGCAAATGTGGTTAGTAACAAATCCGAAGAGGATGATTAATGGGTTTTAGATTGTGGTGTTTGATTTCATGCTACACCTCATAGAGGTTATTTCATTGATTATGTCAAAGGGCATTTTGGACTTGTTTATTTGGGGTTTAATGAACCCTATCAAATTGTTGGGAAGAGAAAAGTTGAGATAAAGTTACAAAATGGTAATCATTGGCTACTACATAAGGTAAGACATGTTCCAAGTTTGAGTAGGAATTTAATTTTAGTAGGGCAACTTGGTGATGAGAGTTGTGTAGTTACTTTTAATGATAAAAATTGGAAGGTTTCAAAAGGTTCCCTTGTAGTGACAAAAGGTGTGAAAGTAGGCACCTTATATCTTTGTATATGTCATATTATTCATTCTACTCTAATTATTTTAGAGAAAAATGAATGTTCAAGAATAGTTGTTGTAGTTGAGCAGGGAGAACAAATAGTTGCTATAAATTGTGATACAGTGTTGTGACACAATAGACCTAGGCACATGAGTGAGAAATGTATGAAAGTAATTCATTCAAAGAATGTTTTACCAAGTTTGAAATGTGTTAATATGGATTTCTATGAAAGTTGTGTGTATGAAAAACAAAAGAGAGTGAGTTTTGAGAAGATTGGGAAGGAGAATAAAAAAGAGAAATTAGAGCTTGTGCATATAGATGTATGAGGACTGGCTCAAGTATCTCCCCTTGGTGGATCTCATTATTATGTTTCATTCATTGATGATGTAACTAGAAAAGTATGGATTTATTTCCTTAAACATAAATATGATGTATTTTAAACTTTTAAGAAATGGAAATGCTTGGTTGAAAATGAGACTAGTTAGAAATTAAAATATCTCAGATCTGATAATGGTAGTGAGTATTACAGTCATGAATTTGAAGATTATTGCTCCACTAATGGTATTTTTAGATAGAAAATGGTTCCAAGGACTCCATAGGAAAATCAAGTGGCTAAACACATGAACATGACTATAATAGAGCATGCAAGGAGCATGAGATTGCATGTTGGGTTGCCCTTACACATGTGAGTGGATGCTATCAATACTACTGTATATTTGATTAATAGAGGTCCCTCTACTCCTTTGGGTTGTGGTATTCTAGAGGAAGCATGGACTAGTAAGAAGGTGAGTTATTCTTTTCTCAAAACCTTCAATTGTAAAGCATTTGCTCATATAGATTTTGAAAATAGAACCAAGTTGGAAGCTAAGTCAAAGAAATGTATATTTTTTGGATATGACATTAATGAATTTGGTTATAGGCTTTGGATTTTGAAAATCATAAAATTGTAAGTAGCAAGGATGTCATATTCAATGAGAAAGTGTTGTAAAAAGATCTTTTGCAACAACATGAGAAGAAAGAAGATGATTACATAGTGCTAGATGATGTTCTAGCCATTCCCCATGATGTGCAACAACTGCAACAACAAATACCACACACACTAGTGAATGTTAGATGGTAAACAAAGCTAAATAGACCTCCAAAAATATTTTCTCCCTCTTTGTATTCTATTTTACTTACTGATGCTGGTGAACTTGAATGTTATGATGAAGTTGTGTAGGTGGATACTAAGATTCAATGGGAGTCTACAATGAAAGATGAAATGGACTCTTTGTTGAAAAACAAGACATGGGATTTATGCAAGTTTCCTAGAGGTAAAAGGGTTTTACAGAATAAGTGGGTGTATGGATTAAAAGAAGAGGATGGAGGTAAGAAAAGATTTAAATCTAGGTTAGTTGTAAAAGGATTTGCACAAAAAAAGGTCATTGGTTTTGATGAGATATTTTCTCCTATTGTTAAGATGACTTCTATCCATATTATTTTAAGTATTGTGGCTACTGAAGATTTTCATTTAGAGTAGCTTGATGTTAAAAAGACCTTCCCTCATGGTGATTTGGATGAAGAGATATATATCACTAAGCCATATGGATTTGAGGTTAAAGGTAAGGAGAACTTAGTGTACAAATTGAAGAAAAGTTTGTATGGCTTGAAACAAGCACCTCGGCAATGGTATTTGAAATTTGATAGTTTTATTCATGAGCATGGATATACTAGGTGTCATTTAGATCATTGTGTTTATTTTAAGAAGTTGGATAATGACAGCTACATTATTTTATCTTTATATGTTGATGATATGCTTGTAGTTGGGTCTAACATGTATTAGATTAAGAGGCTGAAACGCTAGTTAGCACATGCATTTGCTATGAAGGATTTGGGGGTAGAAAAAAAAATCCTTGGTATGAATATTTGTAGATATAGAAAGAATAGAAATTGACACTATCTTAGGTTGATTATGTTGAGAAGGTGTTGCAACTTTTTTCTATGGAGAATGCTAAAGTTATCGGCACACCTTTACCTAGTCATTGAATTTGACTAAGGAGATGTATCCCAAGACACAAGAGGAGGAGGATAAGATGTCAAAGGTACCCCATGTTTCAGCTATAGGAAGCTTGATGTATGCTATGGTATGTACAAGGCCAACTATTGCACATGTAGTGGGGTTCATTAGCAGGTATATGAGTCATCCAGGAATTAAGCATTGGAATGTAGTCAAATGGATTCTTAGATATTTGAGAGGAACATCTAATAAGTGTTTACACTTTGGGAGCTCTAATACTGATTTATAGGGATATGTTGACTCATATATGGTAGGGTATATTGATAGGGATATTGATACCAAGTAGAGTACTATAACTTATGTATTTTACTATTGGTGGGGTAGCCATGAGCTGGGTTTCTTGGATACAAAAGGTTAATGCTTTATCCCTACAGAGGAAGAGTATGTTGCTACTACATAGGCAACTAAGGAGATGATATGGTTTTAGTTCTTCTTGGAAGAATTAGGACACCCTTGGAAGGATAACTATTTGTTTATAGATAGTCAAAGTGTCATTCATCTTGCGAAGAATTCAGCTTTGCTTTCCAAGACCAAACACATAGAGTTGCAGTACCATTTCATTCAGTCAATTTTGGATGATGAATAGTTAAAGTTGGAGAAGATACATATAGATGACAATCCAATAGATATATTTACAAAGGTAGTAATAATTGAGGAGTTGAACTCCTCTTCATCTTTGGTTGGTCTTCTAGACTAAACATGAATAAAAGAACAACATAGTCCAAGGTGGTTTGATCCAGTGGGAGCCTCATGGAGTAGAAACATAGCTATAGGATTAGTCTCTAAGTTGGAGATTGTTGTTTCATATGGAGCTTGATCAGTCCCCAAGTGGGAGATTGTTAGATTGTGGTGATTGATTAGGGAAGTGTTGTACATACTCCATAATTCATTGGCAGGATTTGGGGTAGGGTTGGGTCTCGGGAAGGGGTTTGGAGGCAGTAGCCCCCAATATAGTTGGCGTTGTTAGGCCTCAACTATCTAGGGGTTCAGAGGCCGACATTTCATTATTAATTATAACCCTAAAGTAGTAAAAATAATTTTATAAAAGGGCTTAGGGTTAGGGATTGTTTCATTGTGGGTGATGCAAAAATTGGTTCTTGAGGAAGTATTGAGCTATAAGGGATTACAAATTGTAATCAAGTTGTAATCACTAGATCATAATAATATCAAACTTGTTGTTTGGTGGATGTAATCGATGGATTGGGTGAACCATGTTAAATCTTGGTGTCTTGTGTTCTTTTCTATGCGATTTATTATTTTTTGATATTGTTTATATTTTTACATAATTTTTATTTCTGTCTGTGGTTTACTCCTAACACTAGATCAACTGCCTCACATGATACACTATTAAGATGACCAGAGGTATAGATCTTATGTGCTATCACATGAATTCTAAACTTCAGCTCCATGTTAGCTACACAACTGATCTTCATACCTCTTCCATCCCATTTGGCAAGATTTTTTCTTTCTAGTTCTACCCATCTTAGGGTTTTGGTAGTCTTTTCCTTGGTCAACATTGGGAGCCCTATGATTCAATGAATCATTTTATTCATTATAAGAATAGGCTTCTCTAACCATAGTTTCCTATTGTGTACATGGCTAAGGATAAACCTTATCCATTTTATCTAGAAGTCTTAGAGCATATGTGGAATGTGGTTTAAACCCTTGGTCTTTATGTGGTGGTGCTTGGGTTTCAATGCACCATTCACTCACAACTTTTCTAGAGATTAATCCATCTCTAGGCTTCCAATTTCTTGAATCAAACAATGAAAATATAAGAAAATATCATTAATTAGTAGTACCTTTGGTGGAATCTATGACTGAGCTCTCATTGGATTAGCATTTCTGCAATTGCGGGACTTCACTTGAAGTCTAGTATCTTCCAATCAACACCTTGAACCAATATATTGGATCCCTTCTTAGTTTTTCTATTGGAGGATGCCATGGTTGGTAGGTTTTAACAAAACACATAAGTCTTTAAAAACAAATTGCACAAATCACTTGGATGCACAGAAATCACTCTTCACATATAGCTCTTCAAAAATTCATGGTGATAAATGAATTTAATTTATTCCTTTTTAACAAATTTCACTTACCAATTTCCATAAATTCTTGGTACATTCTCTTTCTTGATGACAAAATGTCTTCCACTCAGTTTGATCTTATTTCTTGGAAGATTCATCCATGACTCAGTGTTAACAAAATGACTTAGTTACTCCCAACCTTTCTTGGCAAGGTCTTGCAACCCAACCTAGCTTAGTAAGGTCTTGAATTTCCTTAGACACTTAGCGATCCCTTTGCATCTTGAATGTTGATATGGATCTTTCCTTCTGGATAACTAGAACTGATGAAAGATTTTTTCTTTAGAATCTTAGTTTTAGTTATTCCCATGAGTGATCAAGTAGAAATTCTTGAGTGACATGTGCTTCATGACTTGGACTTACATTCTTAGAAGATTTCAAAATCCATTGCTATCTCATCTATTTTCTAATGTTGTCAGCCTTGGCTTTCTTTTCATCTTCAATTCTTCTAGTGTTCATATAGTTCTTGCCAAGGTGTCCAAGTTTTGTACAAATAAAACATCTTCTAGTGGTGTCTCTTGTACTCATGTGATATTTCACACAGTTTACTCCAATGTGTCCAAATTCTCCACAGTAATGACATCTACACCATGTTTTGTAATCCCAACCAAATATAGCTTTCACAATCTATTCTACTGGGTTCAATATCTTGGTTTTGCATTCAAAATATTTGTGCCCTTACTTCTTGCATTTGTGACATTTTCCTTCAAATTTAGATTTCTCTTTGCATTCATTAGCTTTATGACCATTCTTATTGCAATTGTAATATTTTCCATTGAATTTAGCTTTACCATTACTCCAACATTTGTCTGATGTATGACCTAACTTACCATAGTGATTGCAAGTAAGTATTTGATTCTTTTGAGCTCCTCACTTGGATGAGTCACCTTCTTTTGTATATCCAATTCCTGTTTTGTCTTTTCGTCTATATTGATTTTGCCCATTCAATTGATTTGTGTCTACTTGAGATTTCATCATCCTTTTATTGGTTTGAATTTTAATATTTAGATCATTTTTCAATCTTTCATTCTGTGATCTTAGATTACTGATTTATTCATTTGGATTAGTAAGTTGATTAATTAAATCTTCCTATTGAAGGGATATATGTTGAATTCCATTGTTCTTTCCTTCTATCTCTTCTTTTTTCTTGTCTTTTTCTTCCATGACTTCACACAATCTTGCTGACTGAATTTATTGTTCTCTTTTTAGCTTTCTAACTTCTTCTTGAAGGTTACCATTCTTTTCTAATAGTTCTTTGATTGCCTCATTAGCTTCATCTAAATTACTTTTTAAATGGATATCTTCATTTTTTTCTTCAGTGTAGATTTTTTCATTCATCTATACTGCAAGATCTTTTCTTCTTTTCAAGGATTGAGAGAGTTGCCCCTTTTCTTTCTTAAATTTCCCAATAGCTAATTCCAAATCTATCTTTTCATTTCAATAGCCTTATCAAGTTTGAATACCTTTGTTGGCTCTAATATTTTCTTAAGCTATTAAACTTTTTATTTGAGAACCACAAAGCTCTAATACCAATTGTTGGAAATATAAGATAGACAAGGTTATTGAGAGTGGAGGGGTAAATTAGGAACCAATAAAACTTATTCTTATTTCACCAATTAATCCTTCATGTGTATTTTGATCTAATTGCATGCATGAAAAGCCAAAAGCATTTAAACATTCATAACACTTTGACACACAATATGGTGACCAAAAAAAATTCCAAATAGAAAGTAAAACTGGGAGAGGATGATACCTACAAGCTTTAGTATTGTAGCATAAAGTTGGGTTGTTAAGGCTTACAATGATCACTTATAATGATTTTTCATATTAGGAGCAATAAGAACTGCTAGGTCCACCTTGTAAAAGGATTTACAAAACATACAATGAAGTATGTACTCGGTAAAGAGATTTATAGAAAATTGTTAAGTGTACCTTGTGAAAGGATTTAACTATTCCACATATTAGGATGAACAAGTGGTTGATCTCTAATTTGCAACTTTGATTTTCTGAATGAGATTCCTTTATAGTGTAATGATCACCTTGTTGTGATAGATAAATCTTTGTTGCTCCTTATACTACTTGTAGCCTTCTCACTTTGCACTTCTTCTCTTTATACAAGTATACTTTCTTACTTACTTTTGGATGTGATACAATACATTACATATATACCAATCCAAATCACTATTCATTAAAGTCGGCTACAATACAAGTTTCACCAAAATACACATAGTCAACCCAACTGCTAGTACTCAAGTTTTAAAGACACACTCGATGAAGTTACGATACTCGACAATCATTGTCAATGCTTGACATTTTCATGCAGTCGATAGACATAGAATCTTGGTTCATACTAATCACTTCCAAGTAGTCTAAACTCAGTCTACATTCATGACTCACTAAACACTATGAAACTTAGCATATAAATTGAATTACTTGGTTGACACTCCATAGCTCGGTCAACACTACCACTGTGAGCTTGTATAAACTAAATCACTTGGTTGACATTGCATAGCTTGGTCAACACTAATTCACATTACTGAAGCTTTGAACTTGGTAAACATTATAAAGCTCAGTTTACACTAATAATTACCAACTTGGTAGATACTACTTGGTGCAAACTAAATATTGTTCCTAGAACTCGGTAGTGATTGTAGAACTTAGTAGAGCCTAATTTACTTAGTTAACATTGTAAAGTTGCAAGATAATCTTGGTAGCTACTAACCATTTGATTAAGTGTGTGTGTCACTAATAGACAAACTTGACTATAATGTCAACAATAAATATGTAAAAACATACAAAATTAAAGAAATCAGGAATAAAATCCTTTATGTTCATTACAAAAAAGTGTGAAAATTAATGATTTGATAGACATTTGTAGGGTTTTTGGACCCACTAATCATAATTGTAGGATATATTTTTAACTGATATGCTTAAAAAGATCATCTACCATTTAAACTATCCCAAAATCCAAACCTTCATAAATTTGGCAAAAATGGTTGGATTTAGACCTAAATAAAATGTTTAATATTGGCTTTCTAATCCATCCTAGATTCAAAAGTGTGCTTTATCTCCTCCAACAAGTTCCAAATTTAGATTCAAATAAAATACCATTCATCTAGAAATAGGTCAATTGTCAAAGCAGAGAAGAATTTTGCATGGCCATGGATTTCATACAATGTTGAAGTTGCAAATTTCAATCATGAATAAAAATAATAAAACCTTCCATAATATAATATTCAACAATGATGTTTATTAAATTTTTTGTTATGTGTACCATCCTATAAATTTATCACCTACAATTAGATTCTCTATAAGGCTTGATTTTGGTAATTTTGAGAGTTCATGTCTATTATGTTGGATCGTAGCAATCCAACTCCACTTATTCTAACATCTTCCCTTTATTCTTCAATCCCCTCGTTAATTTAGGCTCATTTTCTATATAGAATAGTTTTGGCATTCTACAACCAAGTATATGGAATTGTATAGCCTACCTTGGCAATTGTATACCATTAGTTTTGGGCCTAAATTTGAATGGGTAGTATGTTCTAGTGTTTTAGTAAGATTTACATATTTGTAGTTATATTGTATCAATATCAATTCATAAAACATTGTGAGAGGTACACAAGTGGCCTATATCTCAACATTTTAGTAACTATGGTCAATATCTCAAGTGCTCTCCTACAATCATCCATTCACGTGTTCACAATAAAGTTTAAAACATTCGTCAAGTACCTAAGGTAATTTTTATAGGTAATGTTCTCCATTATAAAATTTTCTACCATGTGGCCAAGTAGAGGAGTTCTCAATTAGGAATAAATATCTTTTTGTCCATGTACATGCATCTCACTCATTCATTCTTCAAGGAAAGAGTTAACAAGCATAGCAACAATAAATATCTTAGAGTGAACTTCATATATTCATGAATTTTTGAAAGTAATCCTTGATTCAATGTTAACATTCAACAACTAAAATTAAATAAATATACAAGCATCTCCATGAATGTGTGTGATGTCAATTTTCATTCATGGAGTTTTGTATACTTACAAAGTAAATCTAAAATTTACCTTTAAATTTTCATTTCTTTTCTTTATGAAAATTTATTTAATTTTCAAGGTTGATTCCTAAACATGGGTCAAACTAAATAAAACCTCTTTTAACCCATTTCCTCCCCATTTTCTAATGTTCTTCCTTTATTCAATTGTGTGTAGTGCTTCATAATTATCAACTTCAAGTAAGTCAGTTTGAGATCACTAGTCCAATGGCATTAATTAATAAGTGTAATGTTACATCCTATTCATTCCAAAATTAAAAACCTAAAGGATTCATCAAGATCAATAGTTCATCAAGAAAAATAGATGTCCAAGTGGTATTGTTGAGCAGTCATTTGGTATGATGCTAATGGCAAAAATTATCATGAATCTGTTTCTTGAAAAGTTGATCAATGACCAACTCACAGGTTTTGGATGACTATTTTTCAACCCATTGTGTAGCTCAATTAAAGATAAATGTGAATGTTGACAAGGATGCTTTTGTTGGTATCTATCAATTCTGCACAAATTTGATGAAACATAATTTCAAAACAAATGTATTTTTGTATTTTATGTTTTATGATGAATGCAATTATTAATCAATACAAATATATGAATTCCAATTTTAACCGCGTGTTTCAAAAGAAATTTATTGAAAGAGAAATTCCTAATGGACATAAACCAAAGCAACAACATGGCTGCGAATTAAATTATCAAAAGGACCTAGTAAGAAACCTATGAAATTAGGAGTAGGTCTTCCTCAACTCTACTAATGCAATTTTCGACAGGAACTTTAATAAAATCTATGAGATGTTTTATAATTCATCAAATCATGTTGCCAAGGAAAGTGCATGCATGAGATAAAATGCTATGCAAGAACAATAGTGACCCTTTCTCCAATTTGTCACAACAATAGAATTTGTTAACATAAGGCAAACACTAGAACTAAAAGATCACACAATTATCATACTATAATAAAATCATTGGCTCCATTACTATTCATGAATGTGAATTCATAAAAATATCACACTCAGGCAATATTTACTACACTCAAAATGAAAACACCTATAACATCTATTATCGCATCAAAATATTAGCCTAGAGTACATATTACATCCATATACTTATTAGAAGCCCACTCCTTATTTTGTGTTAGGAGTGATAGCTCTTCTAATGGAAACACTGTGCTAAAAACTAATAAAATAAATCTAACTATATACAATGTGACTCTCTAAATTTTGCTAAGTATGTCTCCATCCTTGTTTATATCAATTAACGGGTGCATGAACCTTTACATGAGTTTAAAAAAATAAAAGCAAAAGAAGAAGATAAAAAGAGAGAAGCTATGAGATGATATAGGAGACACTAAAACTTCAAACAAATACAATCTTAGACTTCTCTAGGAATTTTAGGGAGTTGAACTATTGTCAAAATGTGTTTGTGGTGCATGGAATGCTAAAAAAAAAAACCTGGCAGCTAACTATAGGTGCCACCATGATGCAAGGTGCTCCCCTTAATACCATAAATTCATAACAAAAACAAAGAAATAATAGTAAATGTGAGAACAAAATATGGACTTCTTATTTGCACCACAAATATGGAATTAAAAAATTCATAAGTATAATAGGGTAACCCACATGGGCACCTTCAGTACAATAATTTGCAAGACAAGCTACGAACTATCACCTAGAGCTCCCCTAGACAATGTTCAAGCCTTTCTTAAATAGGCAGTTTTAAACTGCTCAGGAAGGTTCTAGATGCTCAAACTTAATACCTAGGGCCAATAGATCCTAACAAAACATATAGAGTTAGCCAAATACATCTTTGACAATTATTTTAGAAGTTTCGGGTGGCCCAACTTCGGAAGGCCATAATTCACGAACTGTTGCTCCAATTGGCTATTATAAGCACTTTTCATAAATACCAGCTCTTGATCTATAGGCTTAAAATGTTACTAGTGCCCTTCTATCAAGTTTTTGGACCTCATCTGGGCACTCTAAGGTCTCCAATGATGAGCTTGAAGATTTTTCTACAAATTATTCCACCAAAAATCTGTAATAATTTCTCTGATACTTAAGTTGGAGCAATGATATTTTTATGGTAGGCTTATATCTCTAAAATGAACCTTCTTGTAGAAAATTATAGCATTTTGAGCTCATATGAAAAACTTACTAAAAATAGCAAGTTCCTATAAATAGTAACCACCCTGTCTACTAGTCCTTATTAAAATAGAAAAGATTGAAAATAAAATATTTTTTGGTGATGCAAGATTTCCCTTATACCTAGGATGCTCCTAAATCACACCATTATTGATCAAAACTATCAACACATCTTGATGAAAAGTGTGCCTTTTGAAAAGTGCACCTATGGATGATAGGACCAAAATTGGAAGAATATTTCTAAGTGTCAAAATCTTACTTTCCAACATCTAGGTTTTGAGAGAATTGTACCAAAAAGATGTTTGGATGTCTAACTTTGAATTTTTGGATAATGACAGTGATCTCTTGAGTCTTTAGAAAATCCAGGGACTCATACTTAGCATGTACTACTTGTTGGTAGTTACGGATCTCTATTCTAGTCTCCATAAAATCTTCCAACTTGGAATCCAACTCAATCAATGCCTCTTTAGTTTTAAATATGTGTCTGATATCATATTCAATGGATGTTGTTTCAAATAATGCTTTGAACTAGTGTACCATTGTTTCAACATAGCATAATTGTGTCCTTGAGTCATCTTCAAAAATATTCATGCTAACAAAACTATAGTACTTATGCACCTCCAAAAAATTCTCTAGAGCCTTATTTTTCATATCTTGGATCTCTTCAAGTAATCCTATCATAATTTCATTTCCCTTGACACCTTTTCTATCCAATCATCTACTTTTTCTAGTTCATCTTTTGGATATACTCCCATGAGAACTCAATACCTTGTAAGAACTCAATACCTTTTGGCCCTTGATGGTTTTCAATGCTCCCAAGTCATTAGTCCAAGTATTCAATTGATCCATTAGCCCAAAATATTGGTCAACCATTCTGGCCAACCTATCAATGTTCCTCTAGATGATGTGCAAAAGGTTATGTTGGAAATGAAGAGTGTAACTTGGAGGGGAGGGGTGAATCAATTACCGTATAAAGAATTGTAACCAAGAGGGGAGGGGTGAATCAACTACCACAAAATAATTCAATGTCCCTCAATGTTAATTTAAACTTTGCACTGATTATGCAAAACTTTCCAACTCAACTAACACTAGAATATTACTATCACTTGGTTAAGAGAGCAATATTATGATTACTAAACTATTTTAGGCTTTAGTAACTTAGTTGTAGAAACATAAAGCATAAATAAAATAACATGAATACATCTGACACCAAGATTTAATGCGGAAATCCAATTTGGGAAAACCACCATGCAACTAATTACAATATTTTCACTCTTCTGAGGTGAGCCATGTTAGGAGCCAACCATGTTAATGGTTACAAAACATACTATTAAATATGACCTTTTTAGAGGATTTAGACCACCCTGTTAGGAGTGTCCTAGTTAGAGGTCTTCAAACACTTCAATCTTAAACATCACCTTGTTAGAAGATTTGAAATATCTATTAAGTCAACTCTATTAAGAGATTTTTTTACTGCTACAATGGTTAGAAGGTGACAACAATTTGACCTGACTTATGAAGCAACTATCTTTGCAAATTTAGATCTCTATTCTCACTTAACTTCTAGATCCTTATTGATTAGATATTCTTTGCAACTTATCTTCCACACTTTCCTACTCTAGTTTTCCTTCGCTTACGTAGCCATCTTATTCATATTCTACTTGTTCATCTTATCCTCACAACTTGACCTTTCTTATATATCATAAGCTAGGACAAGTAGGCTTGAATACTCTTCCAAATAATCAACAACCATCCAAATAATCATCCTCAATCAATTTATTAATAAACAATTTAATTATGTTGTCACTCAGCCAATACTAGAATTGACTGCTTAGATAATACTGTGAGTCCTTTGATACCTAACCACTTGCTCAATACTGCAAGTAGGACATCCTTCATTAACCAAGTTCTCAATTAATACTAAAATGTCTTCTTTGCCCAACTACTTAGTTAATACTAAAATATGCAAGGTTAGTACTATAAACTCTTCATTTCTTGGTTAATACTAACATTTTTGTAACATCAATGACAACATACTATTGAAGAATTATGATGCCACCTTTGGCATGCATCAAAATGAATCTCCTTGTCCCAGGGTCAGAGATTTTTTACCAATGATAGCCTCTAGAGTGAGCTTGAGATGGTCAAGGTCTAATGGATCAACTACCTCCTTTACATTTTCCCAAAGTAGATCATTTAGCTTTCTTAATTCCAAAATCTTGGCCTCATCTTCATCTAGATGTTAGGACACTTGTTTAAGGCCCATCATGGTGAAAAGTTTGGTTGTATCCTTGGTGGCCTTCCTGAGTACTATCTCTTGTAATAAGTGGTCTTTGGGAGAGAGGCCTTTGATGTGTGTGTATGGAGGAGGAATAGTTATATGTGATATTAGATCATTACTCTGATTCCTCATAACAAAGGCAAGCTACTTTGGGTCACCTTGAATGGGCATTGGTGTGTTTACAACCTTTGTCAATGCCTCTAAACCCTTGGATTCTATATACTCCATATATCTTCTCTACTAAGGTAACTCTTCTTTCTCCAGCCATGCCAGAGTTCTACACATGGGAGACATGTACTAGCTTAAAGATGAGGTTATTTCAGAGATTGACCTCTTACCCCTATCACTTCCTTTTGTAGTTTTTTTTGTCCTAGGTGGCTCAACTAATGGAGTGGTCATTGTAGTCCTTAGAGGAGAAGTTTTTGACCTTTCCATGAGTGTTTCTCTCTCTCTCTCTCTCTCTCTCTCTCTCTCTCTCTCTCTCTCTCTCTCTCTCTCTCTCTCTCTCTCTCTCTCTCTCTCTCTCTCTCTCTCTCTCTCCAGAAATCTTCCCTTCCTCTAAAACCTCATCAGTATGAAATTGTTGAAAATCATCTCCACCAATTGCTTGACTATCCAATTGAGTGAATGGAGAGGGCATAGGGAAAGATTCTTTCTCTGGTGGAGGAGGAGGAGGTGAAGGTGGATTCCCTAGTAGCAAGGATAGTAAACCCACTAGTCCTTGTGGTAGTGGATGCAAATGATTCTAGCTCACATTGAGGGATTCCTGATGAGGTGTGTCCCTTACTACTCTACCTTTGAAATGTGTCCCAATGGGCATAAATTCAAACTCAAAGGGGTCAAAGACATTAGAGTCATATCCTTCTATGGACTTCATCCATCCCTCCTGTTACATGGACTCCTCAAGTTGGATTGGTTGTTCTAGAATGGAAGGAGGCATCTAAGTTGCACTCCTTTATCTTTCCTCTTTTGCCACCCTAGCCAACTAGGTACTTTTTTTTTGAGTAGAAGGTATTTGATATCTTTGCCTTTCTCTTCCTCTTGCACCTCTAATATAGTCTCTAGAATTTTAGGGGATGAGATTCTCCTATTCTTCTTAAGCTTCCTCCTCTTTTCCCCTACTACCACTATCTCGGTCCTAGTCATCTTGGGCACTGATAGAGAGGCTTTTGTTGGGCTAGAATTTCTATTGGTGGAGCCTAAGCTTCTTCCCCTAGGATATATGCTTCTTCACCTAGGCCTCTTCTGATTAGTCTTCTTTTTCTTACATGACCTTCCTTTTCTTCTTCCACTGAGCCCTTTCATTATGGAAGTAATCCACTTCCCACTCATGTTTTTAGACTATTTCTAGTTATAATGGGGACTTCTCTTGATAAGTCAAGATAGTGACTTTGGTTTCTTAACCTTTCTTAGGCCTAGCCTCTACCTATATCATCAGTGCATTAGGAACAAGCTCCAAATAAAAATTCTTCCTTACCCAATCTCAAGTCAATTGAATGACATGTCTAACCCTTTGTTTTATGTCATAATTCTCTTCATGGCCAATCTTGACATTCATTATTGGTCTCTCAAAGATTTTATCCCTATTATATAGAGGGTCCAATACATATTTAGTATCCTTGTTCCATATCTTTAGAAGGAAGTTCAAATTTAGGAGTTTCTCTGCCAGCTATAGACTCATCCCTACCATAGTTCCTAATCTAAACATTGTATTCATCTAGACAATTCATCTAGTGATCTTTGATTGAACCATTAGGTATGAATTTCTTCCCCACAAGGTGTCACACCATCCTATTATTGTCAAAGTAGGAGTGGGCTACTGGGTAGTCATCCAAGGGATACTAATCCAATTCTAGCTCATACGTAGAAATATCATGCTTCTACTTTACCTCAAAATCTCCAATAGTGATGGGTCAGACCCATGTCTTTTTTTTTTTTTTTGTGAACCTATCATAGGCCGAGGCCAATTGCCTAGCTATCTCTAGTAATATCAACCTATCAAATGGATAGTGGTGAAGCATCTTTGGATAGAGGAGGGTTCCTACCACCTGAATGTTTATGAACATGTTGAACTAAATAACCCACTTGTGCTACTTAGGTGGCAACCTCTACAAATTATCTCTTTGCATAATCACCTTCAATTAACTAGATTATAATAAAGATGAATTGTCATTTAGCAACCAGTATTCTGGGTACTTGAATGGGAGTTTCTTTTGTACAATTGTAGGTACACTATGTATGACCAAGAATTGGCATCTTGCATGCTCCCTCTCTTTACCAAACCTAGGTAATATATTAGCCTAGCTATCAAGAGATACATGACATTAGAGATCATGTAGAAATAATGTTAGGTCTTCACTAAAATGAGTTGCTTGTCCAAGTTGTTGCTAATGATGGTGGCCCATTCGATTGGCAACCCCCTCCTCTTGATAGTTTCAATGAAATGAACCATTCAATTTTATAGATGAATTTTTGCAGGGATTCCCATTAATCTACTTATGAGCACTATACTATAACCAATGTCATCTATCATGAGTCAGGTCAACCTTTTTGGCTCTTCTGTTAGCAAGGGGATGGGTAATGAGGTATTTCTCTTACACTATGGCTTTTTCCTCTCCCTCATGCTCCCTATACCACTTATCTATTGTATCATATGTAATATTCTAGAACTATTCTATAGGTGGTAGGTGAAAAACCTTCTTGATGTTATAAGGGTGTTTATCTAGAACTATTTTCCTAGTGATGTTTCTTATGACCTTCTCCTCTGACACATAATGGTGGGCCAATACCATGATCAACTTTAAGGATTGTATGGATACAAGATGGGAGGTCATGTTCACAAACCCTTCTTAGGATTAGTAATGAAATCATTTCTTTGCTAAAAATATTGCACATAAAATTTTGAGGGTTGGTTACTTTTGGCCAACAGTTTTCAAAGATAGTTATGACTTTATCATAAAATGTGAGGACTATAAAAAGTTCTCTGGTAAATTAAAATTTAATGGTGTTCTACCCATGAGACCTTTGCAATCAAAAGAACAATTTCAAATGTGGGGAATTTACTTCATAGGTGAAATTACAAAGAAATCAAGTCAAGGACATAGATAGATTCTAGTTGCAAAAAACTATTTTTCAAAATGGGTTGAAGCCATTCTAGCAAGACAATTCATTCATAAGGTAGTTATGAAATTTTTGATGGATAATATAATCTATAGCTTTGGAGTAGCTCACAAGATTATTCTTGACAACTCCATGTTTTTTAGAGGGAAAGAACTTGTTGGATTTTGTAATACTTATGCTATCACTATATCTTACTCTACCCCTTACCATCCACAAGGGAATGGGCATGTAGAATCTAGTAATAAGAACATAATTAAGATCATCAAGAGACTTTTGGATAAGAATAAAAAGTGTGGGATTAATCTAAGTTGAATATGGCTATATGAGAAGATAGAGTAACAATTAAAAGGTCCATTGGCTTTTTTCATTTTGAGTTAGTATAGGGGAAACAAGCAAGAATGCCAATGCATAATTTATTGCTTATTTATAATTTCATAAATGAAGAAGGTTAAGAAGAGTTAGATACATAGGATGATAGATTGAATGCATTAGTTGAGCTTAAAGAGAATAGGAGGTCACCTCATGAGAAAAACATGAGGCAACAACATAAAGTAAATATATTACATGAAAAAAGAGCAAAATGTATAGATTTTTAGGAAAGAGATCAAGTTCTACAATGGAATGAAAAGGACCAAGACAAGGGGAAATATGGAGAGTTTAAAGCTTTATGAATTGCGACATATGTTATCACAGGTAAGAATGGTGAAGATTCTTATTACTTGTAGGATATTGATGGGTGTGATCAAGACTTATCTAATCATCGTTAGTACTTAAAAGGTTTCTTCTTTCAAGGCTAAAGATTAGGTGTACTCCTAAACCTTGTTCCCTTTTTTTGTTTTTTTATTTGTTTGTTTGTGTTATCATTTTTCCTTTTTAGATCTAATCATTGGTCTTCTTTTTCTAGAGATAATTGAATTCTCACTGCACCCAAACCCACAAGGGGTACATGTCCCCAACTAGAGCCACTCATGGAACTCAATATTTTATAAATATTTTCCTTCTATTGTTGCTTTAATTATAGTTGATCTCATTAAATTAGTTTCATGTTGCTAATTTTTTATCATTTCAAGGATACTCTTCTTAGCCTAGATTGATTATATGGTTGTGATAAAATAAAAGAATTACTTATTGCATTTCTTTTTGTTTGCAAGAAATCATGATTTTCCATGTAAATAAAAGGTTCCTATCTTAGAATGTATTCCTGGGGCTTACTCATCACATGGCAATCCTTATCTATGGATCTTGGCTCTTATTTTCTTGAAATTCTATGAGGTATATTATTTTTTCATAAATTGCTATAGCTATAGTGATGAAGAACAAAGTATTGGTGTATACTATTGCAATATTAGTAGGGTCATCTTCAAAATTGAGTGAGATATCACTATAACCTTCAATGATTATCAACAAGCAGGGAGATAAGGTTTTGATTTTAGTAATTGGTGATAAATTGGGTTATATCACTATAGTATATGGTGATAAATGCTTTTGGTAATCAAAGAAAGGAGTTTAGTACTGCAACGATTAGGAATAAGTCGGTTTATTGTCATATGTTATAGTGATAGATCAAAGTTCATTGTGGATCACATTTGGAGAACAATAAACATAACAATAAGTGATAGGCATTTGTATATCACTATGTAGTATAGCGAAAAGATGAAAGCTCACAACTGTGATTGAAACTTATGTTCGCTATACTCTATAGTGAAAACATATATCAAAGGTTGTAGAAGAGAAACTTCTTATATAATGATGAGCAATAAGTGTGAAAAGTAAAATAGATCTCTATTTAGGGGGAAAGACATAGCAATCAAAGATTTATTTGTATTTTTCATAGGAACTGCAAAGATCAAATATTTGAATATATTTTATGAGGCGAGGAAGTAATGATAGAAAATGACTACTAATAATATGTTTTGTATTGTAATAATCATAATCTTTATGACATTGATTCATACAGGGAAATAAATGCACAAATATATAAGGTACATTGTACCAAAAGGGTAATCATTTCACATTCCAAAATTTGATAATTTCATAGAAGCTGTAAAGTTTTCCATTAGTGCACAGAATTTATAGCAAAATTTGGTTCAGAAAGGACTTTCAGAGAAGTATGAAAGGTTATATCTTAGAACCAAAGAGAAATGTTGAGAAAGCAAAGAAGGGAAAAACCAAGAAGAAATAAAGAAGAGAAGATGAAGTTCCACCCAAAAAATTGAATGAGGACTTGATCAAACAAATGGATTTTGTTGGGCCTAAATCTAGGAGTAAATTTTATTTTCTTAAAAAATTGGAAGATCGACATCATGAAGTAGGAGATGTCTAGACAAGGATGAGGGGCTATGATATTTTCTTATACCATTATGTCAGAAGGAATCACAAAGTGCCTATTTATCATCCATAGGAGATGAATTTGGGAAAACTAATTGTACCCAAAGTATTTGTGAATGTTGAATTATTTTTGAAAGTTATTATTAGTAAGTATAATGTTGACAATAGGTGTATATATGAAAATGCAAGGGAAAAATTCATGGAAATTTCAACAGATTCCCTAAATGAGGTCTTCAAATTGATAGACAGGATCACAAAGAAGTTGTCATTCACTGAGTTAAAGAATGAGTACAAGAGGTCATATATCTTATATGTAATGGAAGCTTATGTTGCATAAGACTATCAAGGAATCATTGATTGTAGTAGATGGACCACCATTTAACACTAATATGTTCAAGACATATCTTGATATGACATATCAATCTTGTGGGCAAGTGAGAGGAATAAGAGTTCCAAACCTAATGGAAACTAGACCCATGGTATTCACATTTGATGTTCAAATGTTGGAGCCTAGGCCTTATGATTATGCTGAGTATGTTGTTGATAATGTTTGTTCTTGTTTTGTTAATTTCAATGATGTGGATTGTCCTACTTTCAAATGTTATTCTTTACTCATGCACATGATTTTATATTATGGTCAATTAAGAAATCCTTAGCATGAAAAATTTAAACTAGATGTGTGGGAAACAATTGGGAAGCAAAAGCCAATTCAAATGTGGACTTCCATATGGGATTACAGATATAGTGCATCCAGCACATGTATACTTTGTTTGAGTATCAAGCTTTCTCTTCCATTAACCTTGACATAAAGATATTTTTAAGACCTAAGGATAATGGATTAGGGGAAAAGATCAAGCACAATTGGGGTGATTGGTATTCATTTGATTATTTTACATGTTTCACAATTTTTGGATTTTTGGATACGCCCTATAGATTTCCAGCTTCAGTACCTAATAGGATTGCTTACTTGAAGATTGTAAGGAAAATTTTAGAGTCTAATAAGCAACATTTTGGAGGGAAACAAAGGAAGAAAACTTTTCTCCTTGCCACTTTATCTTTTGGTGATTTTACAGTTTGTGCTACCAAATCATATGATAAAATTGGAGAAAAATTGTAGAATAAATATCATATATATACTATGGATCTATGGACTCATTATGATCCTGGAGGTTATATCCATACATGTAGAAAGTCACAGAAATTAGGTGACTATGTCCATCATAATTTTGAAGATGAAGAAAAATTCAAGAATATGTAATGGCTAGAGATTTAGGAAAAGTTGCAAGAGAAAAACAAAGAGCTGGAAGAGCAGAGACAACAAGAATTGGAGAAATTCAAAAATCACATAGAGAATCTACCAGATTCTCCTATTCCAGTGACTAGAACTCTAGACAAGCCACAAATTTAAGTACTAGAATATGATGTTTAGGTGCTTGATAGAGTAGATGCTAAGAAGGATGAAAGAATCCTTGTTTCTAGTAGGTTGTGAGTGATGATGATTTTTTTAGATCAAAATACTTTATTTCTATTTCATACAATTATAGAGGAAGGATATTGAGATAGAACATTCAACATATCACTCTAGAAAATGAAACAAAGTTGATGGCTAACCTAACCAAGGATATTAGAAAAGAAGTGGAGAATATGACTCCAGCAAGAGGGAGATAGTTGCTTAATGAAGCTAGATTCATGGTTTTACTTGGATGGGATATGAGTGTATCCTATATGTTTTATAGTCTAATAAAATCTATAAAGAAAGACATGAAATTAGATGTACAAGGTGTAAATATGTATTTATTGGCTCCAAATTTGTGGAAGATGAGAGGTCTATGCTATTATAGGATCTCTATCCTCCACACAAGAGGCCACAAATTATTTATATTAATTAAGCCTTTGGATACTTGATGACATTAAAAGTTGGGGTAAAAAACCCTAATAAATTAGCAACTATGCAAATGGATATGGCCCTCTTTAATAAAGCACAAATGAAATAGGTGGCATTTGAATGATATAATTGGGGAGCAATGTATGAAAGCCTACTAAAAATAGGAATGCAATAGACTCAAACTATGATTCAATCACCTAATCATGCCTTGAAAACTAATTTGAAGAGACTACAGAAGGAAAATAAAAGGTTGAAGGATATATCTTTGATAAGAATGGAATATCTATAGCTATATTGAAACATCATTTCAAAATGTCATTGACCAAGTTTGGGAAGGTTTAGGATTTGTACCATGCATACAAGCCTTTGGCTATCTAGCATAATGAGATATATAGAAAGCTCATTAAGGAGAAGAATATACTTGCAGAGATGAAGATATTTGAGAGGCAAATCAATTGATCCAAGATCATAATGTGTACACCTAGGATTTTAAAGATACTTTAAAGTTATTTAAAGATTTGGTAATAGAGCATGGAGTCTCATCTTGGCATAATACAAATGTACGAATAATTAATCCAGAGATATGGATAGGTATTTCCATGCAATGCAAGAACATGCCCTAGAAGCAGGAAGAAAGGATGATTTGGAGATGACAAGGGCCACCAAGAAGATTGAATGGATGATTGATATGGAATCAAGGCTCGTGAGGTGATTGTTGATGTAGATGTGCTCAAGGATGACAAGTATCAGGAGCACATTAAGAAGTGCAATGATTTTATTCAGAAATCAACATCATATTCATCCCAATGAATCTATTTTCCCTTGTAAATTTTTTTTGAATAATTGACATATAAAATTTGGTTATTATTTGGTCAGTTAAGATCAATTTTGTAAACAAAGGATAATACCTTTTCATTTTGTAACCAATTTTTTGTCTATAATTATTAAGACCAAGTTTGGAGATGCACCATTACCATATATTACATACATATATTATATAGGAAGTTGATCCTTTTTTGTCTACTTTGGGTTGTGTTATCTATATGCACTAGCAACACATGCATTTGTGGTGAAATATTTCAAATTTAATAGAAGAATTTCATGTGCTTGATTGATCTTTTGGTGATATAATTTTTGTGTCATACTTTTTCTTTCCCTAGATCAAATTTTATGTTTTCTTTAACTATCTATTCAATTGGTTGAATGTTGTAAGTTATTTCAACATTTTCTAAATAGTAATTTTGTATTGATTGCTCAATCCTTATTGTTGTCTTATTGGACTCTTCAAGAGAGTTAAAATCAATAGGATTTAATATTGGAATATACTTTAGTATTTAAAAATTTATACATTATTAAAGTGATAGAAACCTATCTTGAATGGATTTATTTTTTGTCTCTGAGGGTTACTTTAAATACTTTTATTGATTGATAGAATGATGATAAAGACTCCATTGGTTAAGGCACTGGTCTTTGATTATTGTTTTGAGTTTTCATGTTGATTGTAGAAAGGATACATATCCAATTGAAAAAGATCATCGATTAGTCATACATTCAAATATCAAAACAATAAATATTTATCACTTTTTTAAAATTAAATTCTTAAAAAACCCAAGTCTCGCAAATTATTTTCTCTAAAAAGCCTCTAGAGTGTGAGGTATAAGCCTACCAAACTTGGTTATGCAAAGCTAGAATTGTAGAGGTTTGCATTCATCTCAAGTGGAACCTGTCTATTGGAAAATTTCTATTAGGATTTACCATAATTGGATCATCATTCCATAAGAAACCTAATCTGCTAATTTGGGAATTGAAAAATTGGTGACTCTATTAGAGAGTTGTCTACACAATCAGGGATTGTGAAGTAACCCAAAAGTTATTGGTTTTATAAGATAAAAAATATAGACTAAAGAGTCTATGCATTTTTCTAGAGGTAGAACCTAGAAGAAAAAATTATAAATTTTCCTCTATAATAGAGGTTGCAACTCCAATTTTAAAAGGTATATGAACAATTAGTTGGTTGTGTTAAGAAAGAAGGATACTTTTAGGAGGGTGTCATTGAAGTTTATGTGGGGAAGGAGATCTACCCATACCAGTGAGCACCAAGAGTATACTCCTAAGAAATGTTAAAAAAGAGTAGTGAATGTGGCTAACATGATATTTGGAAGCTGTGGGTAAGTGGCTGAAAAACTAAGAGGTATTTCCCCTAATGATAGAATCAATGGGACTCAAATCCAAGATGACAAAAATCTTGAGAATGGAACTTAATTTCAAGAAGACATCCCTTTTAGAGAGGGACTAACTTCCTTCAGTAAAATTCTAAAGACCCCCAAGATGATCAGTCTTCAGATGATAAATTTGAAGATGATGAAGAAGATGATGTTAGAAAAGTGATTGCATTGATGTTAGAATAGTGATTGCAGATTGTGTAGAATAGTGATTGCATTTTCATCTCACAAGCTAAGTAATTGAAAGAATATGTTGAAGAGATTTGGATTGGAAAGTTGTAAGAATTTTGGTACACCTATGATAACTGGTAACAAGTTATCTAGCAAGGATGAGACACCAACAGTTGAGTAGGAGAAGTACATTTCCATGATTGGAGGTTTGCTATATCTGACTCACAGTAGACCAAATATAGAAAACATAGTTGGCATTGTGGCTAGATTTCAAGTTGATCCTAAGGAGTATCATTATGTAGCAATAAAAAGGATATTCAAATATTTGAATGGAGCATCTAATTATGGAATATGCTATGATAGATCAAGTGATTTCACTATATATGCATATACTCATGTGGATTGGGCAACTAGTATGCATGAAAGAAAGAGCACTAGTGGTGGAGCATTTTTTTGGAGGAAGATTAGTTTCTTGGCTAAGCAAGAAACAACATTGTATTTTACAGAGTATAGCCAAGGCAGAATTTTTAGTAGCAACAAATAATTGTAATCAAGTTATAATGTGGATGAAACAAATGCTCAAAGATATTGGGATTGAGTTACAAAACCTATTATCATATACTATAATAACACAAGTACAATAAGTATGTCTAATAATCATGTGTTGCATTATAAGACTAAATATATATCTATTATCATGTATTGAGAGAAAAGTCAGTGGAAAAAGAGATTAGATTGGAATATGTGAGAACTAAAGATCAGATTGCAGATATCTTCATGAAGCCCTTACCTAAAGATATAATTGAGTACTTGAGAGGTATTTTTGGGGTTATGTCCCTACCTACTTTTGAGTAGATGATGTAGAGAGTGCATCAGACCAATGGCATAGAGCACTATTGTTAGACTGGACTGAATGTTAATGCTTCCCATATGGGGGAGTATCTGTAATGAGCTAAGTCCTTAAAGACTCCTATTATTTGGTATTGAATAGTACCTTTGGACAATCAAGTTGGTTATAAATTAAAATAGTAAATTTTCATAATGAATCCTTTTTCATCGATGTCAATGGGGGAGAGAATACATGAAAAACATCATCTAGTTGAATAGGGGAGAGATAGTTGAACAAATCTTTATTAGGGAGATTTAGAAAGATTCATGAAGATACATAACAGAGTAGTGTTCTAGAGATATTTAGATTTGATTAATGAAGAGGATTTGAAAAGATGAGAATAGCAACAATGACAGTAGAGTATTGTTTGGTATTCTTGGAACCTAGATTTTTTTCATCTATGTTTCCATCAATGCCAAAGGGGGTGATTGTTAGCATGAATATTGATGATATTCCTTTGGGGGAGTATCCTAAGAATTTGAGAGTATTGACATGTTGCATTCATGACTATGTTTTTCATTGATGTCAACATAGCAATAAGTCTGTGAAGACTGATAGAGCAACATATAGAGATCTTAGTTGTATGGAAATTTTTTTGATTTTCTGGTGATGCACATTCATGGACATGTTCTATGTTGTCTTCTGATGTTGAGGTTCAATGCATAGTATCTAATTCAAAGATGTATAGAATCTATAAGTGATTTAGAAAGAGAAGTATAGAGATAGATTACCTAAGTAGTAATTTCTAATGTTTGTATTATATCTTCTAACAAATATATAATCTAGAGATGCACAGTTAACCAGTAACATAAGACAGTCTGATGATGATGTTGGTGAATGTGTAAGCACTAGTGTTGTATGTGTGAGAAATTGTATATACTAAAATTTGATAGTGCTATTATAATTATGAATTAATTAATTATCTTATCATAATTAATTGGGAAAGCCTCAAAGCTAACTCAAGGAATTATTTTGAAGGTACGGTATAAAGGAAATATGTTTTCCTTGTTTGTAAAGTAGTAGTAATCAATAGTATTGAATGTGAATGCAAGTAAGTGATCCAAGGGATTATTGGAAATGAGATTTGTGATCTAGTTACAAGATTAGAATGAGAAAAAGTTTGGTTGACATGACAAAGAAAGACGAAGGAAGTACTATTAATTTCTACTATTTTGCAAGGAATAATACGGAGATCATTTGGATAGTGGGTTCATTGGTCTTGCCCCTAAAGCTATTTGTATAGTGGGTCCATCTATGTTCTACAACTCTTAACATAGTTGGCACAACTCCTAACAAGGTTGGAATCTTCTAACAAGGATTCAAAGTCTCCTAATAGGGATTGATATGTACTGAATGTTGTTATAGACTCCTAATAGGGTCCATCCTCTAACAAGGAATATTTATATTAGTACATCATCTTGTGGGTATCATCCCCACTGGGGTTTTCCCTCTAATCAAAGGTTTCCCTAATTAACATATCTAGTATTATTGTGCATGAGTATCTTGTTGCAGTTTCTAATTATATTGTTCATATGGTTAAAGTCTAATAAGCTTGATAATTGTAATATTAGTTGGATAACTAATTCACCACCCCCCCACCCCTCTTAGTTATATTGGTGGACTATATATTCTAACAATTGGTTGGCAATATGGCTAGGTAGATATATGAGAATTGTTATTTATGACAACATATCATGACAACCTATCCATTTTGGTATTTCATGATGCAATCAGAAGTAGAAAATTGTTTAAGTGTTAGACAATTTATAGTTACACACAGACAGATATGGTATGTATGGATGAAAAACTTCGAGTTAGCTCATGTGTAGTTGAGGAGTGATAGATGATAGTGTCATGATGATGTATTGCAGTGTGCAAATCTATATAGATTGTACGCTATAAGTTACAAAAGGATTACCAACATAGGTAATCAATAGAGAAAAATAGGACACATTAATAAATTGTAGTATACAACTTAAGGAATTATTTTGGAAATAAAATAATTACTTAATCATGGTGGGTTGACATCCTAGATGTTTACCCAAAGTTATTTTATAATTAGTCATGGAGAAGAACACAATGATCCTTGACTTTATAAAAAGAAACAACAAAGAATCCCCTTGCACATGGGTAATTCTAAATATTTTTAATCAGAATAGGATGCCACATTTTTGGAATATATTGATGTAGATCTTCTAGACTTGGATAATATCCTTTAAATCTTCCAATAAAGTTGTGTCTATAATAACATATCACATTATCACTCACCTCTTGTATAAAATTGTCCACTAATCATCCTTATTTGAGTAAAAGTAAAAACAAATGTCTCACTTTTACAAGGGCAACGGTTAACAACATGAGAAACTATTAAATTTCAATAACATAAAAGTGATTTTTGTGTTTAAGATTTGAAAATGGTGTAAAATAATGAAATCTATAGAATTGGATGAAGTTTATCCCTGTTATTTTTTAAATCTTTGTTGAAAAAAAATTGATATATTTTTTATTTTTCAAAACCCATTTTTGAATTGGTAAAAATATTGCAAATCAAGGGGTCTAGTTCCCACCACAAAAATATATGTAAATAAAGATTTTTTTCATCTAATTTTAAAATATATTTTTTAATGACATATAGAGCTAGTACAAAAATAAAATAAAGATTGAATTTTAATGTAAATTTTGTCCATTATAACTATTCAAAGTTGGCCTTGCCAAAAAATGACTATTTCATTTCCCACCATATTTCCCTTATCAAATCTATGCCAATGAATTAAAAAGTTACATATTCTCAAAGAGGACTCTCTCCTCTAGTGTAGAATATAATTTTTAAATTTCTCTAATATCATCTAATAATTTTTTCCTTTTTTGAATAAGCATCTTCCCAAATGTTGAAATATCTACTTATAATATATTGTAACTATAACATGTGTCTGCTCAAAAGTTGATAAGATATACATGATCATTATCATAACTCCTAGCTCTAAAAATGTGCATTTTTTAAATTTTCAAAAACCTAATTTCTGATGTTGAAATGGGTCACAAAAGTCTACATTTTTGTAATTTTGTTGATTTGGTTGCCACATCAATTGTTTCAGTTGGACACATTTGGACCATAATTCGGCTGACCCAAACAACTCTCATGAGGGATTAAGGACCTATATAAAAGTGTGTTAAGCCAATTTTGTTTTAAATTCAAATCAATTATTTGATTTAAAGTTTTTTGGGTGGTTTAAATTTAAATTAGTTATTTCATTTAAATTCTATTTTTTTTATTTTTTGAATTTAAATCAATTATTTGATTTACATTATTTTTTTGTTTCAAATTTATATCAAAAAATAAACTTATATTGTTCTTTACAATTTTATCATGTTTTGTATTAGACCTACCTTTCTTTATGTAGGTGAACTGAAGTCACCAAAAATTGTGTCTTTTATATCCAGGTGATTTGAAGCTCTCAATTTTAGTTTTCTATGCAATGAGGAATCCAATCAATAGAGAAAATTATTATGATTGGAAAAGAGATAACAAGAAGAAAGGATGGACAAAAAGTATTTAAGAGACAATGATTGAAGATCTATTCATTGAAGTCAAAGAAGATGATGATCATGTTCTAGAAAGTGGTAGTTGATCTAGAAATATTGCTTTGGCTTGGAAAATTTGATTGAGATGGATGAAGAATCTATTTTCATTCAAATTTCATCTAAACACATCGTATCTGATAGCACAAATAAACTACATCTCAAAAAGACCTAGGAGGAATATTTTGAAAAAAACAATTATGCTTGGAAAAGCATAATCATTTGTCAAGTTATTCAAAAAAAGAGAAATAACTCATGTTTTGGAGTTGTTGGGTGTCAAAAATAAGAAAATCTGATGCGGTCATCTAAAATAAATAATAGTTCAAAATTTGATAGATGCATTAAAGGCTATTGATAAAACAAGTCAAATAGTTGATTTATGTGCTACATATAGTGTTGATCCCTAAGGTTTATTGTATATTAGTGTCAAACACTAAACCATTTATTTGATAGAGCTAGTTGGTCATCACTATGACTGACCCATCCTACTAAGGCTGAGCATTGTATATTACACTTGTTTGTATCTTAGTTGAAGGTGAGCAATTGTTATTGGTGAGCAAGTCTATGGTCACTGAGTAGTCCTATATACCAAGTGAGATAGAAGATAGTATAAGCCAAGCTATTCAGAGTTAGTTCATGACAATTAATACTATAAGTTGAGTAGATAGAAGATGAGGGATAGCATCAAGATTAGTTATGATCGGCCATCTGATTGTTCAAATGTGGAGTAAACTATTTTTAGTATATTTGTTTGTAATTGCACAAACGTTGAGGTAAACCATTTTTGGTTGACTTAATGCATGTTTTAATGATCAAGGAGTAATTTAAGGAGATGATTACACAATTTTTTTATGGATCATTAATCCCTATGTAAGGTGTTTAACCAATAAAAAATGGAAGGTCTACGTGACAAAAGGGAGAGATCTGAATCATTGATTTTGATCTATAACCTTTTATAGTTGGTTGTAGTTTGATTTGGAAAATACAAACCTTGTTTTTCATGTGAGTGTATGTGTGTACGAGAAAAGTGAATTTTGGATGCTTAAAGAAAATTTTGAAGGATATATTGAACATAGTGACCAAGCAAAGTAGTGAAGGGCATAATATAGATATATCAAATTGGAGATCAAATCACAAATTGGAAAGAGGAGATTCATAATCAGCATATTAAGTGCAAACTAAAGGATCATTTACTGATACATTCTAGCAAAATGTTTTAGGGTAAATCTCTTAACAAGGTGGTCCTAACAGACCTATTGTAAATCTTCTAATAGAATGCTTACATAGTTGTAAGTTTCAATCCTTTAATCACGGTAGACTCGATAAGTATTGTAAGATCTTAAAAGGGTAGACCCCTCACAAGCTAGATCATCAGAAGTGATCAAACTTGTAGCCCTAATAGGAAAACTATATTATTGCAGTAGTGAATATTTGTGGGTGTCATCCCCACCCCAGTTTTACCTTCACCTTGTAGGGTTTCTGGGTTACAAAATTTGTGTGTTATGTGTTGATCATTTACTTTAATTTATGTATGTGATTAGTTGTTAGACCTAATACATTAGTTAGTAAATGTTTATGTGATTTATGATACTATTGAGATAAGGGTTTAAGGTGAAGAAAATAGATTTGATATTTGTTCCAGAGGTTAAAAGTTTGATAGATCCCGATTCACCCCTCCCTCTTAATATCTAACTTTCCCAATAGAATTCAAAAATGTAGAGCATTGATGACTATGATTACTAAAAATAACTTGTCACAGAGAAAGAAAGTTTGAGGAATTTTTGAATTACTCAATGTATCTAGAAGAATTTTTCAAAGATATATCAAGAGGATAAATTTTTTGTATGAAAATATTGAAAAGAATTGAGTTAGTATTTGTGGGTTTCTTTAGAAAGATAATTTTTTTGAAAATGTAAGAAGACAAGTTGTTGAGTATTAGACTGAACACTTTCATGTTTCTTCTAATAGAAGGTATACTATACAAATGAAATTTTAAGAGATTAGTATGAAAATTTCACATTCGAAACACTTTGTAGAAACAACACAAAGTGAATTGTTTGAAGCTTTCAAGTGAGGATTCCAAGTGTAAAAACTTGTCAGAGAATGTTTGAGAGGTTGTACCCTTGTTTTGTAAAGATAAATGAGGTATGTGAAACTTGTTGTAGTTAGAATCATGTTGAGTTTTATCTATACTTGCAATCATAAAAAAAAATTTATGGTGGTACTCAAACATGGTCATTCTTGGAAGTATGACACAATTTTTGGCATCCATTTTATGTGATATGTCAAAATATTAAGATGAATTCAATGTAAAATGCATGCATTGGTTGTGGAGATTTGTAGAAATTTCCATATCAAATGAACAATATTGATATTTTGACTCTAGTTTTGTGGAAGAGATTTGAGTATGAGACATACTAAACTAAGACTAGAAATGAATCTTAAAAATTGCATTGAAGGAGAGTAATTTGCATATCTTGAGTTTATGAAAAAAATTGTACTATGATTTATCCACATATCCAACATTTTCATGGTGAAAAATGGAAAGCTACACAATTTTGAGATTCAAAAAATCATCTTCCACCTAGATGCATTCTATCAATTATAAGTTTTTCTAAAAACTATGCCCTTTACCCTTAGTTAGACATTCAGGCTCAATATTATCATTCCAGTCAAATTGTAATGTTTATCCAAGTTGCCTATAGACATGCATAATTTGATTTGGATGGGATGGAAATTACTAATCCAGATGAACTCATTTTCGTCAAAGAGGTTTATTTTTGTATTAGTGAAGATAGGGTTCATGATAGGACCCATGTAGCTCATTATTTTGCAATATTTTTTTTTTTGAAGATCTTGTGAATTATTGATAAATGGTTTTGAATATTAGGTTTGGACTTATGGTTGTGTGGGTAAGCAAATTTAAGTTACTTTTAAATTGTACATATCTCAAGTTAATTATTTGTAAATTTTGATTAAATAAATTTGATAAATTTTATTTTAAAATGTTAATACATCTAGATTTGTACTTCAATGGATCATGGGGAGGTGTTAGTAAGAATAAGTAAGACAAGTGTTAGTGCAGCCCTGAGAATCCCTCATAAAGAACCCTATGAACCATGGACCTTTGAGGAATCTGAGTGTCTATATCATGAAAAAAAGAAAGATTATGACTCCATTGTGGCTCAAACTTGGTTGTTGAGACCAGCTAAAGGAGGCTTAAGATTTCCTAAGCCATTGACAATTGAATATTTCATTAAAGAAATAGCAGACATTGTGTTAGTCCTAAACAAGGTCAAAGGCAATGATCATGCCTTTCATTGGGAAAGTTGGATGTATCTTTTCATTATGAATATTTTTGAAGGTGAAAAATTTATTGATTGGGAAAATTTAATACCTAAGAATTTGCATAGAGGCCTCATAGTACTAGGCAATTTCATCTCATTCTTTCTGTATTCCTTCCTAGTCTATATTTTAGTAGCATCCAAAGAATGGGAGGGACTTCCATATATGCCTTGGACAAAAGAGATGACTATCTATCAATACTACAAAGGCCTTCATGCAACTGAATCTTACAAGGAATTCAGGAGGGTTAATGATGTCTTTCTTGGGAGGTTAGTTTTTGAGCTCCAAGGTCATCAAAATCAGAGGCTATCAGAGGAATCCATGTAGGCTATTAAAATTTATGGTTATTTTTAGATTCAATTCTTTAAATTTACATATCTTAGAATTGGGGGTTTTTTGGTGAACCATTAAGTTGCCACGTTACTATTTAGACAGTATTGTTTTATCAGAGATATGCAGGCAGCTAATTTCTATCTTTGACTCCTCTAAAAGTACAAAGAAGTTAGTCTCATTCTTGTTCCCTATTGAAATTGGTCACTATAGGTGTTCAAACTACAAATAGGCCAGGTTAGCACAACTTGCATTGTCACCTTTATGCCTCAAACCATATACTCCTAGAAAAGAGTTTGATTATGCAGGATTTGCTAGGAATAATTTTAGCCATGCATCTTCATTAACCCATGTTCCTCATCTGGAAGATTATTGGGAAAATTGTCCTGATGAATTTGAAGTCAAAAAGAGATTATGGTCTAGATTGACAATCAATCAAATCAGTATGTTTGAGGTAGATCTCATTACCCATGGGATAAAAGAAGATGAATTTGAGGAGGTGATTGAACCATTCTATGTTGAACAAATTGAATACATACCTATCCTTGAGCTTGATTGGACTAAGAGGGCAGATGATGGCCTAATGTCTCATACTTCAGAGTTGTTGAAAAGAATTGAGAAATGGTTAAAATAAAAGAATGTTGAATTAACCACTCTCAAAGTCCAAGAAAAACACTTAAGAGCTAAGCACAAAAAAGCACAACCTAAACAAAGGCCATCTCTAACATTGATGTTGTCGACTCTATTGTAGGTTCTCCTAAATCTAAAGCTGAAGTCAAAGTTGAAGTAACTCCTAGGCCACTTCAACTTCAAGTTCAAGAAGAGGCCCCAATGTTTAGAAGGGTAAATTATTCTAGCACTAAAAAGGCAACATCAAGCAAAGAAAAGGGGAGGGTCACAATTGACCTAGATCCTATCGAAGCAAAGGCAAGTATGAAGCAGTCTCCCATTTCCCTTCTCGCTGATAATACCTCAAATCCTCAAAAGTCTTCTAAAAAAACTAGTTCTCAATCCAATGCCTTGTCCTTAGCAAAAATTTCTCCTATGGTAGGTAAAGAACCTACTACCCCCAAGTGGCTGAAAACTTCTGTTGAGAAGAAAAGGAGTTTAGTGCCAATATCCATGCCTATTGATGATTTGGTTAGCAAATTCCTGGGAAAGCCTTCAAAAGCTAAAAGGGCCAAAACTGAGTCTAGGTTGAACTTTGATAAAAACTCAGGATACTAGATAGATGAAATAGCCAAGCAACTAGAAGGTAGTTCCCATGAAAACCCCACTCCTCAGCACTATCAAGTATTGAAGATTAACCTTGGAAAGAGGAGTCGTGCTACTAATATGAATATTTTTGATGTTTCAAACAAGAAGATAGCAGATAGAGTTTGGAAGGGTGCTCAAGATGAGCAGGAGATGAAAGAGGCAATGAAAAGTATGGCACAATATATCAATGCCATCCTACATTCAGAACCCAAATCTTTGAATGAGATGTTAGTAATGGTGGATGTATCCTCTTTAGCCAATCAAAAATTTCTTGACAATCTACAAAAGTGCAAAGTTGTTGCAAAAACATCCGAAGAATGGTTGCAGTTCATCCTAAAGGAAACTAAGCAATAAGTTAAGACTTTTGGAAAAGGCTTTGAAGGAGACCATTGTCATCATTAAAAAGGTAGAGTTCAGTAATGAAGGTTTTGAAAAAGAGATAAATAACTGGGTGAAGGTGGTGCTTTAGATTGAATAAATTTAGGGATTTTGTTTGCAAAAATTTCAAGCTAAATGCCTTATCACTGGCCTTGATGAGAAAACCTTACGTGTGATTAAGGATTGCATCGAATGGAGGAATGAGGTGTAGTCCAAGCAATCATCAAAATCAAAGAAATCATGGATAGCCTCAGGCTTGTGATGAGATCATTCAAGGTGATCTAAAGTGGTTTGGTAAGCATTGTGTAAGAAAAGAGAATGACTCTATTGCCCCTGTGGAAGAACTGATTACTAAAATCCAAAGGAAGTTCCAAGAGGTCTGAGACAAGAAGACACCATGTAGGTAGGATTTCTCCAATGTTGATAATCAATTTGAAGCATTCAAAGATGCACACAGAGAAGATGATAGAACTGAAGAGAGAAAAAGAGATATGTAAATAGAGGATGGTGTATATTGGCTTACCTCATCAATCTATTATCTATGCATTTTCAACTACCTATGAGACATGGAAAGCCACAAGAATTGTGGCTAGTGTAGATAGTTCCTCCTGATGTGTCACATGATCGATGGGAAGTTTTTTTTCTATCCTATTTTATTTTTCAATGCTTTTTAGTTAACACAATTGTGTTAATGTATAGACAATTTACTCCTGGCAAGGTAATTTTGGATAACTATCCAGCCCTATGCCTATATATGTAATAGATGATATTTGATAGGGTTAACCTCTCCGTAGACTAAAACAAAATACTTTTGTTTTGATACTCTAAACTTTTAAATTTTGAAATAGAACATTTTGAATTTGAAGCAATTGAAGTAAAGTTATATAATTTTATTTTACTAAAACTTCTTCAAGAGAATACTTTTTTTTCTTTGTGGTGTATGCATTCTTGAGAGAGTGTGTTATATTTGGAAGTTAAGTTATAATTTCTACATTCTTTTGGAATTATCTATTTTGAATTTTGAAAGTTGTGGGATGTTAAATCTTTGTTGTTTTAACACTATTATTTTATCTTAACATTTGATCATGTATATGATATTGATTGTTAAGATTAAATGGTTTTTTAGCATCAGTATTTATCTTGTAATTGTGAGTGATTTTGAACTTATAAGTATTTTCAGCAAAATACTTTTTGGGAAGATTTTCCCTCAATAGACAAAGAATGATTATCTTTTAATAAAGGTTAGCTTCACCTTTATTAATATTGAGTAAATCTTTAAATTAGAGAATTCCTTATCAATAAATAGGAATTCAATTTGTTAGTTTGCATTTTTCTCCCTTGTTCCAATCTGCCAAAGATCTTGGGAAAAACTGTTCACTAACTATTTTTGGGAACTCTGTTGGGGAACCTTGGAAAATAAGTTGTCCTTCTTAGGTTCCTAAAAGTTCTCATGGTTTTGTGAAATGGTACTTCCTAATCACAATCAGTTGCCCATTCTACAACCCAACCTAGGGTTTCAAGATACACAAGAAGATATTGTCTTTGATCTTAACACTTGTGCCTGGGTTAATCGATCAAGTAACCAACAATACCTCCAAGTAAAATTGGTACTACAAAGAGAATAAGAAATAGCCAAGAGGATTAGAGGCTTTCTAGTCATTCAAGAAGAGGTTGTGGTAGAAAGAGATACTCTTGCAAATCATTGATTAGGTTAAATTAACACTTCACCTTGGCTACAAAAATATATACACAAATTGATAGATTTTTATGCTTGATAGATGAATACTTTGAAGCTTTAGCTAAGATTGACTTTAAACCTTAACTTTCCTTGAAAAGAAATAAAGCTAAAACTACCCGTAGACAATCATCACCTCCTAAAATTGGGAGCTTGTTACATCTTTTCAATCTTTAATCATCCCCAGAACCTTAATCCCTTCTGCTATAAAAATTCTTCCTATCAGCTAAATACTACTAGTAATGTCTCAAAATCAACCCTAGGGTGTTGTAATAGGACCTCTACAACTTGCAAGAAATTTGGGTAGGTTACCTAAAGCAGCATGAGAAATCCTACCTAGATTCAGTGGCGATGGGAAAAAAACACTTGAAGAATATTTAAATGCTTTTAACAAAGCATGTGGGGTCTTGGATATAGTAATGGAAGATGTTGTTGTTAGGTTGTTTATTCAAACTTTGATAGACTCAGTAGTAGATTGGTTTCATCACTTACCTAATGCATCCATTACTTCCTAGGATACTATGAATGATACTTTTGAAGCCAGATTTAAATCTGTTGAAGATGCAAATTATTTACTTATGTAGTTGAGTCAGATAAAGAAGGAGATACATGTACCCATGTGGGAGTTTGTGGCTTGATTCAACAAAGCATTACATCAAATAATGATGAAAAGTGTACCAAATGGTGAAAATTAAAATGATTTCCTTTTAAATGCAATGCCCCCAGATGTTGCCTTCCCATTGAAAAGAACAAATCCTCAAATGCTTGCAACCTCCCAAAACCTTGCTATAGAATTGGAGGATGATCTCATTATATTAGGAAAATGGAAGAAAGAGGTCCAAATACTAAATTCTCAAGCTTCTACATCATCTTCCAATGACTCACTTGTTCAGAAGTTAGCTAATGATCTTATAGTAGTAAAGAAGCAACTTCCCAAAGCCTCTTTTCCCTATCAAGATATCTCAATAAAGTATCCAAATCAAAATGCTACTTCCCAAGGGAAACAGGTCACTTTTCCCCCTAGCCAACAAATATTGCAAATTGAGCCTCGTACACACAAAAATAACATGTTTTTTTTTCACCTTACTAATGATCATGAAGGAGCCACTTGTCCTAAAAATATAAGACACCAGCAACTTAAAACTAAAAGGGCAATAGCAATGAAAATTGTAATAGAGGAAGTACCTTCTGAAGGACTTGGAAAACTCTATAAATTGCTACCTTGAGTATGAATCTGACTCTGATAGAGGTAGTGATATTATTTTAACTTTGGAAGAAGCTTAATGTTCAGTACTCACTAGAGGATTGAGGATGGGGAAAGTTGATTCTCAGCCCAAAAATGCTACAAGCTTAGCTTAAGCAAAGGATTCTAAAGCAAAAGAGGAAGGTGAGACTAGGACACATCATTCACAAACCCATATTCTTCACCTTATGAAAAGGTCTGACCCTAACTTTGCATTTGATATAGTTGAATTTTGTAAAACATCTAGAATTCAAATATCTCATGTTGAGTATTTGAGGATAAATCCTAATGAACTCAATAAGCTTATTGAATATGCTCATCAACCTTCATATTATGTATCTACTAAACAAACTAATAAAGCCTTTTACAATGAAGAAGCCAAAACTTCAAAGCCTAATCATCTCAAATGGTCCATCTTGATAAGATTAGTCCAAAATTGAGCTATCGAGAAAAGTCAGATCCATTTTATGTCTCTCTTTACCTCCATGATTTTAAGTTAAGCAATTGTACAATAGACTCTAGTGCTTCATATAACATAATGCCAATAGCAATGGCAAAGGCCCTTGACCTTCCTTTAACTAAAACCTTTGGCAAGTTTTATTTAATGGACTCTAAATAGGTACCTTTAGTAGGTCAATTCAAAGATGTTCAAGTTTCCTTAGCAGCTTTCCAGAAAAGAGAATATAGCTCACCATCTCAGTAGTTGATATCCCCACTAGTTATGGCATGCTCCTTAGCTAAACTTTCTACCAAGATTTGGGAGGAGAAGTCAAGATGGACTAGTCTCAATCCATTATACCCATAGGGAAGGAAAAAGTAACCCTACTCCCTGAAGCCAAGTCTAAATACACAATTTTTCCATTTGATGATCCAAAGTTTCAAATCCTTTATTAGGAAACTAATTTTTCTAATTAATTGATTATGCCTAAAAAATGAAGAAATAGGTATCCAGTTGAAGGTGGTGGATTTACCTTGGATGTTGGAATTTGATGGAAGTTGTTTCTCAAGTGGGTCTAGAGCTGGTGTTGTCTTGATATCTCCTTGAGGTCAAACTTTTCCTTCTTTCAAGTTAGCCTTTGAAAACACAAATAATATAGCAAAGTATGAGGCTTTACTTTTGGGGTTAGAAGAAGCTAAAAATAAACATGTTAAATTACTAAAAGCCAAAGGTGATCCAAAGTTGATAGTAAATCAAGTTAGAAATTTGTTTTCTGTGAAAAATGAAAGATTGAAACATTATAGGAATCGTGTATGGGATGAAATTAAAGATTTTGATGCCTTTTCAATAGAATCAATACCTAGGGAACTAAATTCTATAGAAAATTCCTTAGCAGTATTAGCTTCATTACTGATCCCTCATCCTAATTTTGCAACTGATAAATATTCAATAGAGATCATTCATACACCAAGTGTCCCAAATAATAATAATTCTTGGTAAGTAATCAAGGATGATGCACATATCAATGTTTTCTTGCAAAGTATGAAAAAATTTGCCACTAATTACTTTGAAGGCTCCAAATTAGAATGTAGAATATTTTGTCCTGATTAGCAAATAGAAAATATGGTGTAGTTGAAAGGGAACATGATACCTAAAGGTCTAATTGAATTGGAGAAACTCTTTAATAGATGGGATGCTTCCTTAGCCCAAAGCTCAGTTCCCCAAGAAGTAGAAAATGGCCAATATGAGAAAGTCAACGTAGGTGATAATCATAACCCTAGGATGATAAACATAGGAAGCTGCTATGAAGCAAAGGAAAAGGCCAGATTCACCAAATTACTAAAAGAGTATATCGATGTTTTTACCTAGTCTTATGAAGATTTGAAGACATTCAACAAAGGACAATTCAAACATCATATTACCCTAAAGCCAAATATTGCTCCTTTTAGGCAGAAGTTGAGAACCTATAATCCAAAGGTTTCAAATCCAATTTTTAAGGAGTTTGATAAAATGCTTAAGGCTCATATAATATTCCCCATACATCACTCTACCTAGGTGGCAAACATAGTACTCGTAAGAAAGAGGAATGGAGAAATAAGAATCTATGTAGACTTTAAAAATATGAATCAAGCCAGTCTAAAAGACAATTTTTCTCTACGCATTATGTATCAGATCCTTCAAACAATGGCAGGTTAAAAAATGATGTCATTCCTTGATGGTTTCTCTAGCTATAATCAAATAGAGGTTGTTGAAGAAGATCAACATAAACCACTATCCTCAACCCCTTGGGGCACCTTTGCTTATAAATGAATGCCTTTTGGTTTGATAAATGCAAGTGCAACTTTCCAAAGTGCCATGAGTTCAACTTTTGGATTTTTTTTTGACAGGTACATCATAGTCTATCTTGATGATATGACTGTATTCCCAAGGAGATGAAAGAAACATTTGAAGGACTTAAGGAGAATCCTAGAGAAATGCAGAGAGCATGACATCTCATTGAATCCCAAAAAGTCAATTTTTGTTGTAATAGAAGGAAAACTGGTGGGACACATAGTTTCCAAGGAGGGGATCAAAATTGACCTATAAAGAGTAAAAGCTATTCAACAACTCTACCTACTAGTTAGTCATAATAATGTAAGTTCGTTCTTTAGCTAGATCAACTTTCTCAAAAAAATTGTACCTAATTTTGCTGAAACCATACAACCCATGGCAAAGCTCCTAAGTGAGAAGCAAAATTTCAAATCAAATAACTCAGCAATTAAGGCATTTGAAGAAGTAAAGAAAGCTATTGTAAAAAAACCTACTCTTTTTCATCCATCTGATAATACTATGTCAGGTATACTACAAAAAAGTGAGAAAGATGAGGAGCTACCATTTCCTTTATGAGTGTTCCTCTTAAAAAATATGAATTGTGTTATTCCCTAGCTGAAAAGTAAGCATTTGTTTATGTCAAGTCTATAAAAATTTTCTAGTATTACATTCTACATTCACATTCTCTAGTTTATGTACCATCTACAATAGTTAAAAGCATCATAACATAACAGGATGTAGTAGTAAATAACAGAGCAACTTGGGTGTCAAAGGTACAAGAATTTGACCTAGATATCAAACCAACCAAACTAGTCCATGGTCAATGTCTTTGAAAACTTATATTAGAAAACAAAGAGGAAGAGGCTTACCCTAATTGCTTACTAGTGGGCTTGAAAGATGAATGGTATTCTGATATAGCATATTTTCTAACCTATGGGGAATGCCCTGATCATGTAAAAGGAAAAGATAGAAGTCTCCAACTTAGAGTAGCTAAGTTTATGATTGTTGATGATATCTTGTATAAAAGAGGTCTGGATGGCATGTTCTTGAGATGTGTCAATACTAATCAACAAGAAAAGTTACTCAGAACTTTCCACAATGAAGCTTGTGGTGGATATTTCTCATCCATAGTGATAGCCTTTAAGATACTAAGGAGTGGATATTATTGGGTAGGTATTTTTAAGTTTTCTTATAAATGGGTTCGTAATTGTGAAAAATATAAATTATTTATAGGTAAACCACAATTAGCTACATTACCTTTGAAACAAGTCATCATAGAAGAACCCTTCTAGCAATGGGGACTTGACTTCATTGGCCCAATTAAATCTTACTCAAGTACTAGTCATACCCATATTCTCACTACCACTGACTACTTCACCAAATGGGTTGAAGCAATGCCTGTGAAATCTACAACATCTGAGGCAACCTATAAATTCTTGATAGAAAACATTCTGACATGCTTTGGGGTACCTAGTAAAATAGTTACTAATAATGCTCAAAAATTTTCATCCCAAGAAATTTAGTTGTTTTGTAACGATCATGGTATTAGATTATCACATACTTCTGATTACTTTCCTCAAGGTAATGGGTAGGTCAAATCAACTAATAAAAATTTGATAAATATCATGAAGAAGTTGGTTGATGAAAAAGGTAGAGATTGGCATAAGCACCTGTATGAAGCAGTATGGGTAGATAGAACTTCTCCTAAAAGGACTATTGGTATGGCCCCATTAAAGCTAGTATACAGAGTTGGAGCATAGTTATATTTTTCTTTGCAGCTTGCTACTCTAAATCTGCAAAAGATAATTGAAGATGGAGTGTGTTGGTGTTTTTAAAAGGACTAAAACTACTAAGCACCAAAATGCTTAATACCAAGATGATAATACTCATACAATCTAAAGTTCAGCCAATTCTTGTTAAAAATTGCATGTGTAAAGAATTTGGACCCGACTTCAACAAAACCAAAGGTGGTTTTCTACTCTTTTGGCTCTGCAAAACCAGGGTGGGTATACCTAGGGATGATTCAAGACTGGGAAAACTGTATGAGGATTATTTTTAGTTTCATTCTAATTCTCATTTCAAAATCCTCAAACACATACATAATTCTTAATAACTTGATAAACACATCCTATATAATAGATATGGCCAAAATTTCTTCTATAGATCTGTAGATGTTCTTAACAATAGTGGCTAACTGAAGCTAAAACATTCCATGCAGACAAGTGTTGGCCAGATTTGAAGATCTATAGGAAACAAAAGCAAAATTGATTTAATTCTACATTTTTTACAACCATTTGTGACATACTTCTCCTTCAGCTGAATCAATTTGATCAGTGCCTAATCCATTGGGGTTCAGAGTCTGTAGCAAATTCTTAGATCTAACTTGTTTCCTTACAACAAATTCTATCAGCAATTCTTATCAGAATTTATCATTCAAAACCCTTTTCATTACTAAAGAAACCTTATCACATTCATCAAAGCTTTTACTTAATCCATTGAATTAATAGCAGTGATAAATAGATATACAACCTAACTAGATTGCATTCAATTGCACAAGCCTTTACTTATACAATATCAAGACAACCAAGTAATTGGAAGGAAACAAGATTTAGAAAGAACTGATATGGGGACAATTCACAATTTGTATTCATTTTCTTTGAAAATTGTATATCATTTATAGTAGACTTAGAATGACCTTTAGAAAGAAACATAGCTCATTCTATATTCATGTATTCTCAGAGAATTGATAGAGAAAATACATCATAAACTTGCTTTCAAAAATTTGGACGAAAGACAGACTAAGCATATCACTTAGAAAATTAGAATTTGGACCATTCTTTAGCCTTGGAATCTCACTTAAATAGTGTGAGATGCAACAAGCTTCAGGCTAAAAGAAAGTGACATGTGTCTTCAAAAGGATACTGACAAATATCTATCATAAAAGACAAAAGCCAATAACAGAAAGACTATTATGTTAAACATTCCTTGATGGGTTCCTTTCTATTATGCTCCTCAATTGTTGAGACAAGAAAATATGATCTGATTCTTCATTTATTGTTCATCCTCAAAGTAAGTGGCCATGAGGTTAAAAAGTGACGTGTCATCTTCAACTACCTACAAACTTAATTTAATCTGGGGATTTTCTATGTCTTCGTTACTAACTATGAGGGTAACTTTTACTTTTGCATCTTCCTCCTCATCGTCTTTTGACATTTGTTCTATAAACTGATTTTTCCATTTATTATAAGCAGCATCATTTGGCCAATCAAAATTTAGAGCCTATCTTTGTATAATCACCAAAGAATTTGCAAATTCCTCCAAATCATCAAACTCTTTTCTCAAGGCATTATAAAATAACTGTATCTTTACTAACTCTTCATTTGTCCTTGCCCAGAACCAGTGGCCAATTTCACTCATGATGTTCTTGATCCTTTCATAAAATATTTCATCCAACTCTTTTTTCCACTTTTCCTTTTCCTTTATTGTATCAATAGATTCTAAAGCACAAGGAAATAGAGTGAATTTTTCAACAATATACTGGGAAAAACAAAGTGTTAATCTTTTCTGCAAAGAATCCCTTTTGTCATCAAAATCTTCTAGTTTATTTAACAAATCAAAAATTTTCTCTACTTGATGATAAGGCATTTGGATGATAGATATACACATAATTGTGATATCATTATTCCTCTCCCTCCACTTCTATGCAAGGGGAGTCAATTTATCCTTACCCCTATTCAACTCATCCAAGAGGGTTGCAATTCTTGTCAACTGATCAAAAAAGGTTGACCATTGTATTTTATCCCTTAAATACATCACACCCTGCTTTAATTTTCCTTCATATTGATTTCTTAATTCTACCTGCAACTCATGTAATTTGGATTTTTCTTCTTCAAAGTCCTCTGCAATATAGAATTGGGGCCTTTCAGGGGTGTCTGGTATTTCAACAATAGGGTTTGTTCTATCAAATGACTATGGAGGGTATGCAATTCTAGGTGCACTAGATTCTCCCACCTTTCTTTTCCCAAGTATCTTTTCCATTTGAGACACTTTTTTTTCCAGTGATTGTATCTGTATACCCCTTTCCTCATATGCTTTTAAAACTTCTTCAAACCTAGCATTGAGTTGGGTAAATTTATCTTCTTCCTGGCCAGATACAACACCACCCAATTTCAGCACTTCTGAGGCCATTCCCATTATTTGCTTACTACTTACTTCACTAGCCCTGTATACTGTCAATGTACCAGTATGCTTTGGAGTGGAAAACTCGTGTAGCTTGGTATTTTCCCTCTTTTCCATAGACCATATAACAAGGGCTTGGTGGTCATCACTAAATTTGATTCCTTTATGAGCTTGTAATATTTCTTCAATAGTTGTTAGTTGAACATCTTTTTGCTTTCTTTCTTAATCAAAAACAATTGCATTTGCTATATCCCATTCTGGCAGAAGGAGAACTCCTGACTGTCTAACTATTTTCCTCCCAACTTTAGGAGTAAACTGGGCAAAACCATTCAAAAAATTTAACTTCACCTCTCCCTTAATAACTGAGTCAGGTTTATCTAGTTGCTCAGCTTTGATTTTCTCACAGGCTTTCTCAAAATTTCCCATATTTAATCTCCACAAAAACTGAGCAAAAGCCCTAGATCTTACAAAATTTTCATCATTAATAAATCTTTCAAAAGCCTATGCAACTATTGGGTCAATCTCCTTACCTTGGTAATCAGCAATGGTTAGGTTCAAGGAAGGTATAGGAGGTTCTTGTGGCTCTCCAACATCCAAGTCTATAGAAGTGACAATCACATCCCCTTCTCCACCCACTTGTCTAAGTTGTTCCCTTAGAGATGCTTCATCATCTATATGGATTGGGGATTGGCTTGGGGAGTATTGTTCCTTTTGAGAAGAAGAAGACCCCTGCTCTAATTTTTGCCTTTTTGGAGAGCGAGTTGTAGATGGGCTTCTTGACCTTTTCTTTTGATGAGAGGGTGCTTGTTGCACATTTCAAATCATAACATAACCTACCCTCTTCTGCAATGTATATTGGCCAGGAGCTACCACATTTCTACTGCTTATTCTTCTTTGTACTTCTGCAGCCTTGTATGGATGTGATTCAACATACATAGCTTTCTTTTCATTCATGGTTTGAATTATTATGGCAAAATTATTCATTAATGCTTGTATTTTAGCTCCCCAGTATTTCTTATCTTCCAATGGGTCATACTGGGGATCAAAAGCATTAATAAACTGAAAACTATCCATTTCTCTTTTCTCAATTCTTGTTCCTGCAATGTGAAGATATTTCTGATTATATCTTCTGGATAGTAAACCTAATGTACCATATGGGAAGCTCTTACCCTTTGTTTTAAAAGGTCATAGAATCCTTCAGGGTCAATGAATCTGGCATGAGACTCTGCCATGTTATATCTATCCAAAAAAAAATTTAGGTGCTTCCACCCTTTTCTGATAAAGACAAAATCATGCACTACAGTAACAATTGGAAAGAAAGTGCCCTTCTTAATCAATTTCCTCTCATCTATAGTGCCTATCTGCAATTAGAGCTCAGCAATCCCAATCTTCAAAGGCACATGAAAAGGAAACACATGTGGCTTTCCAACAAAACCATATACCCTTATCACAGTTGAAACATTATAAGGGATTATATCCCCCCAATTATGACTAACCAACAGCCCTTGTGCATGATCTCTAGGTCTAACCAATTCCAACAATGCTTGTGGAATTTTGGGGCTATCCCCTCTCAAAAGAAATCTCAGCCTAGATGCAAAAAATCTGTCAAACCTTACATAACTAGCATTTGTGGCTTCTGAAGTCATATCCACACTCCATAACTACATTGGATTCCTTTCTCCATCCTTGATTGTTTCCAACTCCATACCCTTGGAGAAGAAAGTGTGTCCCTTGTATAAGCATACATGCATCAGCAATGAATACCAACAGAATGGTTTGTTTACTTTTCCCCTTGCTATTCCAACCAAACCATTGTGAATCTCTTTTGATATAAAAGTGGCAAAATCCAAAATGGTACTCATTCCAAATTAAAGGGCTTGAGCCATTATAAGGACAATAGAACCTAGAATTTGATCACCTTCATCTATCCCAAAAATCTTGTAAAGAGAAAAATGTAGTGCTTGAGCTCTCAAGTTGAAATGTCTTCTTAACAATGGCTCTAGGGCACTGGCTGTAATCATAGGCAAATTACCAACCTTGGCAGTATGCTCCTGTAGTGACCCTGTTCTTAGGTAAATTCGGTGTGCATCATATCTGGCTTGTAGATCATCCATATCAATGATTTCATGCACAGCGTGGTTAGGGTTAAGGTTGAAAACCTCACTGAACAGCTCAGGGCAAACCCTAAAAAGATTGATTCCAAAATGATTTTTTACCCATCCCGTAATAGGATCATATTTCTTTGCTAGGTCCATCAATAAATCACTATCAAAGAAAACAGTGGGGACTACTAATTTACCAATATCAAACTCCCAAATATTGCTCATAGGAGTGTCTAGTTTTCACTCTGAAAACCATTTCTTAAATAACTCTAGACCTCCCATGGAAACTTGGGCATCTCTTACCCAATTAGCTTTTTCATAAAAACCCTCTGTTACAACTATTTTGGGATGTTTCAGGATGAGTTCCCTCCCCTTAGTTATTTCATGTACTGATAAGGGGAATTGTTTAAGAAAATCATCATGCATAGAACGTTTCAAATAATCTGTTTGCCTAGTAAACTCTTTTCAGTGAGGCATTTTGAATGAACCCTAGAAATTTTACAACAGTAGATACTTTAAATTTATTTAGAAAACCACAGAGTACTTACCCACCAAAATTTACACTTTTGCACTATGTGATAACTTTTCCAATTTTACTGGATTGCTAACCAAGGATTTTCATGCCCTAGCTCTAAAAACTTTGTATGCCTTGATATTCTCTCTGTGCTTTAGTGGTTCATTAATGGCGAAATCATGGGCTCTTACCATGCAATAAAATTGCATGCATAAGGTCTGAATCATATTTATTCTCAATAACCGTTACCCGCAATTTGCATCCAAGTTTGAAACCAATCCATAGATTTTCACCAGATTGGACAGTCTTGATTTAAAAGGTAACAAGCATTACGGCTTTTAAAACAATGCTACGTGTCACAATTCTACTTCCCCGCATTATTTAAAATCCCTTCATCTTAGAATTGCGGGGAAGCATCGTTCATCGATCAAGACAAGATCGACGATCTGACTAATCCATTTTCTAATAAAAAACTAGTTAGCTGTACTAGCCAATAAGAAACTACCATATCAGCTCATATCATCTGACCACATTCCATGCCAGAAAATCCCATATCTTCTTCTAGGCAAGCAAGTACTTGGCATCATTTAGTACACGTGTCATGCTGGTGCATTCCCGCTTTCCTTATTTAACAAGCATTTTCAAATTGAGGTCTTGCGCCAGTCGTCGATCTTTGAGAGAGCAACGGTGATACTGATCTTACCCTACAGGGCATCTAAATAGAATTTCTGATGTCACCATGGACATGTGTCTGTAGGGCGCATTCTTGCTTTGTTTAAACATCACTCAAATTCAAAATGCAGGGAAGCGCCTTTCGTTGATCAGGATAAAGATCAACGATTAGAAACAACTCTTCATTTTATGCTCGCATTATCCACTTGGGCCAATGACATGACTGCTTTTAACCCGCATGTTCTGACTATTGTGTTTATTTCTGACACCTTTCTGGCCCAGATCATAAATAGCTCCAGCTAAGCACATTTGGTGGAACCTATGGTGTGACTCCTACATTCTTCATGGTCTGGTCCCACTGTGACACACATCACAAAGGTGCATTCTCATTTTTCTTAGCTAACTTGCATCTTCATAATGTGAGATTGCACTAACTGTAGATCTTCGAAAGATCTACAGTTGATAAGATTTCATTTCCATCTAGTAGTCAAAATTCCTCCGTGTGGCACATCTGGCAGTACATGTCATCAATCATTTACAGTGTGGCATACTGCTTTGCAAATACCTGACCCCACCTTGCCATATGTCAAAAAATTTCTTGCTCGCACTACTTATTTCTTGTGCAGTTTCAAATTGCGAGCATGCGCTGGCCTTTGATCTCTGATAGATCAACAGTTACATAAACTTTTCCATTTAAGTAGCATATTGGCTGATAGTGACGAATGATGTTCCTCCACCTATTCTAACTCATTTGACACACACAACAGAGGACATCTCACCGTTATTCTTTTAACAGCGAGCCCATCTCATTAGATCGTGCCACTTGTCCAACTTTCACCTCCCCCGCATTATTTATATGTCGAGCATATTCTTCTTGCAGGGAAGCGCTAACCCTTGATTGAGATGAAATCAATGGCTGACGCTTCTTGGTGATAAATTGCATATCTCTGTAGGTGAATCCACCAATGACATTGCAGGAAAATCAAGACATGCACAAAAGTACTGACAAACCTGCAAAAGTTCCTAAAAATTTATGATAGAAATGTAAAGGCTACGTGTCACCAAGTCGCATGCCCACTTTACTTAAAGGCCTTGCATCTTGAAATTGCAGGTATGTGATACTCGTTGATTTGAACAGGATCAATGATTAAAAAGACTTTGCGTCATCAGAGATAATTGCTAACAGAATGATTAATCAATTTTTAAGCTAAGTGCAGTCACGTAAGAATAAAAAAAAATATAATGACCTCATGCTTATGCAAGCCCTCCCTTGGGGAAAATGTCATTGAAAACATTTTTCTGAAAACAATTTTGAGGGTATTCTAAAGCTAGGGCAATCTGATGACTTTGAAAAAACACAAGGAATAAAACCCTAATTTTCAAAATTTCAAGATTTAAATGATTTTTCACAAGATTTTCCTTTAACCTCTGCATAGTGAAAAATCAAGCCAATAGAGTGTTCTTTACTGCTATTGAAAAATGGGTACTATACCTCCAAAAAATTAAAGAGGAAAGAAGAGAGAGTGAATCAGATCACCAATCATCAAGCCAAAGTAAAAAGGATTTTTTATCAGAAAGCTAGGCCTCAAAAGTTCATGATAGGAGATTAGGTGTTGCTATGAGATAAGAGAAGAGAACCAAAAGGAGCTCATGCCAAGTTTGAAAGCCTCTAGAAAGGACCTTTTGTTATATCTTCCGAGTTGGGTTCCAATACATTCAAGCTTAAATATCTTAATGGTAATTATCTACCCCTATCATACAATGGACAGGATCTTAAGCTCTCCAAGTTCTGGGTCCTCTTTTTGCCCTCATTGTAAATATCTATTTTAACCTACTCTATTTTCTATTTGTGTTGTTCTACATTTTCCTATTTGGTGCATCCTTAGTTTAGGTCTATTCTTTTTGTCTATGAAACTAGAAATTCTAAGTCCATCCATGATTTCTTCCGATTTCATTCCCCAATCGGAGCCAATTGTTACTCTATATTTTCCTTGATGTGAAAAGTTACCACCCAAGTATTATTTGGCAACTTGAAGTTGAATTTAAAGCCCGATTTGCTTCAAGTTCAAGTTAAGCTTCACTCATTCCTTTTTGTCTTGGCAAAGTGTTTTCCCCGTCAACTCGAGTCCACTTTTTGAAGTTGAAGTTGAAGTTGAAGTGGAAGTTGATTCAAACTTGAACTTTGACTTTGACTTTGATATTTTCTAAGGTGTGCTTATTTTCTTGCAGAAATTGCATAGTGAGATTATAAACTCATAATTATGAGCCAAAGGAATGGGTCCCACCTTAAGGTGATATCAAAGATGGAAAAGGCAATAATTATGGTAATTATGAGAAATTGTGTCAAAGTATGGTTACTTTATGGAAAAAGGTGGCATGTGAATTTTGTGACATCATGAAAGGTTGAGCTACATGCAAATTTGATGGGTATTAACTACAAATTTCATTACAAGTCTTGTCAAAGTAAAGGTGGCATGTTTGTAGTAGATTTTTTGCCTACTCATATCTGTTCTTGGGTTTTTGAGAAATCGTTCCCCATAATTACCCCCCTTGTCCTATATGAGTGTTCATTTAATCATTTTGAGCTCTCAACACTAACTGGTAAGCAAGGAAGGTGGAAGTCTGAACCCAACTGAAAATTGTAAGTGCATTATCTTCCACTTTGTCATTTCTATGTCTGGCTTTCATTTGAAGTTTTTTTGGTTTAGTTCAATAAATCTGTGTCTTTTAAATTGAACCATGATGCTCTTCTGCCCCAAAATGCCTAAGCTTGAAAATTCTTTCCTTTTGAGCTCCCTTCCTAAAATTTAGGATACTTTCATGGTAAATAAAAACCTAGGGGATGTAATTGAGTGGGCGAGGGGGATGTTCAGTTTAGTCCCATATGTTAGAAGTTAACCAGTAGTGGTTTGTTGGAAGTTGTTGCTTTCCCACTAGCTATTGAATGCCTAGAACTAGTTGTTGAGTGTGCAAATCACTACAACCCTAATACTAGATGCATAAATAAAGTTTCAGGGAAGGTGTTAGTAAGAATAAGGAGGACAAGAGTTAGTGCAACCTTAAGAATCAATCATGAAGAACCCTATAAACCATGGACCTTTGAGGAATCTGAGCATGTATATCATGATAGAAAGAAATATTATGACTCCATTGTGGCTCAAACCTAGTTGTTGAGACTGGCTAAAGGAGGCTCAAGATTGCCTAAGCCATTGACAATTGAATATTTCATTAAAGAAATACTAGACATTGTGTTTCTCCTAAACAGGGTTAAAGGAAATGATCATGCCTTTCATTGGGAAAGTTGGATGCATCTTTTAATTCTAAATATTGTTGAAGGTGAAAATTTTATTGATTGGGTAGATTTAATAGATAGAATTTACATAGAGGCCTCATAGTGGTAGGTAATTTCAGCCAATTCTTTCTATATTCCTTCCTAGTCTATATTTTAGCAGCATCCAAAGAATGAGAGGGACTTCCACTAATGCCCTAGATAGAAGAGATAACTATCTACCAATACTACAAAGATCTTCATGCAACTAAATCTCGCGAGGAATTTAGGAGGGTTAATGTCATCTTTCTTGGGAGGTTAGTTTTTGAGCTCCAAGGTCATGAAAATAATAGGCTATCAAAGGAATCCATGGAGGCTATTAAAATTTATGGTTGTTTTTGTATTCAATTCCCTAAATTTACATATCTCAAAATTGGGGGATTTTCTGGTGAACCATTGAAGTTGCCACGTTACTGTTTAGACAATATTATTTTATTAGAGATATGTAGGCAACTGATTTCTATGTTTGACTCCTCTAATAGTACAAAGAAGTCAGTCTCATTCTTGTTCCCTATTGAAATTGGTCACTATAGGTGTTCAAACTTCAAACAGGCCAAGTAAACACAACTTGCATTATCACGTTTATTCCTCAAACCATATACTCCCAGAAAAGAATTTGATGATGCAAGATTTGCTAGGGATAATTTTAGGCATGCATCTTCATTAACCCATGTTCCTCATCTAGTAAACTATTGGAAAAATTGTCACGATGAATTTGAAATTAGAAAGATATTATGGTCTAGATTGACAAACAATCATATCAGTATGTTTAATGTAGATCTCAATACCCATAGGATAAAAGAAGATGAAGTTGAGGAGGTGATTGACCCATTCTATGTTGAGAAAATTGAATGCATACCTATCCTTAAGCTTGACTAGATTAAGAGGGAAGAAGATGACCTAATGTGCCATACTTTAGATCTGTTGAAAAGAATTGAGAAATGGTTGAAATCAAAGAATGTTGAATCAACCACTCTCAAAGTCCTAGAAAAAATACTTGAGAGCTAAGCACAAAAAATCATAGCCCAATCCTAAGGCCATCTCTAACCTTGATGTTGTTGAGTTTGTTGTAGGTTCTCCTATAGTTGAAGCCAAAGTCAGAGCTGAAGTAACTCCCAAGCCACTTCAACTTCAAATTCAAGAAGAGATCCCAAAGTTCAAAAGGGTAACTCATTCCAGCACTAAAAAGGAAACATCAAGAAAAGAAAAGAGGATAGTCATAGTTGACCTAGATCCTACCAAAGAAAAGGTAAGTTTGAAGTAGTCTCCCATTTCCCTAATGGCTAATAATACCTTGGATCCTCAGAAGTCTCCTAAAAACACTGGTTCTCAATCTGATGCCTTGGCCTTAGCAAAAATTTCCCCTATGGTAGGTAAAGAACCTACTATTGCCAAGTGGCTAGAAACTTCTATTGAGAAGAAAAGGAGTTTAGTACCAATATCCATGCCTATTGATGACCTAGTCAACAAATGCCTGGGAAAGCCTTCAAAAACTAAAAGGGCCAAAACTAATTCTATGTTGAACTTTGATAAAAAAATTAGGACACTGGAAAGCTAAAATAGCCAAGCCACCAGAAGACCCATGAAAACTCACTCCTCAGGACTATCAAATATCAAAGATTAAGCTTGGAAAGGGAAGTCATGCTACTAATATGAATATTTTTGAGGTTTTAAACAAGAAGATAGCAGATAGAGTTTGGAAGGATGCTTAGGACAAGTAAGAAATGAAAGAGGCAATAAAACACATGGCACAATATATCAATGCCATCCTGCATCTAGAACCCAAAAGTTTGAATGAGATGTCAGGAATGGTGGATGTATCCTCTTTAGCCAATCAACAATTTCTTAATAATCTACAAAAGTGAAAAGCTATTGCAAAAACATCTAAGAATGGTTGCAATTCTTTTTAAAGGAAACCAAGGAATAGGTTATACTATTGGATAAGGCTTCAAAGGAGACCATTGTCATCGTTAAAAAGGTGGAGTCTAGCAATAAAGGTTTTGAAAAAGAGAAGAATAATTGAGTGAAGGTGGTGCTTTGGATTGAAGAAATTCAGGGATTTGGTTTGCAAAAATTGTTAGTTTGTAGTGACTGATCAGGAAAGTACTGTACATACTTCATAGATTTTCCATTCATAGATTTTCCACTAAAGTTATGGATAATTTATGGCCGACATGTTATAACCCTAAAGTGGTTTAATACTTGTATAAAAAGGGCTTAGCGTTAGGGATTGTTTCATAGTGTGATGCGAAATTGGTTCTTGCGGCAGTATTGAGCTGTAAGGGATTACTGATTGTATCCAGGTTATAATAACTGGATCATAATAATATTGGACTTGCTATTTGGTGGATGTAGCCTAGGGATTGGGTGAAATATGTTAAATCTTGGTGTCTTGTTTTCTTTTCTGTGTGACCTATTATTTTCTGTTATTGGTTATATTTTCATGTAGTTTTTATTTTTGTTCCTAACAAGTGGTATCAGAGTGAGGTTGTATTTCAGTTATCCTTTGTCAAAAAGTCTCATAGCTAAGTGGGAGTCTCATGATTGAGTGGGAGCGATGGCAGATGAGGGTAAGCTAAGGGTTGATAGGTTTAATGGGCAGAACTTCCAGTTATGGAATATGCAAATGGAAGACTATCTTTATCAGAAGGATTTATGGAAGCCATTGGAAGGATCAAGGATCTATGTCAAATGATGAATATGATCTTTTGGATAGAAAAGAACTTGGAAGCATTTGGTTATGCTTGGCACCATTAGTGGCATTTAATATTACAAAAGTGAAGATGATAGAAGAATTGATGAAAACCCTAGCGACACTGTATGAAAAGCCCTCCGCTTCAAACAAGGTATTTCTCATGAAGCATTTATTTAATATGAAAATGGAAAAAGGTGGATCTATTGTAGATGATTTAAATAAGTTTAATATTATTACTATTTAGCTATCTTTTGTGGGTATCAATTTTGATGAAGAAATTAGGGCTCTCTTAATTTTGTGTTCTTTGCCTGATAGCTGGAATGGCTTGGTAATGGTGGTGAGTAATTTTGTTCTTGGATCTAGTACCCTAAAATATGGTGATGTGATCGGTGTTGTTTTGAGTGAGGAAACTCATAGGAAATCCTCAGGTGGATCTACATCAAGAAGTGCTTTGAATGCAGAAAGCAGGGGCAGAACAAATGAGAGAGGAAGTAACTCTAGAAATCATGGAAAATCAAGAGGAAAGTCAAAGGGGAAGAGGTTTCAATCGAGAGGACCAAACAATTGTTGGTACTATGGGAAACTAGGTCATAAAAAGAAAGATTGTTAGAATCAAAAGAAAAATGAAGGAGATAAATCAGATGGAGACATGGAGGAAAATGTGGTAAGTACCATATCCAAAGAGGATGCTTTGCTTTTTTTTTTTAGAAAGCGTTGATGATTCATGGGTTTTAGATTCCGATGCTTCATTTCATGCTACACCTCATAGAGGTTATTTCATTGATTATGTCCAAGGGGATTTTGGGCTTATTTATTTAGGGGATAATGAACCCTGTCAAATTGTTGGAAAGGGAAAAATTAAAATTAAGTTGCAGAATAGGAATCATTGGCTACTACATGAGGGAAGACATGTTCCAAGGATGAGTAGGAATTTTAATTTCAATAAGACAAATAGCTGCTGTAGATTCTGATAATGTGTTGTGGCACAATAGAATTGGGCACATGAGTGAGAAAGGTATGAAATTACTTCATTCAAAGAAAGTTTTACCAGGTCTGAAATGTGTTAGTATGGATTTCTGTGAAAGTTTTGTGTATGGAAAACAAAAGAGAGTGAGTTTTGTAAAGACTGGGAAGGAAAACAAAAAGGAGAAATTAGAGCTTGTGCATACATATGTATGGGGACCATCTCAAGTATCTTCCCTTGGTGGATCTCAGTATTATGTTACATTTATTGATGACACAACTAGAAAAGTATGGGTTTATTTCCTTAAACATAAATCTAATGTATTTCAAACTTTTAAGAAATGAAAATGCTTGGTTGAAAATAAGACTGGTACGAAATTAAAATGTCTTAGATCTGATAATGGTGGTGAGTATTGTAGTCATGAATTTGAAGATTATTGCTCCAATAATGGTATTCATAGATAAAAAAATCATTCCAAGGACTCCACAGGAAAATGGAGTGGCTAAACACATGAATAGGACTATAATGGAGCACACAAGGAGCATGAGGTTGCATGTTGGGTTGCCCTTACACATGTGGGTAGAGGCTATCAATACTATAGTATATTTGATTAAGAGAGGTCCCTTTACTCCTTTGGGCTATGGTATTCTAGAGGAGGCATGGACTAGTAAGAAGCTAAGTTATTCTTTTCTCAAGACCTTCATTTGTGAAGATTTTGCTCATATAGACTCTAAAAATAGAACCAAGCTAGAAGCTAAATCAAAAAAATGTGTCTTTGTTGGATATGGCATTAATGAATTTGGTTATAGGCTTTGGGATTTTTGAAAATCATAAAATTGTAAGAAGCTGGGATGTCATATTCAATGAGAAAGTGTTGCACAAAGATCTATTGCAGCAACATGAGAAGAAAGAAGATGATTATGTAGTGCTAGATGATACTCCAAAAGTTGATGTTCTAGCCATTCCTCATGATGTGCAACAACTGCAACAACAAATACCACACACACCAATGAATGTTAGATGGTCAACGAGGAAAATTAGACCTCCACAATGAATTTCTCCCTCTTTGTATTCTATTTTACTTATTGATGCTAGTGCACCTAAAAGTTATGATGAAGCTATGCAGGTGGATACTAAGATTTAGTGGGAGTCTACAATGAAAGATGAAATGGACTCTTTGCTAAAGAATAAGACATGGGATTTGTGCAAGTTTCCTATAGGTAAAAAGGCTTTATAGAATAAGTTGGTTTACAGGTTGAAAGAAGATGAATGAGGTAAGAAAATATTTAACACCAGGTTAGTTGTAAAAGGATTTGCACAAAAAAAGGGAATTGATTTTGATGAGATATTTTCTCTTCTTGTTAAAATGACTTCTATCAGTGTTGTTTTAAGTCTTGTGGCTACTAAAGATTTGCATTTAGATTAGCTGGATATTAAAATAGCCTTCCTTCATGGTGATTTGGATGAAGAAATATATATGGCTCAGCCACAGGGATTTGAGGTCAAAGGTAAGGAGAACCTAGTGTGCAAATTGAAGAAAAGTTTATATGGCTTGAAGCAAGCACCTTGGCAATGGTATCTAAAATTTGACAGGTTTATGTGTGAGAATAGCTATAAAAGGTGTCATTCAAATTATTGTGTTGACATACAAATGACAATCTAGCTGATATGTTGACAAAGGTTGTAACAAGGGAGAAGCTTAACTCCTCTTCAACTTAGGTTGGTCTTCTAGACTGCACATGAATAAAAGAACAGTAGAGTCCAGGGTGGTTTGATCTAGTGGGATCCCCATGTGGTAGTAGTATTGCTATAGGATTAGTGTCCAAGTGGGAGATTGTTGTTTAGTGTGGAGCTTGATCAATCCCCAAGTGGGAGATTGTTAGTTTGTGGTGCCTGATTAGGAAAGTACTGTACATACTTCATAAAGTCTTTGGGGTTCGAGGCATCGCCCCAAAAAAAAAAATTGGTACTATTTGTAGATTCGCCATTCATAGATTCACCACTAAAGTTATGGCTAATTTATGGCCGACATGTTATAACCCTAAAGTGGTTTAATTCTTGTATAAAAAGGGCTTAGGGTTAGGGATTGTTTCATAGTGTGATGAGAAATTGGTTCTTGCGGTAGTATTGAGCTGTAAGGGATTAATGATTGTATTCAGGTTATAATCACTGGATTGGGTGAACCACATTAAATCTTGGTGTCTTTTTTTCTTTTCTATGTGATTTATTATTTTCTCTTATTGGTTATATTTTCATGTAGTTTTTATTTCTGTCTGTGGTTTTATCCTAACAAAAATTTCAACCTAAATGCCTTGTCACTAGCCTTAATGAGAAAACCTTACATGTAATTAAGGATTGCATTGAATGGAGCAATGAGGTGCTAGTCCAAGTAGTCACCAAAATCAAAGAAATCTTGGATAGCCTTAGGGTCATGGATTAGATCATTCAAGGTGATTTGAAGTGGTTTAATAAACATTGTGCAGGAAAAGAGAATGACTCTATTGCCCTTATGGAAGAACTGATCAGTGAAATCCAAAGGAATTTCCAAGAGGTCTAAGACAAAAAGACACCATGTAGGTAGGATTTCTCTAATGTTTCTCATACTAAGGCTATGCTGATAATCAATTTGAAGCATTTGGAGATGCAAGCAGGGAAGATGACAGAATTGAAGAGAGAAAAAGAGATCTAGAAACAAAGTATGGCATATATCAGCTTACCTCATTAGTTTGTTATCTCTACATTTTCAACCACATATGAGACATGGAAATCCACAAGATTTGCAGCTAGTGCAGACAGTTCCTCCTAATGTGTCACATGATTGATGGGGAGTTTTTTTCTTTCCTATTTTATTTTCTGATGCTTTTCAATTAACACAATTGTGTTAACATATAGACAATTTACTCTTGGTGGGGTAATTTTGGATAACTATCAAGCCCTATGCCTATATATGTAATAGTTGATATTTGATAGGGTTAACCTCTCCATAGACTAAAGCAAAAATACTTTTGTTTTGATACTCTGCACTTTTAAATTTTGAAATAGAACCATTTGAATTTGCAGCAATTGAAGTAAAGTTCTATAATTTTATTTTACTAAAACTTCTTGAAGCAAATACTATTGTTTTCTTTGTGGTGATATGCATTCTTGAGAGTGTGTGTTATATTTGGAAGTTAAGTTATAATTGCTTCATTCTTTTGGAATTATCTATTTTGAATCTCAAAAGCTGTGGGAGGTTAAATCTTTGTTGTTTTAACATTGTTATTTTATCTTAACATTCAGTCATGTATATTATAATTATTTTTAAGATTAAATAGTTTTTCAGCATCAGTATTTATCTTGTATTTGTGAGATGATTTTGAACTTTTAAGTATTTTCAGTAAAATACTTCTTGGGAAGATTTTCCCTCAATAAAGGAAGAATGATTATCTTTTGATAAAGGTTAGTTGCACCTTGATTAATATTGAGTAAATCTTTAAAGAAAATAATTACTTATCAATAAATAGAAATTCAATTTGTTAGTTTGAATTTTTCTCCCTTGTTCCAATCTACCAAAGATCTTGGGAAAAATTGTTCACTAACAAATTGTATGATTACTGACCTGAAAATGTGCAAATTTCACATGTGTGGCATCTGAAATAGATTTTGATTGATCTAATCTTTACAATCATCAATTAGTTATTGGTATTAGAAATTTATGTCAAGTGATAAGTATAGTTACCACAAACCTCCACTAATTCAAATAAGAGAAAAATCATACTTTTGTGTTGACTACATTCATAACAATGCAATGAGTCAATGAGAGGATATTGCAAGAGCTTATGTTTCACAATAGGATATGAAAGATTATTAGAATTCCTCCTTATGAAGGTGATGACAGTGACAAAAAATTGTAATTCTATATATTGAACTAATTATTAATGTGTTTATGATTTAGTTGTTAAAATTGCATTAGTGCAAATATGTTTCCTTATTTTCAGCTTTATACTTCAAATAATAAGTGATGTTCAAAGTTAATAAATCTTTTAAATTACTATTTATGGGATTCATTTGTAAATTTAGGTGACATTTATGTTGTTGTTGTGGATCCTAATAATATTGAATGTATAGATTACCATCTACTAAGATGCATTAAAAACAAATATACAAGTTGCCAAAAGTAACTATAGATGGTGATAACTAAGAATATCTGATTTGTTTAGTTGTTATTGAAGCTATGAACTATCCCCTAATGACATCAATAGAAGTAATTAGTATATATATTGTAAATTATTAATCAATAATTCTTATCTATAATATTAATATGTTAATGGCCTTAATATTATTTTTAAGGTACCTATTATCAGCAAACAAAGACTAACCAAAATGGTATTCAATTTATTAAATACATGTGTGACCAAAGAGTTTTGCATTATAGTAATTTGGTTATAGCCACAAAGATACAATTTGAGACATTGCCAAAAAAGGATGTGACGACCAAAAGTGGAGGTTACTTATTGAAGAACATAAAAAATTATTAGAGATAATTAAACATAGAGGAGATCCATACTAAATATATCACTAGCTTTATTTTAGATCAATTGGTTATATTTCATTAGTTTAATATATTGCTTATATGTATTACTTTGATACATCACTTTCTTATATATGTGTTTAAATATTATATATATTCTTGTTATGTTTAATATATATATGTATGTATGTATGTTTAATATATCATTACTTTAGATACATATCTTATATGTCTTATATAGGTGTTTGAAGATTATATACATTGCCATTATTTTACATGCATTTCTTATATGACATTAGTTTAGATACATTTCTTATTCCCTCTAAAGACAACTAGATCCCATTTGTGTGTGTGTGTGTGTGTGTGTGTGTAGATATATGTGTTGGCATTATGTTGTATTTTTCATTAGTGACAACACTTATTCAATTCTGTATGATTATGGAGCTCATCATTTAGTCTCTAGTGTTCACCGAGCAATCCAGTGATAACTAGGTTTCATAGTTCACACTAAGCATTCCAGAAGCTACCAAGTGAATATAGATAGTGTGCAGTCCAAGTAGTTATCATCGAGAAGATAATGGTCATCGAGCTTCATAGTTTCTACCAAGTCATCAGTTTGTGTGATGAGAAGACAGTGTCTATCGAGTAATGGAATGAGTAGTGTTTACTGAGTGCAAGCAAGGTAAACAAAGTATTTAGTACCTACCAAGTAACACTATATCTATTGAGTCTCTAATGGTTACCGACTTTGAAGCTATGTTGTGTGACTAGTATAGACTGAGCTTTTACTTGTACCGACTGCATTACAATGCTGAGTAATGTAGTAGACGTTGAGTATCAAAAGTTCACCAAGTCATCTTATAGAACCTAAGTTTCTACTATTTGGCCAACTTAATATCATTTTGTTTACTTGTGTTTTAACTAACCTTGTAATTGTAAATATTGGAATGGTATATATGTAATCTATTGTATCATTTGCAATGCATGAATGAACAGATGAATATATGGATGGATATGTAATGTTTTGAGAAAAGTGAATGTGAATTAGTAGTAGAGTAGAGTATTCAACAAGGTCTACAAGGAGTAGTAAAGATATATCTATCACAAGAGGTGACTTGTATTTCAAGGACCTAATCAGCAATAGTGTTGTAAGTCAAATCCATTGTTTCATCCTAATAGGTGAATCAATTTTCTAAATCCTTTAGCAGAGTAGACTTAACAGTCTTTCTTTAAATCTCTTAATAGAGTGCATATTTCATTGTATGTCTGTAAAACTTCTAACAAGGTGGATCTAGCAGTCCAAATTGCTCTTAATAGGGCAGATCATTAGAAGTGGTCAATGTAAGCCCTAACAGGCCAACTTTAGACTGAAGTACTGAAGTTTTGTGGGTATCATCCCCACCCCTATTTTACTTTCTATTTGGAAGGTTTCTAGGTCACCAAAATTCTATGTTCATGTGTCATAATGTTTATCTTTTCTCATGCTTGTAGTAGATTAGATAAATTAATAGTGAATGGATTATGTTAATTAATTGTTGAATTAATTTAAAGTTTTAAAGGTTACTGATTCACCTCTCCCCTCTCAGTAACCTAGCTAGTCTTGATTATTTCCAACAATACATACATATATGTATGTATGTATGTATGTATGTATGTATGTATAGATATATGTATGTATATGTATATAGATATATATATGTATATGTATATGTATATGTATATGTATATATGTATATATATTATTAATCAAATTAATTTCCATTTTCTACATAATATTTCAATTCTTCTCTATTATCAACATAGTAATTCTCTTGTCTTTTAATGAACTTGTCTATTATTAACATATTAATCCCCTTAATCAACATATTGTATTATTTTAATTTCTCTATGAACATTTTACATTTCTTGTAGATGTATGAAATTGACATGAGCACATGAACATATAAATAAAACATATGTTGTAAATTAAAATGTTCATATAACATACATATATGAAATATAAATAAAACATGTGATGTAAAGTGATGAAGGTGTTGTAAATATGAGGTAGGTAAGGTTACTGAGAGGAGAGGCATGAATCAGGAACCAATAAAACTTAATTGTATTTCACCAATTAATCCTTCATATAATATTATGATCTAATTACATGCATGAAAGAATGAAATAAGTAAAACATTCATAACACTTAACACAAGATATGGTAACCCAAAAACCTTCCAAATAGAAAGGAAAAATAGGGTGGGGATGATACCCACAAGCTTTAGTATTGTAGTATAAAGTTAGCCTGTTAAGGCTTACAATTGATCATTTATAATGATCTACCCTATTAGGAGCAATAAAGACTACGAGGTCCACCTTGTGAAAGGATTTACAAAACATATGATGAAGTATGCACTCGGTAAAGAGATTTTACATAAGACTATTAAGTCTATCTTGTTAAATGACTTAACTAATGCACCTATTAGGATAAACCAGTGACTAATCTCTAATTTGCAACTCTGATTTGCTGGTTAAGATTCCTTGAATTGTAATGATCACCTTGTTGTGATAGATAAATCTTTGTTTCCCCTTATACTTCTTGTAACCTTCTTAATTTTCACTTTTTCTTATTCCATGCTCATTTCATACTCATTTGGATATGATATAATGCTTTACATATATACCAATCCAAATTATTAGTTACTGAAGTCAGCTACAATACAAGTTTCATCAAAATCCATAAAGTTGGTCCAACTATTGTAACTTGGGTTTTGAAGAAAAACTCAATGATATTCTAATACATGGCAACCATTTTCATCACTTGGCATCATCTAGCACTTGATTGATGAAGAGGCTCAGTTCATACTAATCACTTCCAAGTAGTTTGAACTCGGTCAGCACTATGTGACTCTGTGAACACTATGAAACTCAATATATACTGAATCACTTAGTTAACACTCCATGAATCATTCAACACTAGATTCACATCATTAATACTATGAGCTTGGTAGACATAGGAGATCATGGTTAACACTAAATAACTTGGTTAACACTATATAAATCAGTTGACACTATTGAGCTCAATTAAAACTAGTGTTTCCATCACTTGCATTGAACAACTTGGTATACACTGCTATAGTTGGCATGAATTGTATATAGGTTCTAAAGCTAGATAGCAGCTAAGAAAGTCAGTAGCAACTATATATTGACAAAGTGTGAGTCACTAATCGACAAATTGAACTTAATGTCAACAATCTCCCCCTTTGGCATTAGTGACAAAAACATGTATCATCCCAAAAATTGAATACTCAAAATTACAAGTCAAAACATTATTTTATCACCATTATGTGTCTACAACTCAGTAACATACTCTATTTTTCAGATTTTTCAAATTTGTTTTTGTAAAAGATGTTTTTTGCTTATCTGTTCATGTATCTATATAATACTATACTGCTCCCCCATACATAAACCTTGTATATCTAGAGTAATACTCCTCCATACATATATTCTTTACATTTCATTACATATACTTCTCCCTCTTTATACATATATGCATTCATCTATAGTTCTCACCCTTTTTGACATAAATGCCATAGGTGTATACTATATTTTAATACAAAAATATGACAAGAATTTAAAGTGTACCTTCAAGATTAATGCAATTGTCTTGTCCCAATTTTCCTTTAATACCTTACTTGTATGCAATGCAATCTAACCTTTTGCTAATAACTCCATCATTTGATTAACTATGGAGAATTATCATCATGGATGAGTGTCTTAGCATGTGCAATATATGTTTGCAATTCATCCATGTTTGGAAGAATCATGCCTTGGATTTTTGCAAGTGTAGCCATGATCTTGGTTCTTCCTTTAATAATTTTGCTTGAAATTTGTCAGAAATTGATCTTTGAACAATGAGATGAGTTGTAGCTTGGGTCAAGTGACAACTAGTGTGCACTTGCCTTCATGCCTTCATCTATCTTTGATAGTTTATCTTTAATTCCTTGTGTGAAGATAGATGTATCACACCACTTAATAATTAATGAATTGGCATTATTTATAGATGATTCCAATGAAACAAGAGTAGTAGACAATTCTACTTGGTTTGTTGCAATTTTCTATGCAACTTGTTCCAATACCTTGTTCTCAAACTTTCTTTCTACTCTTTATAGCGACTTATCATGTCCATTCAAGTCTTCATTAAATTTCTAGAAAACTTTTGATAACTAGTCCAAAATAGGTTGAGTACTATCAACCTCAATACTCAGTGCATTTACAAATATATCCTTTATATCTTCAAGCACTTGAGTTTTCTTTCTCTTCTCTTCTCTAAGCTTGTGTTGCTTAGCTCTCTTTTGAAATAGTTCTCCTAGGGTATTCATTTGATTAGGATTGAGGGAAGAGATATCCCAATTTGGAATAACTATATCCTCATCTAAATCAATTTCCTCTTCTTTACCCTTACCCTTATCTAAAACTTTAGCACTCGGTTGAGACTTGTTCTCAACTATCATTGTACTAGCTATAGATATATGCAAAATAGAAACAATAGTAGAAACTGAGGGGCTAGAAAAAAATGTAGATATGGCACTAATAGTACAACTATCATGTTTCTACATGATTAAACCTGATGATGGAGGAACTTACTACCTATTAGATAAAATGTTGGTCACTTCAGTCAATGAAATACTTAGTTGAATAGTTCCTAAGCTTGGTTGGGTGCTTGGTGTTGTAGTGGTAGCCACAACCAACTCAGTAGAAGCTTTCTCTAAGCCAGATTGCACTAAGGCTTTGCACAAAAAATGAGGAAATGAGGCCATTACTTCTACTACAATCTTCTCTACATTAGTTTCCTCAATGCTTTCAATCTCTAGAAGAGTTCCTCTCATAGCTTCATATTCTTCCTCATCATCATCTAGATTTAAATTATCTACTTCATCATCTTTTGTTTCCCCATTCTTTTCCTCATCACCATCATCATCTTTGTCATTAACATGAACAAAAAAATTACTAGGTTGATGTAGTTTGTAGATATTATTCCATGTTTTTTTGGCTTCCTTCACCACATATTCTATGTCTTTTAACAATGTCATGAATGTGTATATCTTGAGAGTGAACTTTTTCTCATTTTTTCAATGATTCTTTCACTATGACTCAGCATGAGTGGCCTCAAAGTCTGTCAAAAGATGTCTTTTGTAGTCTTGTTTGGATGCTCCCATCTAGGCTTGATTGCTTGCATAAGCTCATTATGAATTTGTTGAGTAAGCTATTGAAAATATATTGATACAAGTATGATAAATGTGTTTTAATCATTTTTTTCTCATTGATGTCAAACCTTCTTTTTGCTAGTAAGACAACTACTTATGATTTAAGTATTATCACTTGTTTTATTGATGAAGAGGATTTAATCAAAAGATGTAACAATAGAAACCAAAGGAAAGGTTAAGTTATGTTATAAAAAGGAGTACAAAAATTAGCTAAGATGGTGATATCATAGTGCATTGATAATTTACTTAAGGTTGCAAAAGTTGGTTACACTAAGAAAGTTTAGAAGAACAAGTTAAAAAAAGTTTGTCTGCCAAGCTTGACCAAATGGTTAGTAGGTGCTAGGAAAAGTTAGTGTAAGCTGAGCAGAAAAGTTAGAGCCAAGCAAGAGTTCATTTTAGTGTATGCCAAGAAAAATAGTGGATGTCAAGTAAATTTTGGTTGATGTTGAGCCCCAGTAAACTTTAGTTTGTGCCGAGTAATTTTTTAGCTAATGTCAAGCAACACAATATGTGTTAAGCATCAGAAAAAAGTTAATGTCAAGCACCACTATTATTAGAAAGATCATGAATTTGATGGATCTTAGTTGACAAGTTTATTTTCTTGGATTTTGTGAACCATGTGGAAGATAAGATTGATGAGTTGGTGGCACAAAATTTATGGTAAACCATTTTGAAGAAAATTTGAAGAGAATTGAAGGAGAATTTTCTAGAAGTGATATGGAAAGAGGGGTAGATTCATTGAATCCTAAATAATTTGTCCTAACCCTAAATTAGATGATGGAGAATTAACAGCAAAAGATCTTAATTCTCTATTTATAGGGATGGCTAGTTAGAAGCAAGGGTTATCATGTGTGAGAAACTAAGGAAGAAAAGGATTCAAGGGTATTGCTTCATTAAGTGACCTAAGTGAAGAGTCTATATTGGCATGTTAAGAAAGAATGCTTAAGGGTATGAATCCTTGAAGGGTAAACAAGCTATTAGAGCTGAAATGTGTGAAAGCCAAGCAGAATGGAGGACTAAAATAGAGATCTATTTTTTGCAAATGGTGTTGTAAGTTGTTATCAGGTCAAAGCCTTATTGTTAATCTCTAATAATTGTATTAGTCTAGGGTAAATACTTTGGATTAAGGTTGACCTAATAGTTATTTATAAATCCTTTAACCAAGTGAAATTTCAAGTGAATGGTCTAAAGTCCTCTAACAAGGCTCACTCCTAATAGGGTGATTGAAATCCCTTAATATGGTCACACTTAATAGTGTGTATTGTAACCTTTTATAGGGTTTTCTTTTCATAGGGCATCACTTTAGAAGAGTAAAAAAGACTAGTATGTTATTGGTGGTTTTTCTCAAATTGGGTTTCCACATAAATCATTCTATCAAATGTGTTGTTGAATATGTTATGTTTCATATTTACATTTATACAAATTGATTTGACAGTAACCTAAAAATTTTTAAAGTGAATGCATAACCTTATGGATGCATGCATGATGATAAATGTTTTATGGGTTCACTAAGTTGTGAAAAGTTTTATTTATACATCTAGACCTTGGATAACTAATTCACCTCGCCCCACCCCACCCTGGCCCGCACCCCCCCCTTCTTAGTTATTGTAAAGAAATCCTACAGTTGATATAAGAGGACTAGTTTGAAGGTACTAGAAGCACAAAGATCAAGATGTCAAAAAGAGATGTACCCAAGATTAATCAAGATAAATTTCTTGCATGGAAAAGGTTGATGAAGTTTGGAGGACTTGGAGATCATGCACAATCTACCATTACTACTAAGCAAATCCTAACTATGTAGGATATGAAAAAGAAGAAAGAACACAACTAGGCAATGTTGGAGATTGCCTCTACCCTAAGCTATGCTAAATTTGGTGATATCAAAGGTCTTGATAGGGAAACGAAAATGTGGGATGCTTTAAAAACCATCTATGGAGGAGACAAGAATATTCTAACAGCCAAAGCTGAAAATCTTAGAGGTAAGTTTGATGATATGAGAATGCAAGAAGGTAAAAATGTTGTTGAATATTATTCAAGGATAAAAGATGTCGTTAATGCAATAAGAGGAGCTACGAGTACAATAGATGATGATATATCCTAAGAAAATTTTTAAGAACACTACTGCCTATATATGCTATTAGAGTTTTTGCAATACAAGAATTGAGATATATACTAGGGAATACTCTATCTCTTGAAGGTCTGGTTGGTAGACTCATTGCTTTTGAGTTATATAACTTTGACAATTACAAACCTGAAAATATTGAATATGCTTTCAAAGCTAAGATGTCATTGAAGGAGCCTAATGAGAAGAAGAAGAAGAAGAAGAAGAAGAAGAAGAAGAAGAAGAAGAAGAAGACAAAGTATGTGTCTAGTGATAGTGATACAGATGAGGAGGATGTAGAACAACATGAAGCACTATTGGCAAGGAGATTTCACAGATGTACAGGCAAGTTTAAAGATAAATTACTTATCATTCATTTCAATTGTACTAAAGTTGGTCATATTGTTGCTAGATGTCTAGAGAAGAAGAACTATAGAGGTGGTGACAAGTACAAAAGTAGAAGAGATGAAGACAAAAAAGATTAACAAGACAAAGGAAAGAAGTTTTGCTACACTGTTGAAGAGGAAACAAAAGATGAATCTAATGAACATGATGAAGAAGTGGTCTATGTTGCAATGAAGGATGAATCTAATGAAGATGAGGCAATTGCACTTGTTTCTTGTGTGAACAAGAATGACAAATGGATCACTAATAGTGGATGTTCACATCATATGACAGGAAATAAAAGTAAGTTCATTACCTTGAATTGTTATGATGGAAATAGTGTAAGATTTGGTAATGATGCACCATGCTTGATAAAAGGAAAAGGTTCTATAAAACTCATAGATAAGATTTTATGTGACAATGCTTACTATGTTGAAGGACTTCACTATAAACTATTGAGTGTGTCACAATTGAATAATTCAGGATGTAAGGTTGAGTTTGAAAACAAGATTGCTAAGATATATGATACTGATGGAAAACTAATTGGAAAGGGTGATCAAACTAGGAGTAATCTATTCTATCTTGATATAGGGGATGTTACTTGTCTGATTGTAAAATTTGATGATGTGTGGCTATGGCACAAGAGGTTATGTCATGTTAATTTTGATAACTTGGTCTGTATTAGTAACATGAGAAAAGTTAGACATTTTTCTAAGTTGAAGAAGCCTGATAATATAATGTGAAAACAATGTCAGTTAAGAAAAATGACAAAGTTAAGTTTTAAGAGTAAAACACATACATCTAAAGGAATACTAGAGATTATTCATACTAACTTGTGTGGTCCAATTGAAGTGCAAAGCTAAAAAGGATATACGTATATTATATTGCTTGTTAATGATTATTCTAGAATAATTACTATTATGTTTTTGAAACATAAATCTGATGCTTTCCAAATGTTTAAGTGGTACATAGCAAGAGTTGAGAAGGAAACGGGTAAAAGTCTGAAGTGTTTGAGATCTAACAAAGGAGGAGAATTTACATCAAATGAGTTTTAGATGTTTTGTAATGATAGAGGAATCAAAAGATAGACATCTGCTCCTAGAACCCCTCTACAAAATAGAATTGTTGAAAGGAGGAACAAGTTTGTAATGGGCTATGTTAGGACACTCATGATAGAGAAAAATGTTGCTTTGAAATACTAGAGAGAAGCTATAAGTTCAACTATCTATACCTTAAACTATGTACAAGTCAAGAAACGTACTCATTCAACACCTTTTGAACTATGGTATGGATACTCACCTAATGTAAACTATTTTAAGGTATTTGGAAGCAAATTCCTTATTCTCAAAGATTTAAGTAATGATAAAATAGATGCAAAAAGTGAAGAGGGTATATTCTTAGGTTATTCCACAAGAAGTAAAGCTTACAAGTGTTTAAATACTATCACTAACAAAGTTGTGAAAAGTGAAAATGTAAAATTTGATGAATATATAGAAGTAAATGAGACTAATCCTATGAAAGAACTAGAAGAATAAAAATCATTTTTATACTTTTATGAAGGTATGTCTGCTAAAGAAGAAATTGCAAATCAAGCTACAAACCAAAAGCAAGTTTTAGTGACTGTCGAGTTACATAATATCAATGTCAAGTTGCATTCAAAAATTGAATTACATTTAGATGTCAAATTATAGAATGAACTTGAGGCACATTTTGATTCTAAGATTAGTGTACATGAGAAAGATGTTGAAATACCTAAAAGAGATGTACATAGTGACTCTAAGGTAGATAGACCAAATGAAGAAACTAGAGTTGAACCAAGATTGTCCAAATATGTCTAGAGACATCATCCTACTGCACAAATCGTTGGAGATAAAGATGCTAGACCAACGAAAAGAAACAAGTTGAGAAATGATACATGATTCCTAAACATAAAGGATCCTAAATTAGTAAAAGATGCATTAAAAGATGTGGACTGGAGTAAAGCCATAGAAGAAGAGATGGAACAAATTGAGAAAAACAAAACATAGACTCTAGTTCCTAGACTACAAGACAAAAATGTGATTGGCACCAAGTGGGTATTCATAAATAAGCTAGATGAAAATAGTGAAGTCAAAAGGAACAAGGAAAGATTAGTCTACAAAGGATATGCACAAGAATAAGGAATTGACTATGGAGAAACATTTGCTCTTATTGCTAGATTGGAAGGAGTGAGAATTTTGCTTGTTTCTTCTGCATAAAGGTTTCAAAGTTTATCAAATGGATGTTAAATCTACATTTCTGAATGGTATATTAGAGGAAGAAGTTTACATAGAATAGCTAGAAGAATTTTTTGATGTTAACAATAAGAACATGGTATGTAGATTACACAAAGCTCTATATGGTTTAAAACAAGCACCAAGAGCATGGTATGAGAGACATCATAATTATCTTGTGAATATTGGATTTGAAAGGACTGATGATGATAGAAATTTGTACTTGAAGATAGAGAAAAGAAAAGGTATTTTGTTATCTAAAATTTTTGTTGATGATATCATATTTGGAGGTCAAGATGCTTTATTAAAGGTTTTTGCAAATGAAATGAAGCAAGAATGTGAAATGTCTATATTTGGAGAGATCGACTTCTTTGTAGGTTTGCAAGTACATTAGATGAAATACAATATATACATCACTCAGTCAAATTATGTCAAGGAGATGCTGAAAACTTTTGGACTGGAGGATTTCAAACTAGTAAGTACACCTATGGTGACAGGCCATAAATTGTTAAAGACTGATGACTTAGCTAAGGTGAATCAAACATTATATAGGTCTATGGTTGGACAATTATAATATGTAGTACATAGCAGACCTAATATTGCATTATTTGTAGGGATAGTTGTAAGATTCTTTGCTAATCTTAGGGAGAATAATTTGATGGTTGTAAAGAGAACAATGAGATATCTTGAAGGAATAGAGGAATATGGTCTATATTACAAGAAAAATGAGAAATTTGAATTAAGAGACTATTGTTAGAGTAAATAATTATTTATTAGTTATTTATTCTTTTACTTATGTTTACTTAGGTTAATGCATTTATTTAATAGTTGTAGTTGATGACTTGTGGACAACATGGGAGTTTGTTCCTATCTAAATCATACTTATCTCCTCACCTTGATCGAGGATATCCCACCTTTTGTGGATGTATGCTTAATTATCAACCTCATCTTCTAGCACTTTCCAGCTTGTTCTACAAGCTTCCCTGAGGCCTTTATATTTGGGCTCTCTCATTGTATTTTACAACTTATATCTCATTTACAAGGCATATTGTATAGAAATTACATTTTCATTGTTGCAATATCTTCTCTCTATATCCATTTAGTTTTTCCAAGGTTCGCCTCTTCCTTCTTTGGTTTCCCTTTGATAGGTTATTTGGATGCAGGTGATCTTAGCAAGCTATGAAGTTGGCTTTCATAAACTTCTACACCTATACTGATGTTGATTGGGCTAGAAAAAATGATGATAGAAAGAGCACCAATGGAGGAGCATTTTTCTTAGGCAAGAGGTTGGCTACATGGACTAGCAAGAAACAAAATTGTACTTCACAATCTACTATTTAAGCTGAATATGTTGCTACTACTATAAATTGTACAAACATTGTATGGATCAAATAGCTACTCAAAGGTATGAAGAAAGAGATCATTGAACCAATGATACTTTATTGTGATAATACAAGTGCTATAAATATATCAAAGAATCTTGTGACGTACACAAAGACTAAAAACATTGTAATCAAGTATCATTACTTGAGAGAATTAGTTCAAGATAAAGATGTGAAGATGGAATATGTTAACACAAAAAAAGAAATTTTCGATATCCTCACAAAAGCATTACCTAAGGATACTCATGAGTATCTAAGAGGTAAACTAGGGGTGATACCCTTATCAAAGGCTATCTAAGTAACAAAAGGAGTGCCCTGCATCAAACAAGTTGATTGTCATATGTTACAAATTGATGTAGTGGATCTTACTTTAGGAGTTGCCTAAAGTAATCAAAGAGCTAAAACTTCAAATTAGTCACAAACAAGGTGGCACAAGAGAAACTAAAGAAGTTTATATCTGCATATTAAGATGACAAGTCTTTGACATTTTTGTCAAAGAGGGAGAAGTACAAGAGTTAAATTGATCCTGAAGGGAGAAATATAGGAGATTGAATAAAGAGGGAGAACTCCTAACACACAATATGAGGGAGAAAATGTTGAATGTTGAGAAAGATAGTGTATCTATTGAGATCATCTACCTAGTAAGAGATAGATATGAAAGATATTGTAGAAGGAGATATAAGAATTAATTCAAAGGAAGTTACAAGGATGACACAAAAGAATTTTGTAACCTATTCAAAAGATGAAAGTTGCTAATAGAGGTAGAGATTTTAATACAAGGAATTATTTTCTTTTTTGATATTTTATTGGTCTTACTATTTTAACCAAGTCAATTTGGTTGATCAGCTTGGTTTGCCATCAATGCCAAAGAGGGAGATTGTTGAAAACATATTGATACAAGTATGATAAATGTGTTTCAATCATTGGTTTGTCACTGATGTCAAACCTTCTTTTTTTTGGTAAGACAACTACTTATATGATTTAAGTACTATCACTTGTGTGATTCATGAAGAGCATTTGATCAAAAGATGTAACAATAGCACCTAGAGGAAAGGTTGAGTTATGATATAAAAAAGAGTACATAAATCAGCTAAGATAGTGATATCATAGTACATTGATAATCTACTTAAGATTGTAAAGGTTGGTTACACTAAGCAAGATCTAAAGAACAAGTTAAACAAAGTTTTTCTACCAAGCTTAACTAAATGGATAGTAGGTGCCGAGAAAAGTTAGTGCAAGCTGAGAAAAAAAATAGTTGGAGCCAAGTAAAAGTTCATTTTAGTGTATGCCAAGAAAAATAGTGGATACTAAGTAAAGTTTAGTTGATGCCAAGCACCAGTAAACTTTAGCTAGTGCTAAGTAATTTTTTAGGTGTTGCTAAGAAATGCAGTATGTGTTGAGAACAAAAATGAGTTAATGTTGAGTGCCAATATTATTAGAAAGATTGTGAATTTGATGGATCTGAGCTGACAAGTTTGTTTTCTTGGATTGTGTGAACTAGGTCGAAATTAAGATTGATGAGCGGTGGCACAGAATTCATGGTACACTATTTCGAGGTGAATTCAAAGAGGATTGAAGGAGAAGTTTCTAGAAGTGATATGGAAAGAGGGGTAGATTCATCGAATCCTACCTAAATTATCCTAACCCTAAATTGGATGATGAAGATTGAATAGCAAAATATCTTAATTCTCTATTTATAGGGATGGCTGGTCAAAAGCAAGGGTTTTCATATGTGAGAACCTAAAGAAGAGAAGGAGTCAAGGGTATTGCTTCATCAAATGACCTAAGTGAAGAGTTTGCATTGGCATGTTAATCAAGAAGGCTTAAGGGTATGAATGATTGAAGGGTGAACAAGCTATCAAAGCTAAAATGTGTGAAAGCCAAGTAGAATGAAAGACTAAAATAGATATTTGTAATCTACAAATGGAATTGTAAGTTTTTATCAAATCAAAGCCTTACTATTACTCTTAAATAATTTTATTAGTCTAGAGTAAGCCCTTTAAGGTTGACCTAACAATCATTTGTAAATCTTTGAACTGGGTGACATTCCAAGTGAATTGTCTAAAGTCCTCTAAAAAGGCTCACTCCTAATAGGTTGATTGAAATCCTTTTATAGGATCACATTTAATAGTGTGTATTGTAACCTTTAATAGGGTTATCCTTTCATAGGGCATCACTTTAGAAGAGTGAAAAAGAGTAGCATGTTACTAGTGGTTTTTCCCAAATTGAGTTTCCACATAAATCATTGTGTCAAATATTTTATTGAACTTGTTATATTTCATGTTTACAATTCTACAAATTGATTTGGAAGTAACCTACAAGTTTTAAGTGAATGCATAACCTTATGGATGCATGCATGATGATAAATGTTTTATGGGTTCACTAGGTTGTGAAAAATTTTATTTATAAATTTGGACCTTGGATAACTAATTCACCTCCCCTCTTAGTTATTCTAAATAATTCCAACATAAGATTATTAGGATAATACTTCCATTTTCCTAGCTTGGTCATAACAACATCTTCAATCTATCTTTTCTCATATACATTCCTTGATTCATATTTGAGGAACTCTAAACATGCCATGCCAGTTCATTTTTCCAATTCCTTTAACTTTTCTTCAAGTGAAGGTTTAGGTTTCTTTAAGATAATATGTTTGGCATCCTCTTCACCTAACTTCAATTTCTTCTTGGACTTTGATGGCCTTCTTGTGAATACAATAGTGGATGACTTAGTAGGTTTGGTCATGATAACCTTACCTTTCTTCCTTATATGCTCTTCATCCTTAGATTTGGTTTCCTCATCTTCATCCTTTTCATTATCTTCTTCCATGTCATCACCTTTTCCTTTTGTCAGCAGGAGAGTAGAACTTACTTGTCTTAGTTTGGTTATCCTCTTTTTTCCTTTGTCAATTACTTGAGGAAGCTTAATTTCAAGTTCTATTCTTGCCTTAGCTTCTTCATAAGTCCCAAAATAAGGTTCTTTAAGATCCACGGGCTAATTGGTTAATGTCTCCATGATATCTTTGGTGTCATCAATGTTAACCTCATAATCCAGAGGCTTAACCCATGCCACTCTAGGTCTGACTACCTAAATATACACTTTTTCAAGTCCACCATGAAACAGATATCATCCTTGTAGTCTCCTACAAGATTCTTAGGTATATTGTATCTATTTTTCATCTTCTCTTTGAATGATTCAAAGTATTTGTCCATGATGCTATCAAAATTTTCACTCATTTCTACTATATACTTATTTATTTGATATAAAACATGGACATCTTTTCTCCATACTACTGAACATTTAGAAGGGAAGAATTTTTGCTCAAAGAAGAATAAACAAGTCAAGAGTGAACCAAACTTACACTAATTATTCTTGGAACCTTTGATGCTCTCCATATTCTTATGGAATTGATTCAATAACAACTTGACAAGGTCAAATTCCATGTTATTCTTCACTACTTTGAGAGCTAGATCAACTACCTCACACGACACACTATTGAGATGATTGAAGCTATAGATCTTATGAGTGATCATGTAAATTTCAAACTTTAGTTCCATGTCTATGATTTTTCTTATCTTTATTCCTCTTCCATCCCACTCGGCAAGCATTTACTTTGCTAGTTCAACTCGACCTAGGGTTTTGGTTTCTTTAGCTTTATTCAAAATTGAAAGACCAATGATTTTGTGAATCATTTTCTTTGATATCTAAATAGTTTTCTCCAACCATAATTGTCCACTATGCACACAACTCAAAATATATCTCATCCATTTGATCTAGAAGTCTCTTGGCATATGTGATATATGGTTTAATCCCTTGGCTTCCAAATGTTGATGCTTAGGTTGTAGAACATCATTCACACATATCTCATTCAATGCTTCATTTATCTCATGAGTCCCTAGCTCTTGAAAAGAATAGTGATAATATGAATAGACATCATGCATGAGAAATACCTTTGGTGGAATTTGCGATTGTGCACTAGCTAGGTCAAGCGCTTCTATAATTGTCACACTCAACTTGAAGTTCGGTGCCTTGTAATCAACTCCTCGAACCAACATTTAAAACCCTTTCTTGATTTTGCTACTATAAGACACCATGCTTAGTAAGGTTTTTGAAAATTTAAAATTTCTTCAACAACAAATACTCAAATCATTCCTAAGCTCTAAAATCATTCTTCATGAAATAGCTCTTGAAATTCATAGTGAAATAGTGCATTCAATTTCTTCCTTTTTAACAAATTTCCTCTTTATAATCATCATTAATTCTTGGTATGTTTACTTGATCAGTGACAAGTTATCTTCCACTTGATTCAGCCTTTAATTCTTGGTAGACATTCACAACTCAGTAGAATCATTATCATGTAGTAGAGTCTTCAACAACTTGGTGTCCACATACAATACTTTAGTGTATCCTGACCTTGCTCGACAAGGTCTTACAACCTAACCTATCTCAATAAGGTCTTGAATTTCTATAACCACTTAGTGATCCTTGTGCATCTTGAATGCTGATATGAATCTCTTCTTCTTACTATTTAGAACTGATGAGGGATGTCTGCTTCAAAATCTTTGTTCCAGTTATTCCCATAGGGATTCAAGTTGAAATGCTTAAGTCACCCAACTCTTGAGTCACATCTACTTCATGACTTGGTCTTGCATTCTCAAGAGGTTTTAGTATCCATTACTACTTCATCTACTTTATGTTATTGTTAGCCTTGGCTTTCTTTTTATCTTTAATTCTTCCTATGTTCATATGGTTCTTGGCAAGATGTCCAACTTTGATACAAATGAAGCATCTTTTAGTGGTATCTCTTTTCCTCATGTGATGTTCCACACAGTTTGCTCCAATGTGCCCAAATTCACCATAGTAGTGGCATCTACATCATGTGTTGTAGTCCCATCCAAAAATTTCCTTCACAATCTATTCTACTAGATTCAATTTCTTGGTTTTGCATTTAGAATATTTGTGTTCTTTTTTATTGCAACTATAGCATTTTCCTTCAAACTTAGATTTCTCCTTGCATTCACTTGCTCTATGTCCATGCTTATTGCAATTGTAGCATTTTCCATTAAATTTTTCTTTACCATTACTCCAACATTTTTTTGATGTATGACCTATCTTACCACAATGATTGCAAGTAGAACTTCGATTCTTTTAAGCTCCTTGCTTGGATGATTCACCTTCATCTGTGTATCCTATTCCAAATTTGCCTTTGTGTCTATATTCACTTTGTTCATTCAATTGATTCATACTTTCTTGAGATTTTATCATCCTTTCATTGGTTTTCTTATCAATGTTTAGATCATTCTACATTCCTTCAGTTTCCAACCTTAGATTCATAAGTTCTTCATTTGCATTAGTGAGTTGATCAATGAAGTCTTCTTGCTAAAGGGAAAGATGTTGAGTTTCATTGTTCTTTCCGTCTATCTCTTCTTTGGCTTTGTATTTTTCTTCCATGACCTCGCATAATCTCACTAATTGGATTCCTTATTCTCTTTTCATCTTTCTAACTTCTTCTTGAAGATTGGAATTCTTTTCTAATAGCTCTTTGATTGCTTCATCAGCTTCATCTAAATTTCTTTTAGGATATATATATTCAATTCTTTCTTTAGTGTAGAAATTGTCATTCATTTTTACTACAAGATCTTTCCTTCTTTTCAATGATTAAGAGAGTTTCTCCTTTTCTTTCTTCAATTTCCCAATGACCAATTCAAGATCTAACTTTTTATTCTTGATAGCCTTATATAGCTTGTATACCTCCATCACTTTTGATCTTTGATCAAGCTCTTAAACTCCTTCTATGAGAACCACAATGCTTTGATACCAATTGTTAAAAATATAAGGTAGGCAAGGTTACTAAGAAGGTAGGGGTGAATCAAGAACCAATTAAACTTAATCTTATTTCACCTATTAATCCTTCATATAATGTTTTGATCTAATTGCATGCATGAAATAATGAAAGAAGTAAAACATTCATAACACTTAGCACAAGATATCGTAACCCATAAACCTTCCAAATAGAAAGTAAAACTGGGGTGGGGATGATACCCACAAGCTTTAGTACTATAGTATAAAGTTGGCCTATTAAGGCTTACAATTGATCACTTTTGATGATCTACCCTTTTAAGAGTAATAAGGACTGTGAGGTCCACCTTGTGAAAGGATTTACAAAACATTCAATGAAGTATGCACTTGGTAAAGTGATTTTACATAAGACTATTAAGTCTACCTTTTTAAAGAATTTAACTAATGGATGAACCAATGGCTAATCTTTGATCTGCAACTTTGATTTGCTGGTTGAGATTACTTGAATTGTAATGATCACCTTGCTATGATAGATAAATCTTTGTTGTCCCTTATACTCCTTGTAGCCTTCTTAATTTACACTTTTTGTTATTCCATGCTCATGTGATACTCATTTGGATATGATACAATGTTACATATATACCAATCCAAATCACAACTTACTGAAGTTAGCTACAATATAAGTTTCATAAAAATCCATAAAGTCGGCGCAATTATTGTAACTTAGGTTCTAAAGAAAAACTCGATGATGTTCTGATACTCAGTAACCACTGTCAATAATCAACATCATCTAGAACTCAGCTGAAAAAGAGGCTTAGTTCATACTAATCACTTCCAAGTAGCTTGAACTTAGTCAATATTGTGTAACTCAGTGAACACTGTGAAACTCGATATATACTAAATCACTCGGTTAACACTCCATGGCTCGGCCAACACTAGATTTGCATCACTAATACTGTGAGCTTGGTAGAGACTAGAGAACATGTTTAACACTAAATAACTTGGTTAACACTATGTAACTTGTTTGACACTATGGAGCTTAGTTAACACTAGAGTTTTCGTCACTTGCACTAAAAAACTTGGTAGACACTACTATACTTGGCATGAACTATACATAGGTTCTAAAGCTCAGTAGCAATTGTATATTGACTAAGTGTGAGTTACTAATAGAAAAATTGACCTTAATGTCAATAGAAGGGTGCTCCCCTTAATACTGCAAACTCATAACAAAAACAAAGAAATAACAACAATTTGCTAGAACAAAATATGGGCTTCTTATTATCGTTGCCAATATAGAATTACATAATTTTGAAATACAATATGAAAACCCACATGGGCACCTTTCTTACAATAATTTGTAAAGTAGGGTTTCAAACTATCACCCAAAGTTATCCTAGAAAATCTATGGGCCTTTCTTACATAGGCAATTTTATGTTGTCAAGGAAGTTTCTAGACATCAAACCCTAACCCGTGAGGTTGACCAACCTTAAAAATAGATATAGAGTTGGCCCAATACACTTTTGACATTTATTTTGGAAATTCCAATTGGCCCAACTTTAGAAGACCATAACTTATGAACCATTTCTCTAATTGGCTATTATAACCCCATTATGGAATCCTTATTTTTTTACCTACAAGGATTGACTTATGCAAGCTCAAGTCAACCCCATTTCAAAGCCCATCTAAGGCCTCTAAGGCCTTCAAAATTGATGCTAAAGTTTTTCTACCAAAATTAAACACCTAAAATCTACAATAACTTTATGAATACTCATGATATGATACTATGATGAAGGGTGTTCCCCTTAATACCTTAAACACATAATAGAAACAAAGAAATAACATCAATTTACGAGAAAAAATATGGGCTTCTTATTATTGTCACAAATGCAGAATTACCAAATTTAGAATTATAATATGCTAACCCACATGGGTTCCTTCATTATAGTAATCTATAAGACAAAGTTGTGAGCTATCACCAAGAGCTATTCTAGACAATGTGCAGACACTTCTTAAATTGGAAATTTTTGTGCCACTCAGGAAGATTATAGACATTCAATCTTAATACCAAGGGCTAACAAATCCTAACAATATATATAGAGTCAACCAAATACACCTTTGACATTTATTGTGAAAGTTTGGTTGGCCTAACTTTAGAAGGCCATAACTTTCAAACCCTTGCTTCAATTGGCTATTATAACCACTTTTCATAATCTTTAGCTTTTGGTCAATAGGTTCTGATTTGTGCAAGTACTCATTTATTGAGTTTTTGGGACTCATTCAGGCACATTTAGGCCTTCAATGGTGATCCTAAAGTTTTTATACCAAAATTGCACACCAAGAATACAACAATAAATCCATGAATACTCATGATATGGCACTAAGCCTCAACTAGTAGATTGATATATCCAATATGAACATCTACCTCTAAAATTAGAACAATCTAAGCTCGTATGACTAACTTACTAGGTAACGAGCCTCCAAAAATAAAAACTCTACACTAAGACAACCCTTATTCAAGAGAAAAAAAAAAAAAAGGAAATATTTTTGGGTGATGCAAGGTTTTTCTTACACCCAAGATGCTCTTGCATCAAAGACCTAAGTTAATTTGAGAAGTAACCCTGTCATGTCTCAAGTGTTCAAAGGAAAACCAAGATGAATAACCTCTCTCTTGCTAGCAATGATAAATCTTCTACTGGCCTCCCTTTCTAGTTGACCATGTATTCTTCATAAGTTCCTCTCCTTGTACTTTTTCCAACATGATGTTGAAAACAAATTGATATAAGTATGATAAATGTGTTTTAATAATTATTTTATCACTGATGTCAAATTTGCTACTTGCTAGTAAGATAATTTCTTATATGATTTAAGTACTGTCATTTATTTGATTGATAAAGAGGATTCGATCAAATAAGGCAACAATAGCACCTAGAGGAAAGGTTGAGTTATGATATGAAAAGGGGTACAAGAATTAGTTAAGATAGTGATATTATAGTCCACTAATAATCTACTTAAGGTTGCAAAGGTTGGATTACACTTAGTAAGTCTGGAAAAACAAATTAAATGAAGTTTGTCTACCAAGCTTGATCGAGTGGATAGTAGGTGTCGAGAAAAGTTAGTGCAAGCCAAGCAGAAAAATAGTTCAAGCCATGTAAAGTCAATTTTAGTGTAAGCTGAGTGAAATAGTGTAAGCTAAGTAAAGTTTAGTTGACGTTGAGTATCAGTAAACTTTAGTTCATGCTGAGTATTTGGACAATAGATGTCAAGCAACATAGTATGTGTGGGCATTAGAAGCCAATTAATATCAAGTGTCAAAATTATGAGAAAGATCAAGAATTTGATGAATCTTAGCTGACAAGTATGATTTCTTGGATTATATGAATCATGTGGAAGATAAGGTTGATGAGGTGGTGGCACAAAATTTTTGGTGAACCATTTTGAGGGTGAATTCAAAGAAAATTGAAGGAGAAGTTTCTAGAAGGGAATGAAATGAAATGAGGGGTGGATTCATTGAATCTTACCTAATCTGACCTAACCCTAAAATGGACGATGGAGGATGAATGACAAAAGATCTTAATTCTTTATTTATAGAGATGGTTGGTTAGAAGAAAGGGTTGTCATGTGTGAGAACCTAAGGAAGACAAGGATGTTGGATATAATTATTTAATTGTGTGTTGTCTTTGATATCACACAAATGTCACATTAGGTGTTAGTTAGTGCTTACTAAGCTCACTGGGTCAGTAAGATAGTTTTCCTTGTCTATCGAGCGTTCTTGAAGTTTACTCTAGGAAAATAGTGTCTACCGAGCTCACTCAGGCATTGAAGGAAATTATGGCAAAAGATAGTGTTAAATGCATTCTCATGGTTGGTTAACGAAGGAAAGTTGGTCAGAGTTAGTGCTAATCAAGTTCACTCGATTACCAAAGGATTTTTGCAAGTTTGTAGTATTAACCAAGCTTCTATTGGTTAACACAGGAAATTGTCTTGGAACCAATGTTTACTAAGCGGGGTTGGCTAATAAAGGATTTTGTTATTTTGGCATAAGAAGCTTAATTATTTTAAGTATTGTTTCTAGATAACTATGGTAATGATTATTAGTTATTATAATTTGTATTGAGCTGACTTGACAATTTGGAAGGTATAAATAAAAGGTCAAGTTGAGATTTCTAGTGTGTGTGCAAGTGTGCTAATTAGATTGAGAAGAAAAGAGAGGGAGCAAACTTGAAGGATAAGTAGGTATCTCTGAGGAGTAGAAAAGTAATATTTGATAAGGAAGGATCAAATTTTGAGCAGAATAGAGATCTAGATTCAGCAATTTAGTTGCATCACAATCAGGTCATTTCATTGTTACTCCCTAACCGATGTAGCAGTGATCTAAAATCTCTTAATAGAGTTGGTTTAACAACTAGTTGTAAATCCTCTAACAAGGTGAAAGTTCCATTGAATTTTTATAAGACTTCTTGCAAGGTCACTCCTAATAGGGTTATTAAATCCTCTAACAAGGTCACACCTAACAATGTGTTTTGTAGCCTTTAACAAGGTTGGCTCCTAATAGGGCTCACTTTAGAAGAGTTAAAAGTAGTAACTAGTTACATTGGTGGTTTTTCTCACATTGGGTTTCTATGTTAAATCCTAGTGTCTCATGTGTTCATGTTATTTCTCTTATTCTTGCAAATTAATTACTGTTAATTTTTTAAGGTTTGCTAAAAGTAATTCACACTCTGCATTTACCGAGTTACAACATTTTCTCTATGTTTACCAAGTAATAGCAGCAATCAGTTTTCTCAGTCTAAATTTTATTGTTGACATCTAAGGGATCTAGAAAATATTTTAATGGTAACTAATTCACCCCCCTCTTAGTTACTCCTTCTATATTTTCAACAATTGGTATTAGAGATTTTGGTGCTTGCAGGAAAGGCTTCAAGTTACAAGACAGAGATTCTAAAGCTAAACAAAGACAGCTTGTTAGCATGGTAGGGACTCATAAGACTTCATCTAGCCACCATTAGTGATTCAAGTTGCAAATACCTTGATGAAGAATACAAATCTCCTACTGGTGCATTATCTATTGGAGGTCTTGCTAAGAAAAAGAACTATAACATCATGATGATTGATATTGCATCTGCCCTCAGCTATGATGAATTTGATGAGATCAAAGATTGTAAAACTACTTTTGATATGTGGAACAAGCTAAAGGACATCTATGGTGGTGATGACAATAGAAGGAGAGCCAAAGTAGAAAGCTTTAGAGGATAGTTTGATCAGATGAGAATGAGAGAAGATGAAAATGTTGCCAAATATGTGGAAAGAATCAAAGCTAGTGTCAGTGCAATCAGAGCTTCTAGAGGAGAAATCAAGGAAGAAACTATTGTAACTAAAGTTCTCAGAACATTGCTTCATATCTATGCAATTAGAGTATCTACTATTTTATAAAAGAGGTGTGATCCAAATCACAAGTTAAGTTTGGATGCCTTGGTAGGAATATTGACAACTTTTGAGCTAGACAACTTTGACAATTATGTTTCAGCTTTCAAAAATGTTGAGTCTGCATTTGAAACTAAACTTTCACTCAAAGAGAAAGGCAAGAAAATAAAGGACATTTAGTCAAAAAGAGAAAAGGAAACAAAGGAAAGTTTTGACAATGATCTTGAAGTTGTTAAAACTTTACTTGCAAAGAAATATTCTAGAGGTAGACGAAAATACAAAGGTAAAGTTCCCCTAATCTATTTTTCATGTGAAGCAATTGGTCATATTGTTGCCAGGTGCCCAAACAAAGAAAGAAAGGATGAGAAGAAGAGCAACAAGTACAAAGGCAAGAAGGAATTCAATAGTCACAAATCTTTCAAAGAAAAAGGTAAGAAGTGTTGTTTTATGGCTAAAGATTCTAATAACAGTAAAGATGAGATAGTATACATTGATGTAAAAGATGAATCTAGTGAAGAAGAAGATAAGATGGCATTTATCTCTCACATCAATAAAACTGATAGATGGATCATAGATAGAAAATGTTCAAATCATATGACTAGAGGCAAAACAAAATTTGAACACTTTGAACACTATGATGGAGGTAATGTAAGGTTTGGAAACAATGAACCTTGTTGCACAAAATGGAAAGGTCACATATCATTAACCAATGAACTTGTATGTGACAATGCTTATTGGGTTGAAGGACTAAAACATAATTTGCTAAGTGTAGCAGAGCTAATCAACATTGGATTCAATGTAGAATTCATGAATGGCAAGGCAAGACTACTAGATGACAAAGGGAATATGATTGGTTCAGGCAAACAGGGAAGAGGTAGTCTCATTTATCTTGATCTTGGTGATTGCTCATATTTTATTGCTCAAATGGAAGAAATTTGGTTATGGCATAGAAGACTATGTCATGTAAACTTTGATAATATGGTCAAGATAAGAAAATTCAGAAAAGTAAGAGGTATCCCTAGTTTGAAGAAACTAGATGTTAAATTATGCAAAAAATTTCAGATTTCCAAAATGGGAAAGACTTTTTTTAAGAGTAAAAACTATCAATCTGAAGATGTCTTGAAAATTGTGCATACTAATTTGTATGGACCCATTGGAATAGAAAGATATAGTGGAAAAAATTTCTTTATTCTTTTTGTTGATGACTATTCTAGAATGATGATTGTTATGTATCTTAGAGAAAAGTTAGAAGCATTTGAGAAATTCAAATGGTTTTGGCAAGAGTAGAAAAGGAAACAAGGAAAAGATTGAAATGCTTAAGATCAGATAGAGGTGGTGAATTCATCTCCAATGAATTCAATAATTTCTGCATTGAAAGAGGAATCAAAAGATAGGTATCAATCCCTAGTAATCCCAAGCATAATGGAATAGTTGAAAGAAGAAATAGATCCATCATGGATTGTGCAAGGACTTTAATGATTGAAAAGAATGTTGCTATCAAATACTGGAAGGAAGCCATCAGCACTATAATCCAGACTTTGAATCGAGTGCAGTTGAAGAAGGACTCACATAAAACTCCCTATGAATTATGGTATGGCTACAAACTTAGTGTAAGTTGCCTAAAAGTATTTGGCAGTAAATGTTATATCTTGAAAGATTCTACAAAAGGAAATTTTGATGTGAAAGGTGACGAAGGTATATTCTTAGGATATTCTTGCAGAAGTAAGGCATATAGATGTTTGAATTTGTCTACTCACAAAATCATACAAAGTACACATGTTAGAATTGATGAGTTTGCAAAAAAGACTAAAGAAGAAAGCAAAAGGGAACCAGAAGACTAAAAAAGAATTTTTTTTATTTGAACTTGATACATTGCCAAGCACATCTAATAATAAGAAGACTTCACCTCTTGAATCTTCCTTAGCTACCAAGTTGCAAGAAGTTCAAACTGAGTCACAAGGACCCAATCACATTCTAAGGCTACCAAGCCAATGCCTACCAAGTTTGAATGACCCAAGCCAGAAGTTGAGATTCAAAATGAAGATAGTACAATTCATTCAAAAGGCAAAGAACCTATATTGGAAAAATATGTCAGAAGACATCATGTACCTGATCAAATTATTGGAGATAAATTAAAAGGTACTATGACAAGAAGCAAATTAAAAGGTACATGTTTACTTGCTGAATTTGAAACTAGAAGTGTTAAAGATGCATTGGAAAATGAAAGTTGGATTGAGGTTATGAGTGAAGAAATACAACAAATAGAGAAGAACAAAACTTAGACTCTTGTTCCTAGGCCTAAAGATAAAAATGTGATTGGAACAAAATGGGTATTTAGAAATAAGCTAAATGAAGATGGACAAGCATCAAGAAGCAAAGCTAGATTAGTGTGCAAAGACTATTCTCAAGAAGAAAGAATTGATTATGGTAAGATTTTCACCCTTGTTGCAAGATTAGAAGGTGTTAGGACCCTACTTTCATATGTTGCTCACAAAGGATTCAAAGTATATTAGATGGGTGTTAAATATACATTTCTCAATGGTATTCTTGATGAAGAAGTCTACATTGAAGAACCAGAAGGTTTTATTGATCCAAACAAAAGGGACATGGTTTGCAAATTACACAAAGGACTGTATGGTTTGAAACAAGCTCCTAGAGCATGGTATGAAAAGTTACACAACTATCTTATACAGATTGGTTTTTAGAGAACAAATGATAATAGTAGTTTGTATATCAAGGAAGGACCAGATAATAAGATTATATTGGAAAAGATATTTGTGGATGACACTCTTTTTATAGGGAATGATGATCTATGTGAAGAATTTTTAGAACAAATGAACAAAGAGTTTGAAATGTCCATGTTTGGTGAGATAAAATTCTTTGTTGGATTACAAATACAACACAACAAGAATGGTATCTACATTACTCAATCTAAGTATATCAAGGAGATACTCAAGAAGTTTGGTATGGAAGATTCTAAATCAGTTGTTATCCCTATGTGTACTAGACTTAAGTGTACAAAAGATGATGACTTTGAAAAGGTAGATCAGACCTTATATAGATCAATGATTGGGAAATTATATTATGTAGTTCATACAAGGCCTAATATTGCTTTAGTAGTTGGAATAGTGGCAATATTCTTAGCTAAACCTAGAGAAAATCACATGATGACAGTCAAAAGAATCTTGAGATATTTGAAAGGCACTAAAGAGTATGGTTTATGATACAAACTTGGAGGAGACTTAGACCTAAAGGTATTCACTAATGCTGATTGGGTAGAAAATCTTGATGACAGAAAAAGCACAAGTGGTGGAGCATTCTTTCTTGGTAAAAGGTTGGTATCTTGGACAAGCAAAAAGAAAAATTGCACATCCCAATCCACTATAAAAGTAGAATATGTAGCAGTAGCAGTGAACTGTTCTAACATTGTTTGGTTTAAACAACTATTGGAAGGCATGAAGGTTGAGATCAAAGAACCAGTTGTCATATTTTTTGATAACACCAACACAATTAACATATCAAAGAACCTAGTAATGCATTCCAAAACAAAGCACATTGCTATAAAATATTAATTTGTTACAAAATTGGTGTAGGAAAAAGAAATCAGATTGGAATATGTCCATACAAAAGAATAAATTGCAGACATATTCACCAAGCCATTACCTAAGGATGCATTCTTGTATCTAAGAGGTAAGCTAGGGGGCATTCTCCTATCAATAGGAACCAAGTTGAAGATCAATTAGTTGATGTAGCATAAGAGAATATTGCATATGAATCAGTACTCAAGGTACATTCATACTAATTTGGTATGTGTTCTCTTGGCATGTGTTGTCAAAGAGGGAGAAAATTACTGTCATATCTTTCTGAAATTCATTTATATCTTTCTGAGGGAGAAGTACACTATCATAAGAAGTTATGTAATTCCTTCACAGAGGGAGAGTACTACATGAAAGAAGAAGTTCTTGTGAAAATTTTAAGAGGAAGAAACTTTCTATTAGAGAAAGTCTTGTTCTCAAATTTCATTGTGCTATGACATGTGTTGCCATCAATGCCAAAGAGGGAGATTGTTGGATACAATTGTTTAATTGTGTGTTGTCTTTGATGTCACACAAATGTCATATTAGTTATTAGTTAGTGCTTACCGAGCTTACTTGGTCAACAAGACAGTTTTCCTTGTCTACCAAGTGTTCTTGAAGTTTACTCTGTAAAAACAGTGTCTAACGAGCTCACTAGGGAATCAAAGGAAATAATGGCAAAAAATAGTGTTAACCAAGTTCTCATGGTGGAAAGCTAGTTAGAGTTAGTGCTAACTAAGTTCACTTGGTTACCAAAATATTTTTGCAAGTTCGCAGTGTTAACCAAGCTTCTGTTGGTTAACATAGGAAATCATCTCAGAACCAATATTTGTTGAGCAGGGTCAGCTAATAAAAGATTTTCTTGTTTTGGCATAGGAAGCTTAATTATTTTAAGTATTGTTTCTAGTTGACTATGGTAATGATATTGGTTATTATAATTTGTATTGAGTTGACTTGACAATCTAGAAGGTATAAATAAAAGGTCAATTGAGATTTCTAGTGTGTGTGCAAGTGTTTTAATTGGATTGAGAAGAAAAGAGAGGGAGAAAACTTGAAAGATAAGCAGGTATCCTTTAGGAGAAAAAAAGTAATATTCAATTAAGAAGGATCAAATTTTGAGCAGAATAGAGATTTGGATTCAGTAATTTAGTTACATCACAATCAGGTCATTTCATTGTTACTCTCTAACCATTGTAGCATAGATCTAAATTCTCTTAACAGAGTTGGTTTAATAGCCAGTTGCAAATCCTCTAACAAGGTGATAGTTCCATTCAATTGTTCTAAGACCTCTTGTAAATCCACTCCTAATATGGTGATTAAATCCTCTAACAAGGTCACACCTAACAGTGTGTTTTGTAACCTTTAATAGGGTTGGCTCCTAGCAGAGCTCATTTTAGAAGAGTGAAAAAAGTAACTAGTTACATTGGTGGTTTTTCCCATATGGGGTTTCCATGTTAAATCTTGGTGTCTCATGTGTTCATGTTATTTCTCTTATGCTTGCAAATTAATTACTATTAATGTTTTAAGATCTACTAAAACTAATTCACACTCTGCATTTACTAAGTTATAGCATTTTCTCTATGTTTATCAAGTAATAGTAGCAATCATTTTTTTTAGTCTAAATTTTATTGTTGACATCTAAGGGATCTAGGAAATATTTTAGTGGTAACTGATTCACCCCCACTCTTAATTACTCCTATATTTCCAACAAAGGATTTTAGGGTATTTCTTCATTTAGTGACCTAAGAGAAGAGACTGTGTTGGAAAGAAAAACAAGAATGCTTAAGGGTATGGATGCTTGAAAGGTGAACAAGCTATCAGAGTTGAAGTGTATGAAAGCCAAGCAAAATGGAGGGCTAAAACAAAAATCTATAATTTGAAAGTGTGTTGTAAGTTATTATTAGATCAAGCCTTATTATTACTCTCTAATCATTGTATTAGTCTAGGGTAAATCCTTTGGATTAAGGTTGACCTAATAGTCATTTGTAAATGCTTTAATCAGGTGACATTCCAAGTGAATGATCTAAAGTCCTTTTATAAGGCTCACTCCTAATAGGATGATTGAAATCCTTTAACTAGGTCACATTTAACAATGTGCATTGCAACCTTTAACATGGTTAGCCTTTCACAAGGCATCACTTCAAAAGACTGAGAAAGAGTAGCATGGTATTGGTATTTTTTTCCAAATTGAGTTTCCATGTTAAATCATTGTGTCAAATGTGTTATTAAATCTATTATGTTTCATGTTTACATTTCTACGAATTGATTTGACAACAACCTACAAGTTTGAGTGATTGCATAATCTAATGGATGCATGCATGATGAAAATGTCTTATGGATACGAGTTCACCAAGCTGTGAAAAGTTTCATTTGTACATTTGGACCTTGGATAACTAATTCACCCCCCCCCCCCCCCCCGGGTCTCAATTATTCTAAAGAATTCCAACCATTGGTATTAGAGCCATTTGCTTAAGAGGACTAATTTGAAGGTACTAGAAGCATAGAGATCAATATTTCAAAAAGAGAAGTACCCAAGCTTAATAGAGATAACTTTCCTACATGACAAATTCTGGTGAAGCTACACCTAGGAGGTCTTGGAGATCATGCACAATCTACCACTAATGTTAAGTATGTTGATCCTACTAGAGCCCTAACTATTGAAGATCTGAAAAAAGAAAAAAGAACAAAGAACACAATTAAGCAATGTTGGAGATTGCCTTTTCCCTAAGCTATGTCAAGTTTGATGATATCAAAGGTTGTGACAGTGCAAAGAAAATGTGGGATGCTATACACACTATTTATGGAGGTGACAAGAATGAACTAAGAGCCAAACCTAAAAGTCTCAGAGGTAAATTTGATGACATGAGAATGCAAGAAGTTGAGAATATTGCTTAATATTGCTCGAGGATAAAAAATGATGTCAATGGAATAAGAGGAGCTACTGGTAAAATAGATAATAATATTGTATTAAGTAAATTTTTGAAAACACTATTGCCTATATATGTTATTAGAGTTTCTACAATACAAGAACTAAGATGTATGACAAGGAATGCTCTAACTCTTGAAGGTCTAGTAGGTAGGTTCACTAGTTTTGAACTATCTAATTTCAAAAATTAAAGACCTAGAAATATTGAATCTACTTTCAAAGCTAAGTTTCCATTAAAAGATCCTGAAGAGAAGAAGAAGAAGAAGAAAAAGACAAAATATGTGTCCAATGATAGTGATATAGATGAGGAATATGTAGATCAACTTGAAGCACTATTAGCAAGGATATTTTGTAGAGGTAAAGGCAAGTTTAAAGGTAAGTTACCTATCATGTGTTTTAATTGCAATGAGGTTGGTCATATTGTTGCTAGATATCTAGAGAAAAAGAATTAGAAAGGTGGTGACAAGTACAAAAGTAAAAGAGATGAAGCAAACTAAGACTACAAAGACAAAGGCAAGAAGTCTTGCTACATTGCTGAAGAGGAAACAAAAGATAGATCTGAGGATCATGATGATGAAGTGGTGTATGTTGCAATGAATGATGAATCTGATAAGGATGAAGCAACTACACTAGTGTCTTGTGTGAACAAGAATGATAGATGGATCATTGACAGTGGGTGTTCATATCACATGACTGGAGGTAAAAGTAAGTTCATTACCTTGAAATATTATGATGGAAATAGTGTAAGGTTTGGAAATGATGCACCATGTATGATAAAAGGAAAAGGTACTATCAAGCTCACAGAAAATATTTTATGTGACAATGATTACTATATTGAAGAACTTAACTATAATTTTTTAAGTGTTTTACAATTAAATAATTTTGTACGTAAGGTTGAGTTTGAGAACAAAATTGCTAAGATAAATGATACTGATTGGAAAAGGTGATCAAACAAGAGGTAATCTATTCTACCTTGATATAGAGGATACTACTTTTTTAGTTTTAGAATTTGATGATGTGTGGCTATGGCACAAGAGGTTATGTCATGTTAATTTTGATAACCTAGTTAGTATCAGTAACATGAGAAAAGTCAAATGTTTGCCTAAGTTGAAGAACCCTAACAATATAATTTCCAAACAATGTGAGTTAGGCAAAATGACAAAGTAAAGTTTTAAGAGTAAGACTCATGCCTCTAAAGGAATATTAGAGATTGTTCATTGTAACTTGTATGGACCAATTGAAGTGCGAAGCTACAAAGGAGATAAGTACATTATGTTGCTTGTTGATGATTATTCTAGAATGATGATTGTTATGTTTCTAAAAAAAAAATCTTATGCTTTCCAAACTTTTAAGTGATACTTAGCAAGAGTTGAGAAGGAAATAGGTAAAAGTCTAGAATGTTTGAGATCTAATAGAGGAGGAGAATTTACATCAAATGAGTTTGAGGTGTTTCGTAATGACAAAGGATTCAAAAGATAGACATCAGCTCCTATAACCCCTCCACAAAATGGAATTGTTGAAAGGAGGAACAGGTCTATAATGGACTGTGCTAGGACACTCATGATGGAGAAAAATATTGGTTTGAAATACTAGATAGAAGCTATAATTACAGTTTTCTATACCTTGAACTATGTACAAGTCAAGAAAGGTACTCATTCAACACCTTTTGAACTATGGTATGCATACTCACCCACTGTAAAATATTTTAAGGTATTTGTAAGTAAATGCTATATTCTCAAAGATTTTAGGAATGGTAAACTAGATGCATAAAGTAAAGAAGGAATATTTCTTGGTTATTCTATAAGAAGTAAAGCTTATAAGCATTTAAATACTAACACTAACAAAGTTGTGGAAAGTGTAAATGTAAAATTTGATGAATTTATAGAAGTATATGAGGCTAAACCTATGAAGGAACTACAAGAATACAAATTATTTGTATACTTTTATGAAGGTATGCCTACTGATGAAGATGTTGTAAATCAAATTGCAAACCAATAGCAAGTTTGAGTGATTGTTGTGTTACATACTATGAATGTCAAGTTGCATTTAGGAACCGAGCTACATTTAGGTGTCGAGTTATAGAATAAAGTTGAGGCACATATTGATTCTAAAATTAATGTACATGAAAGAGATGTTGAACTACTTGATAGAGAGGTACATAGTGATTTCAAAGTTGAGAGACCAAATGTAGAAGCCAGAGCTGAACCAAGATTGTCTGAGTATGTCAAGAGACATCATCTTGATGCACAAATCATTGGAGATAAAGATGCTACACCTATGAAAAGGAACAAGTTCAAAAATGATACATGTTTGCTAAGCATGCAAGAGCCTAAAATTGTGAAAGATGCCTTAGAAGATGTGGACTAGAGTAAAGCCATTGAATAAGAGATTGAAAAAATTGAAAAAAATAAGACATGGACTCTAGTTCCTAGACCAGAAGACAAAAATGTGATTGGTACCAAGTGGGGGTATAGAAATAAGTTAGATGAAAATGGTGAAGTCACAAGGAACAAGGCAAGATTAGTTTGTAAATGATATGCAAAAGAAGAAGGGATATACTATGGAGACACATTCACTCATATTCTAAGATTAGAAGGAGTAAGAACCTTGCCTACTTACTATGCATACAAAGGTTTCAAAGTTTATCAAATGGATGTTGTGTCTACATTTTTGAATGTTATATTCAAGGAAGAGGTTTATATAGAATAGCTAGAAGGATTTGTTGATGTTAACAAAAAAAAACATGGTATGTAGACTAAATAAATATTTATATGATTTGAAGCAAGAACCAAGAACATGGTATGAGAGACTACATAATTATCTAGTGAAGATTAGATTTGAGAGGATTGATGATGATGCAGGAGCATCCAGAGGTATAAGGGCAATCCTGTGTCACCCAAAAAAATGTACTTAGACTTAGTTTCTATTTTATGTCTTTGCATTTTTGGATACCCATTTGGCTCAAATAAAGGTTCCAACTCTCATATTTCAACTATCAGTGCATTTAAAAATCCCGAAAAAATAGGAGCATGCAATTTGACCATCATTTTGGTGACCTAGAAGGTGTGACTTGGCCCGATGAATGTAATCGAGATTTAGAGCATTCCAGAAAAAGAATCAGGTCAAAAGGCCCCACGGTTTGAAAGTTATTGCAGTTTTTTGGGTTTTGGAGAACCCCTAAGAATGCTTCAGAGTCAGGTTTGGGGCATTAAATGACCTTGAAAAGGGTCAAAAAATGGGGGACGAGCAAAGCTTGTCCATAGGGCTATAGAGCGCTTCGAGAGCTTTCCGAAAATGTAAACGGTTCGTCAATCGGAGTTACAGTTCAAAAGTTATGCCTCCCGGAAGTTCGGCTACCGTTTCTGGATTCTTCTAGAATTGCACCGACTTCTAACGCAGCTTCTGGAACCTTCTATTTTGTCGGTGGATGTCTACTAGCACTTTCTAGAATGTACTCCTAGTCCTTAACCCTCCGGGGTCTATTTAAGGAGATTTCTGGCATTGTAAAAGGCAGTTCGGATTGGAGCTTGAGAGGAGGTGCTAAAAGGAGAAATATTCTCCAGATTTATGCTATTGTAAGCCTGCAGGGCATGTTTTGAGTTTATTTTCTCTGCACTGTTTGTACCAGCTTATTTTCTCAGTTAATATAATTTCCCCTTTCTATTGTGTCTATTCTGGTAGTTGGGTTGTGTCCCCATCAAGTGGTATCAGAGCCGGTTTTCCTGAGTGTGTAGACAGAGCGCCGACTGTGAGGCAGTTTGCCCCAGGACTGTGTGGTTGTGGGTTCGAGTTAGAAGATGCCTCCACGAAGAGAGCGTGGTGGAAGGGCCAGAGCTGTTGATCCTGAGGAGGTTAGAGCCCTCCAGAGACAGGTACAAGCATTGCAAGAGGAGCTTCGTAGAGGAGCAAATATTGCCGCAGATGACAATAGTGAGGATGACAATGAAGAGGAAGTAATGGAAGTTGACGGGGAAGTTCTGAATCCTGTAGAGGAAAGGCTTTTTAGGGCCATTTCTAGGTTTGGGAAAAGACCTACAATTGAAGTGGGTATATTTTCGAGGAATTTGAAACCAGATGAGTTGATCGATTGGATCAATGAACTGGACGAATACTTTGAGTATGAGGATATAAGGGACCCAGATAGGGTTAAGTTTGCAAAGGCAAAACTAAAAGGCCATGCCAAAATCTGGTGGCAAGAGATTCAACTGGAAAGACTTAGAAGAGGAAAGGAGAAGATCACAAGATGGGATCGCATGGTGGACAAATTAAAGAAGCAGTTCATTCCTGTGGACTACGAGCTTGATCTGTTTAAGAAGATGCATGGATTAAAGCAAGTAGGAAGATCAGTCCAAGAATATATAGAGGAGTTTTACCGACTCCTGATTAGAGCGGGGCATGCAAAAGCAAATAAGGAGAAGGTTGCTCGTTATATCAGTGGGTTACGACCTAGCATCCAGGAGGAACTAAGTCTGGTAAGAATGACCAATGTTGAAGAAGCATACCAGTTTGCCCTACGAGTTGAAGAGAAGCTGAGTAAAAGGTTTGAAGGAAGACAAAGAGGGCGCGGTCAAGGAGGAAGGGGAAGCGGTAGATCATCTGGAGGCCGCAATGAAACTCAAAAGAAAAATGAAGATGAGGGTACTAGCAGGAACCAGAGGAATGAGGGTTTCAACCGCTCCCGTGATCAAGACTTTGGAAATCAAAGAGGAAGAGGTAGAGGACGTGGGCAAGGAAGAGGAGGCTTCCGTGGTACCTGTTTCCATTGCAATGAAGAAGGTCATCGTGCCTTTGAATGCCCTCAACGACAAGGAAGGACAGATAGGAGAGCTGAGGGCCAAGCTAGGGTTGCTCATGTGGATGAGGATGCACAATCATCACATTCAGAGGATGCAGAAAGAGGAGAGGCCTTGGTAAATGAAAGAGTCCTACTAAGTGGTGAGAATGAACCAGGACAACGGAGGAGTTTGTTCCGTACCAGATGCAAGTGTGAGGATAAATGTTGTGATGTGATCATTGATGGTGGTAGCACTGATAACTTGGTATCCGAAGAGATGGTCTCTAAGCTGAAGCTCAAGAGGGAGAAACATCCCCAGCCCTATCGGATTTCTTGGGTAAAAGATGATCATAAGGTCCTGGTAAGTGAACAATGTTTAGTAAAATTCAAAATTGGGAGTTACCATGATGAAGTTCTTTGTGATGTTATTTCGATGGATGTTTTCCATCTATTGTTGGGTAGACCATGGCAGTTTGATAGACATGCAATACATGATGGACATGCAAACACATACTCTCTGACAAAGGATGGAGTTCGCCACAAATTGAAGCCCATGAAAAAGGAAGGTGAAAAGGTATGTAGCAGTGCTAGGATTTGTCTTGTTGATGGAAGGAAGTTTTTAGATGGCATGAAACATCAGCGTATGTGCTATGCTTTGATTCCTAGAAAAGATAAAGAAGGTAGTAGTGAAATACCATTTGAAGTTTCAGATTTACTAGGAGAATTTGGAGATATTATCTCTGATAATGTTCCAGATGGATTGCCACCAGTAAGGCAAATCAGTCATCAGATAGATCTGATTCCAGGAGCTAGTTTGCCTAACAAGGCTGCTCACAGGATGACTCCTACTGAAACAGAGGAGCTAAATAGACAGGTTCAGGATCTGTTGAGGAAGGGCTTGATTCGAGAGAGCCTAAGTCCATGTGCAGTACCTGCAGTACTTGCACCAAAGAAGGATGGAGAGTGGAGGATGTGTACAGATTCTCGAGCTATAAATAGGATAACCATCAAGTACCGGTTTCCTTTACCAAGGATGGATGATCTTATGGACTGCTTGAGTGGAGCTCAGTACTTCACAAAGATAGATCTGAAGAGTGGCTATCATCAGATACGGATTCGAGAAGGAGATGAGTGGAAAACAGCCTTCAAGACCAAGGAGGGTCTTTATGAGTGGTTAGTCATGCCCTTTGGATTGACGAATGCCCCAAGCACCTTCATGCGGCTCATGAATGAGGTACTTAAGAAGTTCTTGGGAAAATTTGTTATTGTCTATTTGGATGATATTTTAATTTTCAGCAAGACTTTGGAAGAACATTTGCTGCATATTCGTAGTGTCTTTGAAAGGCTGAGGGAAGAGAAACTGTTAATTAATCTAAAGAAGTGTGTCTTTGCAAAAAGGGAGTTAGTCTATTTGGGATTTGTTATATCACCTGAAGGACTCAAAATGGATCCAGAGAAGGTTAAAGCTATCTTGGAATGGCCTACTCCAAGGTCTGCTACTGAGGTAAGATCATTTCATGGTCTGGTTAGTTTTTACAGGAAGTTTATTAAGAATTTCAGTGGCATATGTGCACCCCTAACTGATACAATAAGAGGGGATAGAAAAGAGTTCAAATGGACTGCAGCAGCTGCGAGAAGTTTTGAATTGCTGAAGAAGAAGGTGACTGAACAGCCTGTGTTGGCACTTCCAGATTTCAGAAAAGTATTCCAGGTGGACTGTGATGCTAGTGGTAGTGCTATTGGGGCTGTATTAAGCCAAGAAGGTAAGCCTATTGCATATTTTAGTGAAAAATTGAATGATGCAAAGAAGAAGTATTCTGTTTATGATCAAGAGTTCTATGTGATAGTTCAGGCCTTAAAGAAATGGAGGCATTATTTATTGCCAAAGGAATTTGTTTTGTATACTGATCATCAGGCATTACAGTACCTTAATAGCCAAGGTAAGTTGAATCAGAGACATATGAAGTGGGTAGAATTCTTGCAGAGTTATACATTTGTGTTAAAGCATAGAAGTGGAAAATTTAACAGGGTTGCAGATGCATTAAGTAGGAGACAATTGTTGCTTACAACAATGCAGGTTGAAGTAGTTGGGTTTGATGAACTCAAGAATTTGTACCCTGAGGATCCTGATTTTGCTGAAGCATGGAAAGCTTGTAAAGAACCTGTTACTGTAGATAGAACCAAGTGGTTATACTATTTGATTCAGGATGGCATGTTGTTCAAAGGTAGTCAATTGTGCATTCCAAGGAGTTCCATGAGGGAAAATCTGATTAAGGAGAAACACAGTGGAGGGATGGCAGGACATTTTGGTCAGGATAAGACCATTGCCATTCTTAGAGAACATTATTTTTGGCCCCAAATTACACAGGATGTGAAGAAGTTTGTACAGAGTTGCCAGGTTTGTCAAGTTGGCAAGGGGTTTAGTCAAAATACTAGCCTATATCAGCCATTGCCTGTTCCATCAAGGCCATGGGAGGACATAAGTATGGATTTTGTTCTTGGATTGCCAAGGACACAAAGGGGTAATGACTCAGTATTTGTGGTGGTTGATAGGTTCTCCAAAATGGCACATTTCATTCCATGCCATAAAACTCATGATGCTGTCCATATTGCAGACTTGTTTTTCAAAGAGGTGGTAAGACTACATGGTCTTCCAAGAAGTATAGTTTCTGACCGAGATACTAAATTTGTAGGGTATTTCTGGAGGACATTGTGGAAGAAGTTGAGAACAGACTTGAAATTTAGTTCCACACATCACCCACAGACTGATGGCCAAACAGAAGTGGTAAATAGAAGTCTGGGCAATTTGCTGAGATGTCTAGTTGGAGATAAGCCCAAGGGATGGGATTTGATTCTACCACAGGCAGAGTTTGCTTATAATAACTCTGTAAATAGGAGTACTGGAAAATCACCATTTCAAATTGTATATGGAAATAGCCCAAGGACTGCACCAGAATTGAGGAAGATAGAACAAGGGGAGAGAACAAGTGCTGAAGCTGAGGATTTTGCTGAACACATCAAGCGTCTACATGAGGAGGTCCAAGCACACATTATCAAGATGAATCAAGAGTATAAAGCTAGGGCTGATCAAAGGAGAAGACATAAGGAATTCCAAGTAGGGGATCTTGTCATGGTGCACTTACGAAAAGAAAGATTTCCAGTTGGTACTTACAACAAGCTGAAAATGAAGAAATTTGGCCCCTGCAAAATTTTGAAGAAACATAACTCAGGAAATGCATATGAGGTTGAGCTGCCAGATGGTATTCACATTTCTCCCATTTTCAACATTGCAGATTTGACAGAGTATCATGATGATGGTACTGATGAGGAGCTCGTTTTAGAGCCATGTCCAATTCCTGCTTCTAAGAAGGAGGAGATAGAAGACATTCTAGATCATCGTGTGGGTAGGAGTACCAGAAATAGACAGTATGAAGAGTATTTGGTCAAATGGAAAGGACGACCGATCGAAGACTCAACTTGGATTTCAGCAGCTGAGGTTTCCCATTTGGGATTTCCTCTACCATCCATAAAGTGACAGGGTCACTTTTCAATCTACCCTGGGTGTCTGATGCAGGAGCATCCAGAGGTATAAGGGCAATCCTGTGTCACCCAAAAAAATGTACTTAGACTTAGTTTCTATTTTATGTCTTTGCATTTTTGGATACCCATTTGGCTCAAATAAAGGTTCCAACTCTCATATTTCAACTATCAGTGCATTTAAAAATCCCGAAAAAATAGGAGCATGCAATTTGACCATCATTTTGGTGACCTAGAAGGTGTGACTTGGCCCGATGAATGTAATCGAGATTTAGAGCATTCTAGAAAAAGAATCAGGTCAAAAGGCCCCACGGTTTGAAAGTTATTGCAGTTTTTCGGGTTTTGGAGACCCCCTAAGAATGCTTCAGAGTCAAATTTGGGGCATTAAATGACCTCGAAAAGGGTCGAAAAATGGGGGACGAGCAAAGCTGTCCATAGGGCTATAGAGCGCTTCGAGAGCTTTCCGAAAATGTAAACGGTTCGTCAATCGGAGTTACGGTTCAAAAGTTATGCCTCCCGGAAGTTCGGCTACCGTTTCTGGATTCTTCTAGAATTGCACCGACTTCTAACGCAGCTTCCGGAACCTTCTATTTTGTCGGTGGATGTCTACTAGCACTTTCTAGAATGTACTCCTAGTCCTTAACCCTCCGGGGTCTATTTAAGGAGATTTCTGGCATTGTAAAAGGCAGTTCGGATTGGAGCTTGAGAGGAGGTGCTAAAAGGAGAAATATTCTCCAGATTTATGCTATTGTAAGCCCGCAGGGCATGTTTTGAGTTTATTTTCTCTGCACTGTTTGTACCAGCTTATTTTCTCAGTTAATATAATTTCCCCTTTCTATTGTGTCTATTCTGGTAGTTGGGTTGTGTCCCCATCAGATGATAACAACAATATGTACTTGAAGACATATAAAGACAAAGGTATTTTGTTATCTGAAATTTTTGTTGATAATATCATATTTGGAGGTTAAGATACATTATGTAAGGCTTTTAGAAATAAAATGAAGCAAGAATTTGAGATTTTTACGCTTGGAGAGATCAAGTTCTTTGTGGGTTTGCAAGTACATCAGATGAAATATGGTATATACATGACTCAATAAAAGTATGTGAAGTAGATACTAAAAACTTTTTGATTGGAAGATTCCAAGCTAGTAAGTACACCTATAGTGACATGACATAAATTGTCAAAGAATGATGATTCAACTGAGGTAAATCAAACATTATATAGGTCTATGATTGGAAAATTATAGTATGTAGTACATATCAGACCTAATATTGCATTATCTATAGAGATAGTTATGAGATTCTTAGCCAATCCTAGGGAGAATCACTTGATGGTAGTGAAGAGAGTAATGAGATATCTAAAAGGAATAGAGGACTATAGTCTATACTACAAGAAAAATGAGAAATTTGAGTTGAGAGCCTATACTAATGTTGATTGGGCTAGAAATGTTGATGATAGAAAGAGCACTAATGAAGGAGAATTTTTCTTTGGCAAAAGGCTAGTCACATGGACTAGCAAGAAAAAAAACTACATTTCTTAATCTACTATTGAAGCTAAATATGTTATTGTTGCAACAAATTGTACAAACATTGTATAAATCAAACAACTACTCAAAGATGAAGGAGGAAATCACTAAACTTGTGATACTTTTTTGTGATAATAAAAGTGCTATAAATATATCAAAGAGTCATGTGATGCATACAAAGACTAAACACATTGCAATCAAGTACCATTACTTGAGAGAAATAGTTCAAGATAAAGAGGTGAAGATGGAATATGTTAACACAAAAGAGAAAATAGTTGATATCTTCATAAAAGTATTACCTAAACATGCTCATGAGTATTTAAGAGGTAAACTAGGGGTGATACCCTTATCTAAGGCTCTCTAAGAAGCATGAGGAGTGCCCTACATCTAACAAGTTGATTGACATATGTTACACATTGATGTTGTAGATCTTACTTTAGGAACTACCTAAAACAATCAAAGAGATGGAGTTATAAAGTAGTCACAAGAAAGGTGACAAAGGGAGAAACTAAAAAATAATCATATCTACATGTGAAGATGACACATCTTTGGAATTGTTGTCAAAGAGGGAGAAATAGATTGTTGTCAAGAAAAGTGTACTAAGTTCAGGAAATCACAGAGGGATAAATTCATATATAGAAGATACAGACCTATGGAATATCTACTCAGAGGGAGAAAGTGTACAAGTGTACCTGTTGATTACATCTACCTAGTAAGAGGGAGATAATGTTGAGGGAGATATAAGAAGTGATCAAAAGGAAGTCATAAGGATGAGTTGATTGATTTTTTGTTGATCATAATAGAATTTTGTAACCTATTCAAAAGATGGGAGTTGCTAATAGAGGGAGAGATTTCAATACAAGGAATTTTTTTTTTGGTATTTTGTTAGTCTTACTAATTAAGACTAGTCAATTTGGTTTTCCATCAATGCCAAAGAGGGAGATTGTTGAAAATATATTGATATAAGTATGATAAATGTGTTTCAATCATTGTTTTATCACTGATGCCAAACCTACTACTTGCTGGTAAGACAATGGTTTATATTATTTAAGTATTATCATTTATTTGATTGATGAAGAGGATTTTTGTAATGTCCCCTTTTGGGACATTATTTTATTTTGCCTTCCATTTTTAAGAGTTTTATAATATTTATCTATGATACTCTTCAACGATTGATATTCTTATATATGTATATGTATATGTATATGTATATATATATACATATATATGTATATATGTACATATATGTATATATATATATATATATATATATATATATATATATATCCATCATTTCATAGGGATGCATCTTTTCATTAATATTAATATATTTGATAAGGTAGTTATATTATATTATTATAATAATTATATATGATTATTAATTATATGTACTTATATATTACAATAATAATATATGATTATTTTTTATATATGAATCATTTTAATTAAATATTACTTTAATATATAAAAAAGATATAATATCATATACTATTGTCATACATATACGTATTAATTATCTATGGCATATAAATATCTAATATATAACAATATTCATAGATATATTTATATTTATAATTATATAATATATAACAATTCATATTTTTATCTTAATATAATTATAATATTTTATATAAATTATTGACTATTAATATTATATACTCTTTATGTATAATACTTATTCATTAGTTAATTTATGTGCCAAAATGGGGATATCACAGTCCTCCCCTCTCAAATTTGCTTGTCCTCAAGCAAAATCATTCACACACAAACTACTTCATAGATACAAAACATATTTGCATATAAAGTCCTAAAAGATTTATCAAATACACATCTTTAATGAATGAAAACACAAAGTAAACATGATGCAGACATGTGAAGACATGAAGCAAACACGATGCAGACAGATGAAGGCATGAAGCAAACATGATTGAAACACACAGTACACACATTTTGTATTTCCTTAATTGTGAACATGCAACCAAAAAATCAATAGTACACATTATATAAATTAATCTCCTAACAATGTGTTTATAGTCTCAATTTACTGACTTTTTAATCAAAAGTATCTATTCATTATAATATTAAATCATCAATTCTTGTGTACACGAGGAGAAACTATAATAGGGTTCCCTATTACCCAATCATGGGCCTCACCGTTCTCCCTCATTATGGTTATCTCTCTCCAATCAACAATCCCAAGATGGTGCTTTTGTATGATGTACCCTGGGATATTTACTCCACTATAGGCCTTACCCGTTACCCGTAGGATTTATTCAGTACCTCAAGTGATGTCAACCAGCCCATTCCACTGCAATCCTTATCTCATCATTGGAGAATAGTGATCGTAAGGTGATTCTATCAACTATTTTTCAATAAGAAGTATTTTAAAGCATAATCTTTGAAATATCAGATACTTAATCTTATCATTTAATTATAGGAGGAGAAACCATAATGGGGTGCCCTATTACCGAGATTAGTGGGCCTCACCATTCTCCCTCATTATTGTTACCTCTCTCCAACCATCATCTCCAAGATAGTGCCTTTGTATACAAAGAATGGAGTGTATAGAAAGATTGAGGACATTACATATGACAGCAATGAGGAAATCAATTATCAAAGGCTTTGATTTTTTATTTTATTTTATTTTATATGAGCCATTCCTCCTACAAATTATCATGCCTTATTGAATCTAGATTAATTTTTCCTTCTTGCACTATTGCTAAATGTCATCTGGGTAGAGTTTGACAATTCATGTCCATATGTCCAACGTGTGAATGATCCTCAGACATAGCTGTGACTCTTGATATTGATAAGGAGATTGAAGTTGAGTATATAGATATTTGCTTCTATGGTCCTCTCTAATTTTTTTTATAATTCCAGCTTTTAGGATTTGGAATGTTCTATGAAATATAGATGAGCCCCAATCGCTGATTTCTTTTCTTTTGTGTATCTTATTCTCTGAATTGAAATCCTTCTATAATTGTTTCATCTCATTGTATTCATTGTATTCAAGCTGGTAGGATCATGCTTTGATACCACTTGTAATGTCCCCTTTTGGGACATTATTTTATTTTGCCTTCCATTTTTAAGAGTTTTATAATATTTATCTCTGATACTCTTCAATGATTGATATTCTTATAATAATATATGAATATATTATATATGATTATTTGTTATATATGAATCATTTTAATTAAATATTACTTTAATATATAACAAAGATATAATATCATATACTATTGTCATACAGATACATATTAATTATCTATGGCATATAAATATCTAATATATAACAATATTCAAAGATATATTTATATGTATAATTAATATTTGTAATTATATAATATATAACAATTCATATTTGTATCTTAAAATAATTATAATATTTTATATAAATTTATCGATTATTAATATTATATACTCTTTATGTATAATACTTATTCATTAGTTAATTTATGTGCCAAAATGGGGATATTACAATTTGATTAAATAAGGTAACAATAGCACCTAGAGGAAAGGTTGAGTTATATTATGAAAAAGGGTACAAGAATCAAATAAGATAGTGATATTATAGTGCACTAACAATCTACTTAAGGTTACAAACGTTGGATTACACTGAGTAAGTCTAGAAGAATAGTTTAAATGAAGTTTGTCTACCAAGCTTGACCGAGTGGATAGTAGGTGCCAAGAAAAGTTAGTGAAAGCTAAGCAAAAAAATACTTGGAGCTGAGAAAAGTCAATTTTAGTGTAAGCCAAGTGAAACATTGTAAGTCAAGTAAAGTTGAGTTGATGTCGAGCATGAGTAAACTTTAGTTCATGTCGAGTGTTTTGACAGTGGATGTCAAGAAAAATAGTATGTGTCAAGCATCAGAAGCTAGTTAATGTCGAGTGTCAACATTATGAGAAAGATCAAGAATTTGATGAATCTAAGCTGACAAGTTTGATTTCTTGAATTACATGAATTGTCTGGAAGATAAGGTTGATGAGTTGGTGGCACAAAATTCTTGGTGAACCATTTTGAGGGTGAATTCAAAGAAACTTGAAGGAGAAGTTTCTAGAAGGGAATGAAATGAAATGAGGGGTAGATTTATTGAATCTTACCTAATATGACCTAACCCTAAAATGGATGATGGAGGATGAATGAGAAAATATCTTAATTCTCTATTGATAGAGATGGCTATTTAGAAGAAAAGGTTGTCATGTGTGAGAACCTAAGGAAGACAAGAAGTCTAGGGTATTGCTTCATTCAGTGACCTAAGAGAAGAGACTACATTAGCAAGCAAAGCAAGAAGGCTTAAGGGTATGGATGCTTGAAGGGTGAACAAGTTATCAGAGCTAAAGTATATGAAAGCCAAGTAGAATTGAGGATTGAAATAGAGATCTATAATCTATAAGTGTGTTATAAGTTGTTATTAGATCAAGCCTTACTGTTACTCTCTAATCATTATGTTATTTTAGGTTAAATCCTTTGGATTAAGGTTGACCTAAAAGTCATTTGTAAATCATTTAATCAAGTGACATTCCAAGTGAATGATCTAAAGTCCTCTAATAAGGCTCACTTCAATAGGGTGATTTAAATCCTTTAACCAAGTCACATTTAACAGTGTGCATTGTTAAACCCCTGCTCCAGCAGTCAGGGAAAGGATTCTCTGCCCATTCCCCTCTCCCCTATACATCCTCAGCCTCCTTTGGAGGAAAATGACAACTCTGGACAGATTGAGGGGGAAGTGCAAGTTAATAATAGAAGGAAGGCTTGGAAGAACTTCAATGTGAGAACGGCCACTATGGGAATTTACAGAGAGGCGATGAACCCTCAACTCCTGGTGGACGACCTCAAGAAGCCTAGACTCAATGAGCTAATTGACCTGGCTATGGTGGCTATTTCTGATAATGCAAGAGAAACGGGTATGAATCTGTTGAACAATGCCCGCAATAGCATGATCGACAACTTCAGATCTATTAAATGGCTTTTCCATGAGCTTGAGGATGTCAGAGGTAGGGTTTCCCAAATGGAAAAAATCAAGAGCAAGACAGGTGCTGAAAGCCAAGGCGACCGGAACAGCTGGGAGACTCTGATGGAGAGGAGAGTAAAAAATATTGAGAACTACAATCACAACCTGGCTAGTCAAATGATCTCCCTCCTCGCTTCGATCAACGACAACATCCTCTCTCTCTTGGATAATCTCAAAGACAGGAACCAGATGGAGGAAGATGATAAATAGAACAGAGACAAAGATAGGCTGGATGTGGATAAAGCCAAGGACAGCACTATGGAGCAGGATTTGACGAACGCCTAGGATCATAAGGTAGAAGAGCAACAAGAGTGCGCCAAAGCTGCCCAGACCATGCTCGAGATGGAGAAGTAGTCTGCTAGGTTTGGTCTCTGTCCTTTGGTTTTTGTTTCTCCTGGCTTTGGCTTTTTGTCTGGTCTCCATTTTTTCTGGTTGGTTCTCTGGCCTTTTTAGTGGGCAGCTGTTTCGGGCTGGGCCTTTGGGCTTATTTTCAGCCGTAAGGATTATGATTTGGCTGGGCAATTTTTTGCTTATTTTCAGCCTTTCTTGTTGTTAAACTTATGGGTTTCAGGACCCCTTAAAACCTGTTTACCTTATCAAAAATAGTGTGCATTGTAACCTTTAGCAATGTTGGCCTTTCATAGGGCATCACTTCAGAAGACTAAGAAAGAGTAGGATGTTACTAGTGATTTTTCAAAAATTGAGTTTCTACATTAAATTATTGTGTCAAGTGTGTTATTGAATCTATTATGTTTCATGCTTACATTTCTACAAATTGATTTGATAGTAACCTACAAGTTTGAGTGATTGCATAATCTAATGAATGCATGCATGATGAAAATGTTTTATGGATATGGATTCACTAAGTTGTGAAAATTTTTATTCATTCATCTAGACCTTGGATAACTAATTCACCCCCCCCCCCCACTCCCCCTCTCAGTTATTCTAAATAATTCTAACACATGAATGTCTAGTGTCTTCTCAATCTACTTTTTAGTTGAACTAGCCACTAGAATACTCCACTATGCTTCTGCAATTTCATCTTCATCACCTCCTTCATAATACTTTGTCAAATCTAAAATGTTAAATACTAGTGAAATATTCAGTTCAACAGGCAACTCCACTTCATAGGTATTTCTAAAATCATGCATATTCACTACCTTGCACAGTCCAAACTTCTTCATTTTTAGCTTATTATATGTACCCATTGGAAAATGCTCCTTTCTCAAATGAACCATGACTTCATCTCCAATTTGAAATTATTTATACCTCCTTTTCACATTTTCCTTAGCCTTGTACTATGCATTCATCTTTGTAATGAGCTTCCTCGCCTACTAATGGATATTCTTCAAATGTTCAACAAATTCTTTTGCTTTAGCACTACTTATCTCTCCTTTATCCAACTTCCTCAATTCAAAAGCATTCATGGGACTACTCCCATATACAATCTAGAATGGTGATTTACCAATACTCCTACTAATAGAATTATTATATGAAAAATTTTCCTATGGTAAAATAAGATCCCATCCTTTTGGTTTATCTCCTACCAAACATCTCAACAAGTTTCCCAAACTATGATTCACAACTTCTATCTACTCATCAGTCTATGGATGATGCGATGAACGAAACTTCAAACCTGTCTTCAATTTCTTCCATAATGTACACCCAAAATACCCAATAAATTTGGTATCTCAATCTAAATTATGCTCTTTGACATACCATGAAGTCTCACCACTTCTCTAAAAATAACTCTACCACATGAACAACATCACAGGTCTTCATGCAAGGAATGAAATGTACCATCTTTAAAAACTTTTCAACTACCACAAAAATAGAATCATGCCCTCATTGAGTCCTTGTTAATCTAAGAAAAAAATCCATGTTGAGATCCTCTCATGGCTTCTTGGGTACAAGTAACTATTGATACAACCCCATATTTTTCTCCACTCCTCTAGCCATCTGACATACTTTGCAACTTTGTACAAAATTCTTAGCATCTTGATGCAACTATGGCCAGTAATAGTTCTCAACAACCAAAGAAATGATTTTATATCTACCAAAGTATCTATTCAATCCTCCACTATGCTTCTCCTTGATGTGATTCTCTCATTGAACTTCTTCAAATGCACAATTGGCTTCCTTTGAACAACATACCATCTTGGATTATGAAATGCAACCACTTTATCCTATCAAGTGTAATAGGTTCTGTACAAGCCTTCCATGCTTCACAAAATTAGGATCATCTTAACATAAATTAATGAGTTCCTTGAACCCAACCACCTTAATCTACATTTTTGTTAGCAAAATTTTTCTTCTACTAAGAGCATCTGCAACTTTGTTAGACTTCTCACTCCTTTATTTCAAAATAATTGTATAACTCTACAAAAAATCAACCCACTTCAAATGTCTCTTGTTCAATTTTCCTTGACTATTAAAATATTCCAAAGCTTGGCAATCTATATACAAAACAAACTCCTTAGGAACAAGATAGTGTCTCCACTTAGATTCAATTCCTTAACTATAGCATAAAATTCTTGAACATAAACATAATATTTTCTTTTGGCATTGTTGGTGTTTGAAAACATTGTAGGTTTCCAATTACCCTGATGAGAATATGACACGTCTAGGGGCAGCTAACTCCCATCTTTAAGACATCATTTCAAACACTAGGCCAACTATAAGGCTTGACCCTTCTCCTACTTCAGGCTTTGTAAAACCTAGGTGGGTGTACGTCAAATTCAAATAATATGGTACCAGTGCAAAAACATATTCCTGAATCTCACAAAGTAGATTTAACCCTTATTTCTCCTAATACCTCATGCAATGACATAGATCTATAGTAGCTACATGAAAATCCTATGATATTCACAAGCTGAGGGAGGGTATTCTATTATAGCTCTTCAACATGAAAGGGGAAAAGCATTTGATTAATGATGTCGATTCAACAAAACCTCAAATATGCAGTAGTAAAAACTAATGATCCTGTAGTTGACCAGTGCCTAATCCATTGGAAAAATCCATGAATCAAATACATACATATGGATACCCGATACCTATTTGTATCTTCATATATCTGATATATCCATTCACCTTGTAAATAGACATCTATATTCAACCTAAACCTCATTCTTACCTAATATCCTCATCAGTAAACTTGCAACCCTGTTGATTCCCCTAAAGCATTTACATAACCCCTTGAGTTATAAGCAACAACAAAAAAACATACAGCCTTAAGGGACTGCAACTACAGCCTAAGCTCTTTGTTCAAAGATTATAAAACATTAGAGATCATTGATAAAGGAGACAAGATTCAAGATGAAACTCAACATGTTGTTCTTTGTATTAATTTCTTTGAAATAATACATTCATATGCATGAAATGAAAACATAGAAAAACCTAATAGATCTAAACTATCTATATTATCCTTCCTAATGTTGTTCATACAAGAGAAAATATCCTGAAGAATGAAGGTGGAATCATAGATCTGGATCCAACAAAGTGGTCTCATAGAAAGATTGAGAAATTCCAACCAACAATGGTCTCACAGTGAATAACTAGAACCTTTACAATGAATGAAAGAAAGAAAGATATAAGAAAGAAAGAATTTTTGGATTTGTTATGTGTCTAACATCTGTCCACTTGAAATTCCCTCCTTTGCAATGAAAAGAATCTCTCTTATCTCTCTCTATAACTGATCAATCAAATCCTTGATCATTTTTTGCTTTCTAACTGAAAATTGGAGCCAAATTATACCAAAATGGTATAATATCCTCAAAGTTGATCCAACAGGCCTTTTACCAAGTTTTTTTACTAAACCTGTAATGACATTTCCAATTTTCACTCATTTCACTGAGAAGGCCCAACTTTTATGTTTCTGCCTATAACTTGAACTAGTGAACTCATGTGCAAAAGAAAACTCTAGAATTAGAAAATTTGTCTTCTCACAATTCTGGCGATATATAATATCGCTATATTTTCTTAACAGGAACCCCCAAAAGGCCAATTTGAAAAATTTCCCCCTGGTATGAAACTTAGGTTTGTACATCTTTTATATTTTAAATTTTCAAAAATTTAAAATTGATCTAAAATTAAAACTTTAGAAAAATGCCTTTTGAATTTAAAAGTCCTACACGTCCATTCTAAGAAATAATAAAAAATAATATTTTTTATTATTTTTTCAAATTTCTCCTTACCCCTCAATTATGGGGTCAACCTAGATTTGACCACCCTTTTTGCCATGTGTTGCTCCCTGATTTTCTTACCAAGTTGCCAAATGGCAGCATCCTACTTACCCACTTTATTTAACTAGTGTGCATCTTATAAATGTGGGATTGCGCCATCCATTGGATTGTGACACATGTCACGATCTTGTGCTTCGCCTCTGATCCTACTCTTAATTGCTACATCACCATGCTTAGGACCTACTACCACGTCAAAATCTCACATTCTCGCACTTTTTAACCAGTGAGCACTTTGGTTTTTTTATCCACACAATCTAGCCACGTGTCAAAATCTCATGCAAAGTTGCCACATCATTGCGCTTGCGTGTTTGGTCAAAATTCTACTTACGTCTCCCTCCACTTGGCATCCACTGGTGCACAGGTGGGGACCCACAATAAATGTTACGGCTTTCCAAAAGCCTCCTTTCTTTGAGATGTCATGTATCGGTAATAATCTATATTTAAAAACTTTAAACTCTCATTTCCCATCCAATGTGGGATAATGGGAATATCATTGTTTTCCCTTTGGACTGCGCTTTTTTCAAACACAGGGTTTGCATGTTCTTATCTCATGTCGTTGCCCATTTTTCAATGCATGTAGCTTCTTAATTGCTATGGAGCTTTCCTTTGTTGACGTCCTTTGTCACCATAGCTTCATCCATGTGAGCTCTCCTCTGCTATTGCTACTTGAAACCTACTCCCCTACAACTTTGAAAGTCTATTCTTTAAAAAACTTGTGGCTTTGACCTCTATTGCGTGTGGCTCTCACTATACTATGGCATATGGATTCTTCAATTTACCTATTTTAAAATACATCTTCTTCAATTGATGTGAGCTTTCTTTGCGTTTGGTGGTTCATTTTCAAGGCGTGGATTCTTTGGTTTTTTCCTTGCATGAGTTTACCTTCTCATGCGTTGACTGTCTTTGAAGACTTCTCTACTCCTCTCCTCATTTCAAACAACAGTTCTCCTATTAGAGTTCCTACTTCCTTCACATGGGATGGCTCTTTGGCATGAGCTACTATATGTGGGGTTTTCCTTTATATTGTGTGATGTCTTCTTTTAGATATGGAGACAACCTTTTTTAAATGGCATGGAGGCTTGCATGGCCTGCCTCTATCTTTGCATACATGGGGGGCCTCTACTCTGTACCATGGCTGTGACTTATGGTGTCTCCCTTTCTTAATCGAGCTCTCCCTAAAATCAAGGCCTTCATCTTGTATTGATACTTTCACAATCTTCAAAGTAGCCTCAACATCTGCGTTTGACAATTGATGATCATTTTCATGGTTTACAAGATCAAAACTGGTTATGATTCCTTTATCTGTTCTCACTATCAGACCAGAGAACTAGTCCATAGGATTAAGCCTTTTGAAGAACTCAGTATTGTAGCCACCACTTACCATTAATATTTTAATTGTCTCAATTTATAATCTGCTCCCTAATTCGACAATCGAACCATCACAGTCAATACAACTATATCATTTTCCCAAGGCTTAGAGAAATGGGTACCTCAACATAGAAGCCTGGAGTTGTTTTATGGTCAATTTGCATTACCTTTTTGACTTGTAAAATGTCCTTTATTTCACCTCTAAAACCTATCAATTTGACGGAATTAGTCAGGCCCCAAAGTGGGTTTGGCTAAAAAAATATTTCGTTTCTGGACAACTATCATGGCAAATTAATCCATTAATCCGTTGATCACCTTGAACTAATTGAAATCAAAATTTCAGCATTGAATCATCATTAATAACTCATTCTATCCTTTATTGCAACCTATCACTTTTGCGCTAGGAGGTCTGTTGACTAGCCTTAAAAACTGACCAAATCACCTAATCAGGCTCTAAAAACTGGCACACTAACCCTTTGCTCTGCACTCTTGCACTATGTTGAATCTTTTCTCATGATGAATTCAAGGTTAAAAGATATTCACTATCAAAGTTGACCTCTTAAAACTTCCTGCACATAAACATGTCAAAAAATAATAAATTGGGTTCAAATTTGGCTTTCAAAAATAGGGCAAACTGACACTTGGGGAAATGAAACTTGGGGCATTAGTTCTCTATCACGAGGAGAGTATAATTCTATGATTTTTGATCATGATGAATAACTTGGCACATTTGGTGAGCGGTCAAAGTGAGCTACTCTGAATTTGCAGATTGGGAACAATGGCAGAGAGTGATTTTTGCAAATGGAATTGACCTAGAAAAGTGTGTAGATAGATTTGTCAAGACTTGAAACTTGGCATACTTAAAGAATTTTTTGGAGGAAAACATAGTGGTATAATCCATTTGATCTCACCTATCACAGATTTCAAGTTATAACATCACGAACAGGGGTATTGATCAATCTACACTTCTTGACACTAGTAAAAAGATAGAAATTCCATTTGGAATCACATTTGAAAACATATTAAATGGATTTTTCATAAGTTAAAACTTGAAACATAATAAGTCTCTAACCCCTAAAATGTAATGCAAAAGGAATTTTAACATTTGGTTCAACTGGTTAAAAGTTATAATTCATCAAACAGGGCTTCACAGAATTATGTGCAATGTGCATCAGCATGAAAACAATAAACTGCCAACTTTGAGGTATTCAAAAGCTAGTCAAACAGACTCAAAACAACTCAAAATTTGAAACATAGGCTCTTTGGTATGGACACGAAGCACTCCCAAAGAAGCGAGTCATGAAACATTTCTGGGTGCAAGATATTCAGTTGCAAACACATCTTCTTATCACTATTTGACACTTCAGTGAAAATGCAGATTTGACACTAGCTCAAAATGGGACTTCACAAACTAGCTCAGAATGGAAATTTGACTTCATGGAACATATAGACATACTAAATGAAAGGTGCTAGAAGCATTAAACATCTCATAGGTCTCAAAGGTACAACCAGGTACAATCTCATCAAAAAGCACTTATAGGGCTCAATTTCTCAATGCAATTTTTAGTCCCAACAGGTGTCATTCAACTTCTTACTAAAATAAGCAACAAGCCTACCTTCTTGGCTCAAAACAACTCTTATTGTAGTACCACTAGCATCACAATTTACTTGAAACACATTGTTAAAATCTGGAAGTTCTAAAATAGGTTGTTTTGTAACTTTTTGTTTCAATAGATTGAAACTCTTATCTACTCCTATAGTCTACTTACATTCTTTCATATTTCCCCTCATTATTTTAGTCAAGGGTCCACAAATACTGCTAAAACCTCTTATAAACTTTTTGTAAAAACTAGCTAGTCCATAAAAAGATCTTACCTTTGTAGGACTCTTTGGAGTAGGTCATTCAAGGATAGCCTTCACTTTCTCTAGGTCTATTTTTAGACCTTCTACTGAGACTACAAATCCTAGGTATACCAACTCCCTCTTCACAAAACCATACTTCATCAAGTTTATTAGCAACTTTTCTTCCCTCAACTTATCAAACACCTCTTTAATATCAATCAAATGCTCCTCCAAGGTCTTAGTAAAGACCAATATAACATCTAGGTAAAAAATGAAAAACTTATCTAGAAACTCCTTCAGTACCTCATTCATAAGCCACATGAAAGTTCTTAGTGCATTGGTTATCCCAAAAGACATGACTAACCACTTGTATAGTCCTTCCCTTGTCTTGAAATTAGTCTCTCACTTATCTCCTTCTCTAATGTGAATCTAATGGTATCTACTCTTCAGATCTATCTTTAACACAACTCCACTCAAACAGACAATAATATCATCTTTCCTTGGTAATGAATATCTATACTTGATTGTGATCTTGTTGATAGCCTATGAATCTATGAAAATTCTCCATTCTCCATTCTTCTTTGGTGCTAATATTTATGGTACAACATATGGACTCAAACTCTCTTGAATCAACCCCTTCTGCAATAATTCATGAATTGTCTATTCAACTCTTCACTTTCTATTGTTGTCATTTTGTGTGCTACCTTGTTTGGAAAAATGGCTCTTGGAATAAAATCCATTTGGTGATTGATCTTCCTCACTAGGGGTGATCCATCAAGTACATCATCTAACACAATATCATGAAACTCCCCCAACAAATCTGCAACTTCTATAGGTACCTCCTCTACTTCTTCTTTACCATCTTTTGAGATTAGAATAAAACACATACATTCATGCTTCATACCTTGAAGAAACTCCTTTCCATCAACAAAACATATTCTTCCAGCACTACATACATTTTCTTCTTCCTCCTTCAATGGTTTCAACTTATATTTCACTTGATCCTTTGTTAGAGTGTAGGTATTTGCATGCCTATCATGTACAACATGTCTATCAAACTGCCACGATGTACCCAACAACATATAACATGTTGGTGTTTTTACACTACTAAGAAAAAAAATACTTAATACCAAGATGATGAAGATCACAATAACCTAAGGATTAGCTATTTCCTATAAAGATTTATATGCTCTTCAGATCTAGACCCAACTTCAACAAAATCATGAAAGATTTTCTATTCTTTTGGCTCTACAAAACCAAGGCAGGTGCACCTGAGGGATAAAAAGATTCACAACTTGATACTACATTCATATTTCATTGATTTCATGAAATTTTATAACAATATTCATCCCCTATAGTAGATTGGTCACAATTCTTCTTAGATCTACAAATAATTCTAGGTAATAGCAGCTAACTCAGACTCGAAGTTTAAATGTAAGCAAGTGCTAACCAACTATGATATTCTTCATATATTTGAAGTAAAATTGATATTGATTTTTTCTATATATTTTCTTGACATCTATCTATGATCTTTTCATATGCTAACTACAATAATTGATCAATGCCTCATCCATTGGGATTCAGAGTTTATCAATTTCTTGACCTAATTGACTGCATTACATTCAATATCATCAACAATTCTCCCTAAAACTCATTCTTACATAAATCCTTCTTACTGCCTGGAGATCCTATCACATTCACTTAAGCATTTACTCAATTCATTAAATCAAAAGCAATAATGAATTGACATACAACTTATCCTAGTTGCATTAAACTGAATAAGCTTTGCTCACATAATCTCAAATTAAGTAGTCAATAAAAATGGAGACAAGATTCAGAGAGAAAAGATATGGGGACAGCTCATCTTTGTATTAATTCTCTTTTAAAATTATGTAACATTGGATAATACTTAAAAAAACTCAAAACAAGGCACCATGATCCTAGAAAATTAATGTATTCTCAGAATTGCAAAGAAAATACATCAAAGAGTTGACATCAAGAAAGCTGGATCGAATAAAACTTAGCAAAACTAAAAGTTACATAATGATTCAAACCCTTTCTCTAGCCCTAGAATCTCACTTATATTGTGTGAGATGCAATAAGCTTTAGGCATAGAGAAAACTGACAATTGTCCTTAATACAGAAAGATATTTACAATGTTACTGTCATAATAGAAAAAAATTGGTGCAACCAAATGTCTTCTATCATGAAAATTCTTTTGTGGGGACCACTTTTTGCTTACTCTTTTCGTTTTTGAGGATTTTATCATTGGCCTCGTTGTTTTTTTTCTTCCTCAGAGTGTTTGATCATTTGTCCTGCATGTGATGGGCCTTGTTCTAGTACTTGAAGACTGAGCTAAACCTAAGGTACTTTGTCCATGTCATCTTGCACTGATAGAGTGACAGTTACCATCAACTTCCCTATTGCCAAGTCATCTATTTGGGCTCCTATTCTAGTAACTATAGTTGGTTGCTTACCCTTTTCCTCTTATGCTTTTACTAATGCATCAATTACTTGCACTTCATCTTGATCTATTTTACATCATTGGTTTCATCAAGTTCCAACTATTTTGCATGAACAAAATATACCATCCACTTGTCAAAAAGTGTGTCATTTGGCCAACTAAAATTTAGAATCTCATGTTGCTTCCTCATCACATACTCCCCTAATTTATCAATTTTAATAAAATCTAAATAATTGCACTTTTACAACTTCTTTAGTTGTATTTTCCCACCATGCATTTCCTTTCTCATTTATGACCTTATTCATTTGAATGCATAATAGGTCATTCAATTCTTGGCCCCATTGCTTTTTATTTTTCAATTTAGCCTTTTTTATCTATGGTGTGTGCGAAGAGTTCAAAATTAATACTCTTATACTTGTCAAGATAATTTATGATCCTCTTTTGCAATACAATTCTTTTATCATCAAACTCTGAGGGATCATTGGTCAAATCATAAGTCTTTTCTATATACTCACAGGATAAACTAATAATAGAAAAACACAAAAGAGTAACACTTTTATTCCTTCTACTCCATTTGTTGATAATTGGCTTTAGGGCATCATCATTTGCTTTCAGCTCATCCCATATATTTATTACCTTTGCTAATTGCTCATAGAAATTTGGTCAATAAATTTTATCAACTAAATACATGATAGCTTTCCTTAGCCTATCCTCATATTGAATATCTAGCTCCACATGTAATGCCCATAGTTTACTCTTTTCTTCTTCAAAATCCTCTGTAGTGTAATACTGAGGTCTTTGTGGTGTATCTAGAATTTCAATAAGAGGAGTGGATTTAAAAGGATCCACTAGTGGATAAGGATAAGTGATCCTAGGCTTAATAGATTGCCCTTGGTGTCCCATCAATTTATATTTTAGCTCAATTCTTTTTTGAACTTCTCTATTTTAGGAAACTAAAACTTTCTGATACTTATTCTATAATTCCAATTTTTCTCGTTTATCCCTCTGAGTTGTGGCTAAGGTGAAATTGGCTGATCCAATACCTAGTTCTGTGGCTTCTTCACTTGTGGTTTCCTCAATTCTCTTTACAATCAAATTTCCTATCAGGCCAATATCATCAGGCTAGAAAGAACTAGTTCTAGATCCTTTTCTCATTGACGAAATTACCAATGTAGCATGATCCTCACTAAATTGGCACCTTTCATTTCTTTCTTTGCCTTCTCATATACATTTAATTTTTGTGTGACAGAGCAATATCCCAATTTGGCAACAATAGAACCCTAGATGATTTTATCATTCTCCTTCCTTCTTTAGGGGTCAAGCTTTTAAACTCTTACATCATTTCCTCCTTTATTTGATTCTATAGATCTGCCTCCTCCATCTCAGGATGCTCTATTTTCATTTTATTACATCTCTCTTCAAAAAGTCCAATGTTTGTCCTCTAGGAAAACTAATAAAAGGCTCTAGACTTAACAAAATTTTCATCACAAATAAACTCATGGCTATCTTGTTCTACAATAGGGCCCAACTCCCTTCCTCTATAATCAACAACAATCAAATCAAGGCTTGGCATATGAGGTTCTTGAGGATTTCCCTCTTCCAACTCTGATGCAATAATGAAAATTCCCCCTTGGGATCCCAATTGTTCCATCTACTCCTTAGTGAGCTATTCATCTCCTATGTGTAATGGGGACTAAGTGGGTGAATACTCCTCTATTTGAGGCACTTGTTTTTCTTCTATCTTCTACCTCTTAGGCATAGGCTCATCAAGCCTCTCCTCCAAAATATTACTAGCTAACCTAATTATTTGTTTTCCTTTATCCATTATAGGCCTTTTATTCTGAATTACATTGTAGCCAAGTCTTCTTTCAATAAATGATTGCCCTAATCCCACTACAGGGGTGAAAGACAACTTTATCATGACCTCTCAAGCCTTATTAGGATAATAATTAATTAAAAAATAATTACTTCTCATTCATAGCTTCCATGATCTCTGGAAAAGTGATCATCAATTTATTTAATTTATCTTCCTCTGTCTTGGCATCTCCTAGAGGCTTACAATTCTTATCAAAATAATTAATGAATTCTAAAACCCTAGAGTACACTCTCCACTTTTCCTTTTTGATCTCTTGCTCTTGAAGAGGAAACTCCTTCCTTATTATGTCCTTAGGGAAGTAGGGTTGATGGTCCTTTGCACTATTCTTAGCCCTTTGTCTGAATACATTAAAAAATCCCTCACTGTTATTAAAATGAGTATGGGAGACAACCATTTTATACTAGTCCAAATATTTATACAGGAACAACCAACCATCCTTGGTGATTATGAACTTGTGAGCAATAGTACAAGATGGGAAAATTGACCCCCTAGACATACCAATCAATTGTGCTTCCTCCAATCCACCTATCTACCATAGCATTTTAGCTATCCCTATCTTTAGAGGCACTTGGTAAGGAAGTACATGGGGAGTCCCTTGGAAACCATATACTCTAAAAATTGTAGAAATAGGGTAGGGTATAATATTTGCCCAATTGTGGGATACCTTCAAACCAAAAGAGTTTCTTATAGGACTAATAAAATCTAGTAGTGCTTTTGGAATTCTAGGATTTTCCCTTTATATGAGGTTTCTCAACCTAGATGCAAAGTATCTATCAAATCTAACAAAGCTAGCCTCCTTCGCATCCTAGGCCATAGCTGCACTCCACAACTAGATTGGCAGAGCTTCTCCCTCATAGTCTCTGTTTAAAACCATCTCTTTTTCAAAATAAGTAACCCCTTTAAATAAGAACATATGCATCAACATTGAATAATGGCCAAATTTTTTTCTCCACCTTGCTCTTTGCAATCCCATTTAGTTCTATATGAATCTCCTCTTCCATATAAGATGCAAAGTAAAAGATGATATCCACACCAAAAGAGGAAATTTGTGTCATCATGTACATAAATTTTATGCACATAAAGTTTTTTTCATCCTCACCAAAAACCCTACATAAAGTCATGTAAATATCTATGGCCCTAGAAGTGAAAAAATCCTGCTTGAAAGGCTCTTTAATTAATGTTGTAACAAAGGTCAAATTTCCAATTGTGGCCAGGTATTCTCTTAATGCACCTTGCCTAACCTAATCTTTTTTAGACAAATCTTCCTTTTTGAAACCCTAAAAATCAATGAGCTCATGATAATTTGTGACTGGCTCCAACACAAAAACTTCTCAAATTTCTTTAGCATTAATTCTTATCATAGGTTCCCCATCTACTCTCCTCACTATCCTAGCTGCTAAGTTGTAATTTTTGGCTATGGATGTAAGAAGGTCTAAATCCATGAAAACCTCAAGGACCACTAATTTACCCAAATCAAAATTCTAGATACTTCCAAGGGGAGCAAACAAATTCCTTTTTGAAAATCATTTCTTAAAAAGCTAGAGCCTTTTTTAGAAGTAATAGCATCCCTAACCTAATTCCCTTTATCATATAAACTGTCTAAAATTTCCTAGGGTTCATAGAAATTAGCTTCTTAATTTGGGCTGACTCATTCATGGACTCAGTTATCTATTCCAAAAATCATCATGTAGATTCCTATTGGCATATTCTACTTTTCCTAAGAAACCCTTCTTTGGAGGCATATTTGATGATAATAACTAGAAATATCTGAGTGTTATGCAAGCTGAGATACTTACTTGGCTCTCTACATTTTCTTCTTTGAATTCTATAATAGATAGTAGATACAGAAAGCCCTTTCACAATTCAACCAGGCGGGAAAAGTTCTTCAACAAGTTCTTGGCTCTCAAAAAATTAGAAACTCATTTGTGTGGAGAAGAAAACTAAAATCCTAAACTATATATCTAGTTTTACTTCACACGAGGAGCCTTGATTCTCATAAATGGATTGTAGGGGAAAATAGGGTGGCATCACATTCTAATTTGAAACTAAGTCATTGATTTGTGAAAAATCTGACAATTGAGGGATTAAAACTTTAATGACTCATCTTCTACCATCCAAGTTGGTAGTCAAACCAATTGAATCCATCCATGTAAGCTTTTCTTTTCACTAATAGAAAATTACATTAGACCCACATGTGCTTTTAGACATGTGTCATGCTCTTGGTATGTCACTAAGAATAAACATCAAGTAACTTCTCATGGTGACATAGCGATCATCGTTGATGATGCCTTGATCAAACAGTTAGAGATTTATGATCATTCCATTGTAAACATGGTGGGTCTATTGGAATTATAGATGGAGTAACTAAGAGGGGGGGGGGGAAGAATCAATTACCACAAAAAAAAATCCATAGATCCCTTAGATGTTTAAAATAACTAGTTACTATTGATACTTGGTAAACACCATAAAAATACTATAACTCGGCACATTAATTGATTACTGATCATCTAGCATTCATAATTATTAATATGCATGCAAAGGTTAAATAAAATGAATACAAGAGACACCAAATTTAACGTGGAAACCTAATATAGGAAAAATCACCAAGTAACTAGCTACCAAATTTTCACTCTTCTGAAGTGTGCCATGTTAGGAGCCAACCCTATTAAAGGTTACAATACACACTGTTAGGTGTGACCCTGTTAGAGGATTTAATCACCTTGTTAGGAGTGGCCTTGCTAGAGGTCTTTAGAACAATTCAACGAAACTATCACCTTGTTAGAGGATTTACAAAATGGTTGTTAAACCAACTCTATTAAGAGATTTGAAATCACTACTACAATGGTTAGAAAGTAACAATGAATTGACCTGAATAAGATGCAACTAAATTTGCTAATAATAGATCTTCATTCTACACTATTAGATCCTTCTTGATCAAATATAACTTTGCTACTCCTCAATGATCTCTAGTCATCCTTCAAAATTTTCTCTTAGACCTTCTTTTTCATTCACACACATCACACACTTAGAATTCACAATTTGACCTTTTGTATATACCATTCAGATTATCAAGTTAGCTCATTCACAAGTTACATTTACCAATAAATCATATATCAGTTAGCTACAACTATTACATTAAATAAATAAGCTTTATTTCACAAAATAATGGAATCCTTCACTGGTCAACCCTACTCAGTAAATATTGCTTTCAGAAATAATTTCCTAAGTTAATCATCTTAACTCGATTAACACTGCAAAAGCTGCAAAATTTTTTGGCTGTCAAGTTAACTCTGTAAGAACTATATTTCCTTTACTATCCATGAAAGCTCGATTAGAACTATTTTCTACACTATTTTCTCTCGATGACCAAGTGAGCTCGGTAACAACTAGTTCCTGCATTATTTTCTCTTAATGACCGAGTGAGTTCAATAACAACTGAATTTCCTTTGCTAAACCTTGAAAGCTCGGTAGCAACTACTTGTGCAAGGTAAAGCCTGAGAATGATTGGTAGAAACTATCTTTTGCCTTGCTGACCAACTGAGCTTGATAGACTCTATTTGATAACTAATATGACATTTGTGTAACATCAAAGACAACACATAATTGAACAATTGTATCCAACAATCTCCCTCTTTGGTATTGATGGAAACACAACATGTCATAGCAGAATGAAATTTGAAAATGGGTCTAAGCAGATCTTTACTTTACAGAAATCTCTCTCTTTCATAATAACCTCTCCATCTTACACAAGCTCTCATTTTTTTTATAAACTTCAAAAATATATGATAGTATACTCTCCCTCTTTGATAACACATTCCAAAGACAACACAAATCAAATGAATAGCATTGTACCTGATGTACTGATTCATATGCAATGTCTTCATTACTTTGTTACATCAACTAATAGATCTTCAATTCTATTCCTATTGATGCATCACTAAAATTGTATTTTAGTGAGCTTCAGATAGGGGAATGACCCCCAACTTACCTATTAGATACAAGAATGCATCCTTAGGTAAAGGCTTTGTGAATATGTCAGCAATTTGTTCCTTTGTATGGACATATTCCAATCTGATTTCCTTTTCTTGTACCAATTCTCTAACAAAGTGATACTTTAGAGAAATATGCTTGGTTTTTGAATGCATCATTAGATTCTTGGATATGTTGATTGCACTTGTGTTGTCACAAAACATAATAACAAGTTCTTTGATTTCTTGCTTCATACCTTCCAATAATTGTTTGAACCATACAATGTATGAGTAGTTTATTGCTGCTGCAAGATATTCACCCTCTACTATGGACTGGGATGTACAGTTCTACTTTTTACTTGTCCAAGAAACCAACCTCTTTCCAAGAAAGAAATCTCCTCCACTTCTACTCTTTCTATCATCAACATTCCCTACTCAATCTGCATCAGTGAACACTTTTAAATCTAGATTTCCTCCAAGTTTATACCATAATCCATCTTCAGTTCCTTTCAAGTATCTCATGATCCTTTTGATTGCCATCATGTGATTTTCTTTTGGTTTGGCTAAGAATCTTGCCATAATTCCTACTGCAAGAGCAATATTTGGTCGTATGCACTACATACTACAACTTTCCAATCATAGATCTATACAATGTCTAATCCACTTCCTTTGATCCATCATCTTTGGTAAGTTTCAATCTAGTACACATAGGAGTCCCAACTGGTTTGCAGTCTTCCATACCAAACTTTTTTAGTATCTCCTTGATGTATTTAGATTGAGTGATGTAGATGCCATTCTTACTCTATTGAATTTGAAGACCAACAAATAATTTGATTTCACCAAACATTGACATTTCAAATTCCTTGTTCATTTGTTCTGAAAATTCTTTGCAAAGATCATCATTTCCTATGAACAAAGTATCATCTACAAATATCTCTGCTAAAACAATCTTATTATCTAGTCCTTCCTTTATGTACAAACTACTATTATCATTAGTTCTTTGAAAACCAATCTGAATAAGATAGTTATGCAATCTTTCATACCATGCTCTAGGGGCTTGTTTCAGAACATATAATTCTTTATGCAGTTTGCAGACCATGTCCTTCTTGTTTAGATCAACAAAACCTTCAGGCTATTCAATGTAAACCTCTTCATCCAATATGCCATTGAGAAATGTTGACTTGACATCCATCTGATAAACTTTGAATCTTTTGTATGCAACATATGCAAGTAAGGTTTTAAAACCTTCCAATCTTGCAACAAGAGCAAAAGTCTCACCATAGTCTACACATTCTTCTTGAGAGTATCCTTTGCATACCAGTCTAGCTTTGTTCCTTGACACTTTACCATCTTCATTTAACTTGTTTCAGAATACCCACTTAGTTCCAATTACATTTTTGTCTTTAGGTCTAGGTACAAGAGTCCATGTTTTGTTTTTCTCTATTTTTTCTATCTCTTCATTCATGGCTTCAATCCAACTTTCATTTTCTAATGCATCTTGAAATTTCTAGGCTCAAAATCAGCAAGTAAACAAGTCTCTTTCAACTTACTTCTTGTCATTGTTCCTTCTAATTTATCTCCAATGATCTAATCTAGTGCATGATGCTTCCTGACATACTTGGCTAACATAGGCTCCTTGCCTTTTGAATGACTTGCATTGTTATCCTTATGTGTCTCAACTTCTGGTTCTAGATCTAGCTGCTTGAGCTCAGTAGATGTTGATTCAATAACTTCTATTTGCAACTCATGTTCTTGCAACTCGAGTTCTTGCAAGTCAGTAGGCATTAGCTCGATTTGAATTTCCTGTGACTTGGTTACTGAAGACACTAAAGTTGAGGATTCCTGATTAATAGCTATACTTGGCATTGTATCAGGTTCAATGTAAATAAATCTCATGTAGTCTTTAGGTTCCCTTTTGCTTTCTTATTTAGATCTTTCTACAAACTCATCAACTTTTACATGTGAACTTTCTATGACTTTGTGAGTAGACAAATTCAAACATCTATATGCTTTACTTTTGTAAGAAATCCCAAAAATATTCCTTCATCACCCTTTACATCAAATTTAACTTTTCTAAATTCTTTCAAAATGTAACATTTTCTTCCAAATACTTTTAGGTAACTTACATTGGATTTGTAGCCATACCATAACTCATATTGGGTCTTGAATGAGTCTTTCTTTAGCTATACTCGGTTCAAGGTATGAACTGTAGTGTTGATAGCTTCCTTCCAGTATTTGATAGCAATGCTTTTCTCGATCATTAAGGTTCTTGCATAGTCCATGATAGATCAATTCCTTCTTTTAGCTATTCCATTTTCTTCAGGAGTTCCTGGTGTTGAAACCTATCTTTTGATTCCCCTTTCAATGCAAAAGTTAGTGAATTCATGTGAAATAAATTCACCACCTTTGTTAAACCTTAAACATTTCAATCTTTTGTGTATTTCCTTTTCTACTCTGGCCAAATACCATTTGAACTTTTCAAATGCTTTTGATTTCTCTCTAAGGTACATGACAGTCATCATTCTTGAATAATCATCAACGAAAAGAATGAAGAATTTTTCATGAGTATAACTTTCAATGCCAATAGGTCCACATAAATTAGTATGCACAATTTTGAAAATTTCTTCAGATTGGTAGTTCTTGCTTTTAAAACTAGTTTATCCCATTTTGCCAATTTGACAATTCTTGCATAGACCAACCTCGGGTTTCTTTATGTTAGGAATGCCTCTTACTTTCTTGAATTTACTTAGTTTTACCAAATTGTCAAATTTTACATGACATAACCTCCTATGCTATAACCAACTCTCTTAAACTTGAGCAATAAAACATGAACATTCACCAAGTACAAGATAAAACAAGTTACCTTTAGTTTGAGTGCTTGATCCAATCAACTTTCCTTTGCCATCCAGCAATCTTGCTTTTCCATGCATAAATTCCACTTTGAATCCATTATTGAGTAGCTATGCCACACTCAGCAGATTGTGCTTTAGTCCTTCTACCCACTATGCATTATCACATACAAGTTCCTTGATTAGTGAGATTGTTCCTTTTCCATTTATACAACAAGGTTCATTGTTATCAAATCTTACACTGCCACCATGGTAGTTTTCAAAGTGTTCAAACTTAGTTTTATCACCAGTCATGTGATGAGAACAACTACTATCTATAATCCATGTATCATTTTTGCTCACATGAGAAATGAGTGCCATTTCTTCATCACTATCAGATTCATCCTTTACAGCTATGTAAACAATTTCATCTTCTTCTTCATCATTAGAATCATTAGAATCTTTAGCCATGAAACATGTTTTCTTACCTTTATCCTTGAATGATTTGAAGTCTTTCTTGCCATTGCACTTGCGACCCTTCTTCTCATCCTTGATTTTCTTGTTTGGGCACCTAGTAACAATATGTCCAATTTCTTCACAAGAAAAATAGATTAGAGGAACCTTACCTTTGTATTTTCCTTTGCCTCTTGAATATTTCCTTGCTAGCAGAGCTCCAACCACCTCAAGATCACTGTCTGAACTCTATTCTGATTCTTCATCACTATCTGATTGAGGATCTTTTAGATTTTTGTCTTTTTCTTTGAGTGAAATCTTGGCTTCAAATGTTGATTCAATGTTCTTGGTAGCTGGAACATAATTATCATAGTTGTCTAGCTCAAATGCAGTTAATCTTCCAACTATGGCCTCTAGATTTATCTTATGATTTGCTTCACATCTTCTTTCTTGAATTGCAGAGACTCTGATTGCATAAATGGGAAGTAGAGTTCTAAGAACTTTACTTATAACTGTCTCCTCCTTGATATCTCCTCTGGATGCTTTGATTGCACTAACACATGCTTTAACTCTTTCAACATATTTTGCAATGTTTTCATCCTCTCTCATCCTCATTTGATCAAATTGTCCTCTTAAACTTTCTACTTTGGCTCTTCTCACATTATCATCTCCTCCATAGATTTCTTTTAGCTTGTTCCACATTTTAAAGGTGATTTTTCAATCCTTGATGTCATTAAATTCTTCATAACTCAGAGTAGATGCTATATCTATTATCATATTGTTGTGGGTCTTCTTTTCAAAAATATCATTGACAGATAATGTACCAGCAGGTTTTGCATATTTTTCATCAAGGTACTTCAGTCCTGTATCACCAATAGAAGCTAGATGAAGTCTCATCAACCCCTACCATGCTGAGAAGTTGTCCCTATTAAGTCTTGGAATTTCCCTCTTATAAGACATCTTGACCTTTGGCTTAGATCCTTGAAATCTTTTTCTGCAAGCACTAAAAGCTCTAATACCAATTGTTGGAATTATAGATGGACTAACAGAGAGGGGGGGTGAATTAGTTACCACAAAAAAAAATCCACAAATCCCTTAGATGTCTAAAATAACTAGTTACTGCTAATACTCAGTAAACACCATAAAATTATTGTAACTCAGTAGATTAACTGATTACTGATCATCTAGCATTCATAATTATTAATATGCATGCAAAGGTTAAATAAAATGAACACAAGAGACACCAAATTTAACATGGAAATCCAATATGAGAAAAACCACCAAGTAACTAGCTACCAATTTTTCACTCTTTTGAAGTGAGCCCTATTAGGAGCCAACCCTATTAAAAGTTACAATACACACTGTTAGGTGTGACCCTATTAGAGGATTTAATCACCTTGTTAGAGGATTTACAAAATGGTTGTTAAACCAACTCTGTTAAGCGATTTGAAATCACTGCTACAATGGTTAGAAAGTAACAATGAATTGACTTGAATAAGATGCAACTAAATTTGCTAATAACATATCTTCATTCTGCACTATTAGATCCTTCTTGATCAGATATAACTTTTCTACTCCTGAATGATCTCTGGTCATCCTTCAAAATTTTCTCTTACAACTTCTTTTTCATTCACACATCACAAACTTAGAATTCACAACTTGACCTTTTGTATATACCATTCAAATTATCAAGTCAGCTCATTCACAAGTTACTGTTGTCACAGAGGTTTGTACCCTTGTCCAAAGTCTTACCTAAGGACAACCTTGTGAAACATGGAAACAACCTCCAAGCTATGGGACTTGAAATGTGAGGTTGAATCTCCGAAGAAGGTCGGCTTCCTCTTACTATCAGGGTGCACCTAACTATTCTTGGAGAGGAAAAGGGAGAAGGAGAGCATGAAAAGAAAATCTACCTATTCTAATCTAAGGAGGTAATGCTTTAAAATAGAGTGTTCAAACCAATCTCTGCCCATACATGCACTATTGAACCATCATGACACCAAAAGATATACACATTCAGACTTGTTTTAATCTAACAACCACATGCAGATTAGAAAACCTAGATGAATGACACAAGGAAAGAGAAGATTCACTTATATATCATTCATAGGCCAGAAGAGATACAGTCATGTAGATCAGAGATCTCTACAAAACACTAATGAGAGGCAAGGATTCTTGCACTTTCACACCGATGGCTGAAGGAGATAAGGCAGAATGCCATATAGTTTAAAGGCAAAGGGAATTTACACATGAAATTGCAGAGCAATATCAGAGAAGTCAAAGAAGGGTCAACCTTTACAAAATTTACAAAAATTGCCTTTATAGTTCAGGCATAACTGAGATGTCCTCTAACTGAAGTTACTCCACAACTACCTACCATTAAGTCCTGCAAAGAATAATCATGCAGATCTGAAGAAAATCTGATCTGAGTGCAGATCCAGATGTAATAATATCTGATCTTTGTTGGAACAGGGCCCTGAGACGATAGAAACAGTGCCATTAAATAGTTTTGAATAGGTAGATAGATAGGATCAGAGGTGGTGGAGTGTTCTCTTGGGATTAGCATTCATTTGAGGGTGGTTGGAATTCATCACATGGATCAGATTGTGCAAAAAACTTTGATTTCCCTTGTTTCTAGCTTGTGAATCAACAAGGTCGAATAGCCAACTAGATTCTATAAGCAAAATGGGCCACATGGATCAATTAGTTTATTTCATTCCACCACCTCACAAGTCTCCAGGTGGTTGACCATGTCTTTATAATCGACTACGCCACCTCCTCAAACCCTGACCATGACGTAACCACCAGCATCTAACTGTTAATGCCTAGCCGCAACATATCTCTCTGAGCCCACAAAGACATGTGTCCCAAGGGCACTTCCCCATAATATTTAAAATCCTCATAACTTCATAATGCGAGAATGGCCTGATCATTGATCTCCATGAGATCAACGATCATGAAAGATCTCCATATACTGCGCATGTCCTTCAAAATTTTTGGGCCCCAAAGACACTCAGCATCTAACCTAGCAATCAACTGGCATCGCTCTGCAACATGTGGAATGGACCCGACCCCACAAGGACATGCGTCAGTGAGGTGCTTTCCCACATTATTTAACTTCCTTACATCTTGATAATGCGAGGAAGCACCAACCCTTGATCCTCTTTAAATCTATGGAAATCAAAACTCTGTAGAACTGCATATCTGGTCAGCTGGATGGGCTAATGAAATACCTCTATTGTACTTTGACTCACCTGACAACTGCCACAGAGGACGAGCTATCAATACCTCCTAAGAAAGTGTGCCCATGACATCACGCCAACCATGTGTCGCAAATGTGCATACCCACATTGCTTAAAATCCTTACATCTTCATATTGCGGGCATGCGCCAGCTGTTGATCCTAGGAGATCTGAAGGTGCAAGGTACGACTAAGAACATGTGAGGTCATGGGACATGTGTCACAAAGGGGCATGCCCGCATTGTTTAATATCCTTCCAACTTCATCTTGCGAGCATGCAGTATCCATAGATTAGCCTGCATCGGATGGTACACATAACCCATAAATTCTAAACCTCGGCAACCACCCACTATGATGTCACCTGGATGCATGTCACCAAAGCACTTCCTCGCATTGTTAGAAAGTCTGATGAAGCTCAAAATGTGGAAAAGCAAGGACCAATTGAATCGCCAACTCAGTGGCCACCTTGTTTGTCCTACGGCCCACAAGAAAACATGGACCCACCTACCACACATCGCTAAGGGGTTTTTCCACAATGTTTAAAGATTGTGCATTTGGAAAATACAGGAAAGCACCTATCATGGATTTGGGTAAGATCTGATGATGCGAAAAGTTGCAGGCCAACGGAACAAAACATAAGGTTTTATCATTTTATTTTTTAATATTTCCACAGTATTTAAATAATGTCAAGATGGGAAGTAGTCGTTGGGTGCGGTCAAGCATTTGAATTCAAATTTTGGCGGGGGGGCGCAAAAATAGGCAACAGTTGCATTTACCAATAAATCATATATCAGTCGGCTACAACTATTACATTAAAACAAATAAGCTTTATTTCACAAAATAATGGAATCTTTCACTAGCTAACCTTGCTCAGTAAATACTGCTTTTAGAAATAATTTCTTGAGTTAACTATTTTAACTTGGTTAACACTACAAAAGCCACAAAATCCTTTGGCCACCAACTTAACTTGATAAGAACTATATTTCCTTTATTGTCCATGAAAGCTTGGTTAGAACTATTTTCTGCACTATTTTCTCTCGATGACCAAGTGAGCTTAGTAACAAGTGTTTCCTGCATTATTTTCTCTTGATGACCAAGTGAACTCAGTAACCAAGATGAGCTTGGTAGACTTTGTATGATAACTAATATGACATTTGTGTAACATCAAAGACAACACACAATTGAAAATTTGTATCCAACAAGGTCCACATAACTTCCCTTTGATTGCCATGTTGCAAATAGTAAAGTTTGAGTAAGTTTTCATAGTAACATAGCGACCACTATCGATCTTGAAGAGATCTAATGACACAGATTAGCAGGAACATTTCCTTAAGTGTAGATCCTCAGTGTCATGTTACATCATACCATTCTGACATGCTGAAATGACCATTAATGACATCTAATCTTTACAATGTTTCTTTTAAGTTTGGACCTACCATATTCTCTTTTCGCAGTTAGTTGCTATGTTGCTATCGGTAAAGTTCATACAACTTTTGGTAGCGACAACGCAACCACTTTCGATCTCAAGGAGATCTAATGGTACAAGTAACTTATCTTGAAACCATTTCTTACTCACCAATTGGGTCCTCCTTGTAATCATCATTTGGTTGCCATATCACTAGTAGTAAAAGGCACATTAATTCTCATAGTGACATACTGACTACAATTGATCTTTAGGAGATCTGATGGTACAACATCATTTCAGGAGTGTTAGCCTGGTTTTTCACCATTCCTATTTTGTGCATTCAGCAAAAAAAAAAATGGCATATTTGGGATGTAATTTTGAAATTAGGTCAAGACCCTAGGTAAATTTCAAAATAAAAAAATAATGCCCTATCTTGTTTTACCCTAGCTTTTGAAAACTTTCAAAAATATTATTTTAAACTATTTTAGGTAGGACACATTTACCCTAAGGTTTTACTTTTGCATGGATGACTTCATTAATTTTCATTAAACCTTTTATAACCTTGTTTTTTATCGCAAGTATTTTGAATATTTTATTGAAAAATATTAACTACAACACCTTTTTGATCAACCATCGATCTTGGTCAAATCGATGGATGGCGCATCCTTGTAATATTGAAATGCAAGATTTTTAACTAAAGTGGGCAAGTGTCTTTGCACCACATGGCCCTTACTGAAAATGGAATTTTAGTGTGCCACAAATTTTATGGTTTGTCAAAGTTGGTCAGAAACCTTTTTGTAGAATTGTCAGTACCTTCAATGCACATTCTAAAATTCCTTCAATGTCATTGGTTGATCTTGTATTGCTTTATGTTCAATTTTGATGCACTATTGATCTTGTTAAGATCAAAGGCCAGTGCTTCCCTGCATTAAGAAGATGCACTAGAATTAAAAAAATTAGGGAAGCCCCAATGTGATGTGTGGCACAATGTGACATCATGGGCCTGCCTTTTCAGAGGGTAATAATGACATATCTTCTGTGGCAACTGTCAGATGAATTGGATTGAAGTGAAGTGTCTCATTGGTCATTCCAATTGACTCAATGTTGTAATGGTGCAAGATTATGTGATTGTTGATCTATGTAAGATCCATGGTCAACACTTACGCACCATATGAAGCTACATGAATTTTAAATAATGCAGGAAATCACTAATCTAACATGTGGCAAGGTGGGACCAACTACATAGGGTATGTGTTGAGTTATGCCAAGCTATAAAAGGATGTTGATCTGTAATGGTAGTTGGGTCATTCATAAAACATTGTCTATAAAAGATGAATTGAATCTTCACAATCGTAGATTTTTGAAGATAAGTGGCCAGTGCTTACCCGCATTAAGAAACTACTCAACTTTTAAATAATGCAGGCAAGTGCCCTTATGCCATGTGGTATAGTGGGACCAAGTTTTGGGAAGACTATTGAGTCATGCCATGTTGTAAAATGGTGAAATTTCAAGCACATTCATTAGTAGAATGTGGCATGTATGCCAAGTTGGCAATGATGTCATAGGCACGGAGATTCTCAGAATTAATGTTGTAGTTTGTGCCATTGTTAAACTTGTCAGAGCACATTCATATAAAGGGTGACATCCTATTGGACATGGTAGCTAACTAGGCAATATAAGAGTACAAGTTGGTGTGACTTTTGATCTCGTCTCAATCAACGGATAGCACTTTCCTACTTGGTGAAGTTGCATGATAGATAAAGAATGTGAGTAAGCGCCTTGGTAATAGGTGTCCTTTATGATGTCATCACCTTCATCTCAAATTATCAATAGGGTATGAATCATCTCACTGTTGATCTTTCATAGATTGATGGCTAGCACTTGCCCACATTTTGAAAGTGCTCACTGGTTAGGTAAAGTGGGGAAGCACCATCCTGACACATGGAAAATGTGACGTCAGGAATCTAGTTTCATAGAAGATAATAAGGGACTCACTTGCATGGAACTTTGTCAAACAACACTGATTCAAGTGGAAATTTTCTATTGGTCAATGCAGCTAATTGAGTGTCATCAAAGTATAATAAAATTATGATCATTGATTCAACCATGATCAAGGGTTGGTGCTTGCTCACATTTTTAAGGTGCAAGAAATTTAGACAATGCAGGGAACTACTAATGTAACATGTGGCAGAGTGGGACCAGTTGTGACCAAAGTGGGCTGAATGTGTGCCAGGTTGGAAAATTTATTAGGCCAGCTATATTACAGTTTTCACCTGTTGCCATGAAAATGCTTTATTTCTCTTGACCATTGATCTGAAGGAAGATCAATGCCTAGTGCTTGCCCATAGTTTCAAAATACTAGAGATTATAACAATGTGGGGAACCATCTGTTTGACATGTAGCAAGAACTTTAAAGCAATAGAGTAGCTCTACTTTTTTGATTTAGGGTTGTCCTGTTGGCTCTTGATTTAAAAATTTTGAAAATGACCAAGAAACCAAAAAAATGCATCTAAGGCTAGCAACTTCCTATGATGAATGCACCTGACTGTGGTCTTGGGCCAACTATAAGGCATAACTCCTTCTTCTTCTTCAGGCTCTGCAAAACCTAGGTGGGTAGACCTCAGATCCAAGTAATATGGTACTAATGCAAAACATATCCCTAGATCTAACAAAGCAAATTACAACCCTTATATCTCCTAATAACTCATGCAATAACACAAATCTACAGTAGCTAAATGCAAATCTATGACATTCATGAGCTGAGTGAGGGCGTCACATTTAGGTTCTTCAACATAAAATGTAAAGATGATTTAATTTATTTATCTTTTAATGTGGGCGGGGAAAGCGAAGTAAAGCCAAGTATAGACAACAAACTAATGATCCTATAGTTGATTAGTGCCTGATCCATTGGGCAATTCATGAATCTCCCTCATGCATTTTGGATATATGATACTTATTCATATATTCAGATATATGATCTATCCATTCACCTTGTAAATAGACATCAATGTTCAACTTAAATCTCATTCTTAACTAATATCCTCCTTAATAAACCTGCAACACTATTGAATCTCTGAAGCATTTACACAATTCCTTGAATTAAAAGCAACAATGAAGCAACATACAACCTTAAGGGGCTGCACTTATGATCTAGGCTCTTTGTTCAAAGACCATAAAACATCATAGCTCAACTGAGAAAGGAGACAAGATTTTAAACTGAAACTAAACACTTGTTGTTCCTTGTATTGATTTCCTTGAAACAATACATAAAAATGCATGAAATTAACTCACAAAGAACCTAATAAACCAGACTATACAATGAGAAAATTTTGTCATACAAGAGATAAAATGGTGGGAATGAGAAGCTGATGGGATGGGAAGGGGGTATCATAACCAAAGCAAAACCTTCATGGTCTGGAACCAACACATCCCAGAACTTCCATTCAGAATTCATCAATTCTAGGGCTAGTTCTACTAAATGCCTTCATTCGAAAGAAACTTTCCAAATTTTCCAACCCCTGCAATGAATGATAGAAAGAAAGATATATCAAGAAGTGAATTCCTAGATCTGATGTGAGATTGACATGTGTCCACTTGGAATTCAATCTTTTTCAGTTGCAAAACCTCTCTCATCTTTCTACCCCTTTGACCTAATTTTTTTTTCATCATTACTTGTAACTAATCTTGAAATATCTCTATTGGAATGATGAAAACTTTTCTGCAACCAAAATATCTGATATGCCTCATGAAATGCTGAAGGAATTAAAATTTAACTAATTTCAATGTAACCCAATTCAATCCCAAATTGCATTTCACTGTCTTTTATCGATATTTAGGTCATTACCCTACTAAAAATCAAAACTGATCATTGATACCTAAATGCGGTTGTAGATTAGGCATCTAGGAAAAAACCTCTTGTAGCTTGAATAGACTACTTCTTGTGCAAAAACTAACTGCATAATCAAAAAATTCATATTCTCTCGATTCCAGTGATATATAATATCGCTATGTTGGCCTTCTAGAAACTCATTAAATCTCCATTTGAAAAATGCCCCTCTGGTATAAAATTTAGGTCTATCTGCAACATCTTTTAAATTTTTCAAAAATTTAAAAAATCTCTAAAGTATAAACTTTAGCTTTATACCTCTTTTGCAATTTAAACATCACGTACCATTCTTTTTATATAAAAAAAATTAAAAATTATTTTTTATACTCTTCAATTTTTTTGCCCCACCCTACATTCTGGGTCAACCCATGTTTGACCAACTACCACCTGGCAGTCTCACATTGGCTACTCAATCACCACATCATCGCTGAGATAGCACCTACCTCATCATTGCCACATCACCATGTGCGAGACCTGCTACCACGTGTTGGATTTCTGCATGCCCACATTAGTTAAACCTCGAGCACTTTGCTTTTGCGGGCATGCGCCCATCGTTAGATCTTGACACATGTTGAGATCTCAATACATCTCCATTTTTGGTGCCATGTCATCATTTTTTCTTTTTCATCTAAAATTTGGCTGATGTCACCTCCAACTATCGAATGAGACTTGCGCTCAACCATAGCTTCCAAAAGCGCTTGCCTTTAGACATTTTATATTGCGTGTGGAATTCAATTTAAACCACTCAAAACTACCCACTCAATGAATGTGGGATAATTGCCGCTAAACACCTTTCCACTCTCCTATAAATTCTTTGAGTTGTTCTGAATTTTGGAAGTCATCGTCACAGGCCAAGCACCCCTTGAAGTAAGTTAATTTCATCTATTGCCAGTCGAGTTGAATACAAAACAAAGGACAGCCAATCATATCCATTACTCAACATCCCCTTTTCCTTAGCTCTAGAGAAATTATTAAGACCAACATCTGAATCAATATGGACTACAAAATCCCATGCCTCTACCAAACTTAATTTTGCTAAAATGTTACCCATTTCAATCTTGTTGATATCAAAAAGTGTAGTTTCCTTACTCATAATTCTAGCTCCCATATTCACCAGCGCATCCTCTAGTGTGAATCGCTCTAGCCTTGTTTATGTATTTGCATGATCTACAAAAATGTAAAGCTTTTTTTGGCAATGGCTTTGATGGCATGATCTCCTTTTCATGTGAATGTTTCATTCCCTTTTGTTTGTGTGAGGCTCTATTTTTATTTTACATGGAAATCACTTTCATTGTTGTTTACTTCTCCTCTTCATATGGGTTAGAACCTCAACGTGCCTCCTTCCAAAATTTTTGACTACCTCCCCTGTCTGTTGTGGCCTTTTTTAACAGTTTCCCCCCTTCTTTTTTAAAGTTGACTCCCCAGACTAATCCTTGCGTAGGCTGCCCTACTAGCGTGGGCTCCTCTTGTCTACCGCTATTTAAGTGTTGAGACTATGAGTGTTCCTTCCTTGCATACTATTTTTATGTGAGTTGCTCCTTTGCATATCCATCTCTTTGGACAACCTGTTCTTTTGTCTTTCTTCACAAACCAATAGTTCCAAAAATGTTCTACATGTAATGTCTCGTCTATTCCAAGAGGCAAGTTGCATACATATATTAATGTAGTTGAAACAACCACTACTCCCATATGTCCCATTGTGTCAAATATCTCCTATTGCATTCATTACCAATAACACAACTTTCCTGTCATACTTTGAAAGGTTATGATCCCTTGTAAAGTATTAGTACAAGAGTTGTTGAGTTCCAAAGATTGCTAGAAATTGGCCAAATCCAGCAAGAGCAAAGATTCACACATTTATAAATTATTTCTCAGGAAATCAAAATATCAAAGAGCTAACTCCACCTTTATTATGGCCAGTTTTAGAAGTGTAGCAAACATTGCACTTAGTTCTTCTTAGCCTAGTTTTCATTACCACATCATGATGAACTTACATTGGGCATTTTCTCTTATGGATTTAACATTATTTCAATTTGGCACCATTTTGTTGGATATGTTCTTGTATACGTCCATACTAAAGTGCTTTGGCTTGATATTGAAAACTCACATTTGGCAAATAGGTAAAAACTATCTGTATAAAATTCACTTTTATTAGTTTGCATCTTTTCATCAAGTAGAGACTCTTTCACTATTTTTGAGAACTTTGATCATGCATTATCATAATTTGAATTATGATAATGTTTATTTAATATTCATAATCATCAATGCCTGAAGAAATTAGTCAGACCCTAAAGTAGGTCTAACTAAAAAAAATTCATTTTCGAACAACTAAAATGTCAAATTGATCTATTGATCATCTCGAACTGATTAGAATCATGTTCGATCACTGAACCAACATTTGAAACTCATTTTATCCTTTTTTGCAAACTTTCACTTTTGTGCCAGGAGGTCCATTGACTGGTCTTGAACACGGACCCAAACCTCTGACCAAGCTTTGAAATCTAACATATTGAATCTTTGTTCTGCATACTTGCACCCTGCTGAATCTCGTCTCATGATGAATTTGGGGTCAAAAGATATTCACTATCAAAGTTGCCATCTCAGAATTGCCTACAAAAAAACATGTCAGAAAACCATAAAATGCATTTGGAATTGGCTTCGAAAACTGGGTAAACTGACACTTGGGAGAACGAAAACTGGGGTGTTTGTTCTCTGTCATGAGGACATTATGAATCTATGATTTGGGCTCATGAAAAATAAATAGGTGCAACTGGTGAGCTATCAAAGTGGGCTACTCAGAATTTGCAAACTGGAAACACTAACAAAAAACATTTTTTTGCAAATGGAATTGATCTGGAAAAGTATGCAGACGGATTCATCAAGACCTAAAAACTAACACACTTGGAGTATTTTCAGAGGATAACATGATGGTACAATCCGTTTGATCTTACCAATCATGGATCTCAAGTTATAGTGTCCCGAATAGGGGTTCTGACAAATCTGCAAATGTTGAAACCAGTAAAAAGATATAAAACTAGTCAAAAGTTATAGCACATCAAACAAGGCTTCCCAGAATTTTGAACATTTCATATCAGCATGACATTGATAACTGACCAACTTTGAGGGATTCAAAACCTAGGCAAACAGACTCAAAATGACTCGAAATCTAAAACATAGGCTCTCAGGTATGGACACTAAACACTCCCAAAGCGGCATGTCATGAAACATTACTGGGTGCAAGATATTCAAATGAAAACAAGGTCTTTTGTCATTGTTTGACACTTAAGGTGAAAATGCAGATCTAACAATTACTCAAAATGGGACTTCACGAAATGATTTGAAATGTCAATTTAACTTCATGAAACACTTATACACGAGAATGAAAGGTGCTAGAAGCATTAAACATGTCTTAGGCCTCAAAATAACAATCAATTACATATGCATTTAAAAGTGTTTATGGGGCTCAATTTCTCAATGGTACTCAAAATCAAGGCTACAATTTTGAGTGCCAACACGTCTGATCTACTGAAATCAACAAATGAGATTCAAATTTGATGGCAACATGGAAATAACAACTAATGGAAGTTAATGTGCTCAAATTTCATTTGTGTGATCTAAATGCATGAATAAGATTCATGAAGCCACCATTATTGAACCACCAAAGCATAAAAATTTATAAGAGCACAATGAACTTTTGGAGCTAGGGCACAAAATTCCTGTTAGGTGATCAACAAATTGTAGAAAAATTTATTCAAGAAAGAAGCATAATTCAATGGCCAAGTACTCTACAACTTCTGAAAATCAATAATTTGGTGTTGTGAAAGTTTAAAATCTTCAAAAATGCCTCCATGAAAGGAATTCTCTGGACAAACTGATTACCTTAAGAGGGATGTGCATGATGACTTTCTTGAGTAGCTTCCACATTCTGTAAATGAAATAACTAAGGGGAGAGAGCTTATTCCAAAGAACCTTAGGTTAGTTGTAGTTGAGGGTTTCTATGATAGAGAAAATTGGGTAAGAGATGTGAAGGTTTCTATGGGAGGTCTAGAATTGTTTAAAAAATGGTTTGTTGAGACAAACTCTGATACCCCTTTGAGAAATGTTTGGGAATTTGATATTGGAAAGTTAGTAGTACCTAGAGTTTTCTTTGACAATGATCTAGTTACTAATTTGGCCAAAAAGTTTGATCATATTACTAGATTTGTGAAGAATTGTGTTGGAGACAATCTTTTTAAGTTTTCTCATGAATTAATTAGGGAAGTGTTCAATCTTAACCCTAACCATGATGTGTATGAGACCATTAACATGGATGACCTTTAGGAAAGGTATGATGCACAGAGAACATACCTAAGGATAGTGCCTCTGCAACAATATTTTGCTAGGATTGGTACATTACCTTTGGTTACAACCCACACACCAAAACCATTATTGAGGAAACATTTCAATCCTAGGGCTCAAGCATTATACTTCACCCTATGAAAAATGTTTGGGATGGATGAGGAGGAACATATTAAAGGCTCCATTGTTCTCATCATGGCTTAGACATTGTAATTTGGAATGAGCAGTATTCTTGATTTTGCCACTTTTCTTGCACAAGAAATTCATAATAGTTTGGTGGGGATATCACAAGGAAAAGTAAACAGACCCTTTTGTTGGTATTCATTGCTCATGCATATATGTCTTTTTAAGGGAGTCACTTTTTTCTCTAAGGGTATGGAGTTGGAAGTAACAAGGGATGGAGAAAAGAATCCAGTGCAATTGTGGAGTGTTGATATGACTTCAGAGGCCACAGATGCCAGTTTTGTGAGATTCAACAGATATTTTGCATCCAGGATTAGACTGCTTTTGAAAGGAGATAGCCCTAGGATTCCATAATCACTATTAGAATTGGCTAGGCCCAACGACCATGCAAAGGGGCTTTTGGTTATTCATAACTGGGGGGATATAATCCCATACAATGTTTCTATAGTAATCAAAGTATATGGCTTTCTTGGGAAGCCTCATGTGCTACCTTTCCATGTGCCTTTGAAGATAGGGATAGCAGAATTGTTATGGAAAATTGGGACTATTGATGAAAGAGATTTGCCTAAGAAAGATACCTTCTTCCCAGTTGTTACTGTGGCACATGATTTTGTTTTTGTAAAGAAGGGATGGAAACATATTAGTTTATTTCTAGATAGGTACAACATGGCAAAGTCCCATGCAAGATATATTGATCCAAAGGGATTTTATGATCTTTTAAGAGAAAGGAAAAAAGTTGCTCGCATGACACAACAAGTGTATTTTCCTAAAGATGTTATCAGGAATATTTTCTCTTTACAAGAATAGGAAGTTAGGAAAGAAAAATGGATAGTATTAAGCAAAGTGTTGGAATTCATCAATGATTTTGACTCTGCCTATGATCCTTTGAAGGATAAAAAATACTAGGGAGCCAAAATGCATGTGTTGACAAACAATTTTACTACAATAATGCAAACAATAAATGAGAAGAAGGCTATGTATGCCAAAACCTATCTAGACAAAGTTGCAGAAGTACACAGAAGAATAAACAGCAGGAATGTATTTGCTCTTGGTCAATACACATTGCAAAAGAGGGTAGGATATGTGATGGTGTAGCATATACAACAGGTTCCCCCTCATGGAAGACCAAGGCCAGAGAGCCCATCTGCGGCTAGTGCTCCAAAGAGGTAGAAGTTGGAACAAGGTTCCTCTTCTCGTGTAGAAGAGTACTCCCTAAGCCAAACCTCAATCCAAATAGATGGCAAAGCATCCTTAAGGGAGCAACTGAGACAAATTGGTGGAGAAGGGGATGTCATTGTTACCACTACAGACCTGGAAAGTGGAGTACCTCAAGAGCCACCAATAGCCTCCTTGGACCTTAAAATTGTTGATTATCAAGGTAAGGAGGTAGACCCAATTATTGCTCAAGCTTTTGAGAATTTTATCAATGATAAAAAATTTGTTAAATCTACGGCTTTTGCACAATTTTTGTGGAGGAAAAATATGGGAAATTTTGAGAAAACATGTGGGAAAATAAAAGCAGAGCAACTTGGCAAACCAGACTCTGTTATTCAAGAATAGGTAAAAGCCAAATTTTTGAGTGACTTTTCCCAGTTCACACCTAAGACCAGGAGGCAATTAGTTAAAGAGTCAGGGGTCCTAATTTTTCTAGAATGGGACATAGCTAATGCTATGATTTTTTATTCAATTAGAAAAGAGAAAGATGTACAATACAAATCAAAGGAAGAAATATTGCAGGCCCATAGGGGAGTTAAATTCAGTGATGACCACAAAGCCTTAGTAATCTGGTCAATTGAGAAGAGAGACGAAACCAAAATGCAAGAAATCTCTAGTGCAAAGCATACTGGTGCACTTACAGTATATAGGACTAGTGAGGTTAGTAGCAAGAAAATTTTTGGAATGGCTTCAGAAATAGTAAAATTTGACAATGTAGTGTCTGGATAAGAAGAGGATAAGTTTTTGGAAATTAATGCTATATTTGAAGAAGTTTTCAAGGCATATGAGGAAATGGGTAAGCAAATACAATTACTGGAAAACCAAGTATCTCAAATGGAAAAGAAAATTTGGGAAAAGAAAGGTGGGAGAATCTAGTAGGCCCAAAATTGTATACCCTCGGCCACCCATTGAACCATTTAAATCAACTCCTATTATTGAGATACCAGACACCCCAGAGAGGCCTGAATTCTACACTACATAGGAATGTGAAGAAGAAAAGAATAAATTATATGCAATGCATGTAGAGTTGAACAATCAATATGAAGAAAAAATAAGATAGGGTATAATGTATTTGATAGATAGAATTGAATGGCCAACATTTTTTGATCAGTTGGCAAAGATTGCAACAATTAGAGATGAATTAAAAGGAAATGAGGATAGATTAAAACCCCTTGTACAGAAGTGGACTAAAAGAAATAATGATATTACTATCATGTACATATATGTCATACAGCTACCATGTCATTAGATAGAGATTTTTGAGTTGTTAGATAAGTTGAAGAATTTTGATGACAAACAGGATTCATTTCATAAAAGAGTGATAATTTGTTTCTCCAAATACATAGCTAGAAAGTTTGATTTATTTCCTAGTGCTCTAAAAACTATTGATAAAATAAAGGAAAAGGAAGAGTGGAAAAAGGAACTAGATGAAATATTTTGTCAAAGAATGAATAATGTAATAAATGAAAATGGGCATTTAATCTAGGCAATGACCAATGAGGAGATGGTTAAAGTGCAGTTATTCTATAGTGGCATCAGAAAAGACTTTGTTGAAATAGAAGCAATTGGAAATTCTTTAATAATTGTACAAAGGGAGATACTAAATTTTGACTAGCCTAATGACACTATTTACAATGAGTGGAAGGAACAATTCATGTCTATAGAATAGATGGCAAAAGGTGATGAGGTAGAAGAAGATGTAGATGTAATTGTTACTTTAATAGTTGATGATGAAGATAAGGAGAATCCCCAAGTTAAAGTAAGCTTGTAGGTAACTAAAGAGGACACATCACTTTCAAGCCTAATAGCCACTTACTCCAAAGATTTAGAATGATAAGAAAATCAAATCATAGAGTTTTTATTGTTCCAAGAGATGTAACAGAAAAAGGGCCTACCAAAAGATTGTAATGATGTATAAGTTTTTTTGTTACATACAATTTTTTCCTTTTGTGATAGCAAAAATGTAAATATCTTTTGTAAAAGGACACCTATCAGTTCTCTATGCCTGAAGCTTGTTGCATCTCACATTATATAAGTGAGATTCCAAGGCTAGAGAAGGGTCTAATTTCTAACATAGTTGGAGTCTATATTGAGTATAGTTCGGTCCAATTATGATTAAAAAACTTCATGATGTATCTTCTCTATAAAATTTTATGACAATAGATTGATGGCATATGATCTTGGTGTCATTTTAGAGTCATTCTGAGTTTTATTACAATTTCATATAATTTTCAAGGAAAATTAATACAAAATTGAACTGTCCCCATATCTATTCTTGTTGAAGTTTGTCTCCTTTATTATTACCTGGTTATTCTGATATTGTGTGAGTAAAGCTTATCCAATTGAATGCAATTCATTTAGGTTGTATGTCAATTCATTATTTCTATTAATTCAATGAGTTAAGTAAAGGCATTAGTGAATTTGATGGGATTGCTATGGTAATAGGAAGGATGTCTGTAAGAATGAATTCTAGTAAGAATTGCTGATAATATTTGTCGTAATGCAAAAAATTAGATCTATAAATTGCATTGGACTTTGAATCCCAATGGAATAGGCACTGATCTAATTAATCTAGTCTATAGATAGGTATATCATGAATAAGCATCAAGTCTAAAATCAAAATTATGTTTATTTTACTTTTCAAAGAGCTCCAAAGATGGTCAACACTTGTTTGTAGGTAGAATTTTACCTTTAGTTAGCTACTATGGTTAGAAATACTTGCAAATCTGAGAAGAATGGTGACCACATCTGCTTATAAGGGATATATATCTTCTGAAAGTGACAACAAATGAATAAATTATGTATATGTTAGAGGTATAAGATGAGAATCAGAATAAAACTAATAAGATTCTAACATATCAGCATTCATTCTGGATTATCCCATAGGTATACCCACCTTGGTCTTGCAGAGCCTAAAGAGTAGAAAGCTAGTCCTGGCTTTGTTGAAGTTGGTTCTAGATAATAAGAAAGCATAATTGTTAATAGGACTTAGCTAATCCTTAGATTTGTGAGCGTTATTATTTTTGGTATTGAGCCTTTGTTAATCAATAGTTGAAAAACACCAATAGGGAGCTTAAGGAAATTATGAGAATAATCATGTAAAACACTCCCAGAAACATAAAGGAATATTTTTAAAAGGTTTCTCCTACTTCAAAATAACATGAAGAGGCACTTAATCCAAAAGTTTTTCTAGGGAAACATATTTCAAATTTAAATAGAATTAGAGTTTTTCTAGGGTTAAGGAAATTAAGAACATCAAACCCTAGTTTTCACATAGAAAACTAAAACATCCACTTTGAGATATATTCAAATAGGCATAAAGTGAAAACATGACCAAAATTACATATGTCCATAGGTATGATATCACACAACACCTCATCCTAGTAGCTTCTTGAACTTCATTGAGCATTGATCATTGACCATGACCTTGTGGTCATCTTGCACCTAGGCAATACGATATGGACATGGGTTCTTTTGCCTCTTCACCTTCAAATTTGTGACCATCTTTTCTGACACCAAATTTTTAGTGGTTCCACCATCAATGATCACATCACAACACTTATCTTCATATTTGTACCTAGTGTGAAACAAACTCCTCATTTAATCAGGTTCATTCTCTCCACTCAACAAGACTCTCCTATTAACTAGGACTTCTCCTCTTTTAGCATTTTCAAAATGGGATGATTTGGCATCTTCATCAACATTTGCAACTTTGACTTGGCCTTCATTTCTCTAATTTGTTCTTCCTTAGCGTTGGGAACACTCGAATGCTCTATGACCTTCTTCTCTACAGTGAAAAAATTTTCCACATAAGCCTCCTCTTCTAGTTTCTTGTCCTCTTCATCTTCCTCTCTAATCTCTATTATTTTGATCATGAAAATGGTTGGAATTATTTCCCCTCTACTTCTGACTTCTACTACTTTCCTCATCCTTGTTCTTTTGATCATCAATTCAACCTCCATAAGACCATTCACCAAATCTTCTACCACAACCTCTTCCACTATTCTTATTATCAAACTTCTTGTTTAGCTTTTCTTTAACTCTTAGGGAAAACTGGTATGCTTCTTCAGTACTAGTCCTTCAGACCAAACTTAGATCCTCCAAAATTCTTGGCCTCAACCCATTAAGATAATGGGTGACTTTATCCTTATCAACTTCTGCATGGCCAATTTTGATGAGAACTCGGTAGATCTCATTGGTATAATCCCGAACAAATATTCTCACTTGTTTCAACCCTTGCATTTTTATTAGCAGATCAAGCTCATAATACACATGGATGAATTGTTGCTTCAATTTAGCTATCATTTGATCCAATCTGGGGATTTTGTCCTACCTTCTTCTATTTCACTCCAATTGAATCTCTTGCCACCAGATCTTTGCATGTCCATTCAAATTTTTCTTTACAAACTTAACCCTATTAGGATCATCAATATCTTCATACTCAAAATATTCCTCCAATTCATTGATCCAATAAATCAACTCCTCTGGGTTAAGATTTCACAAAAATGTGGGAACCTCAAACTTAGGTCTTTTTCCAATCTTGGAAATGGCCTTGAAAATTCTTTCTTCTTTTGGGTTCAGAACCACCTCTACTTTAGCATTTTCTTCTTCTTTGCCTTCATCCTTGCTTTCATCTCTTATATCAATATTTATTCCTCTACACATTTGTTCTTCTAATGCTTGCATATGTCTCTAGAGGGCTCATAAACCCTTAGGTGTAACACCTATGACTCTTCCACCATGCTCTCTTCATAGAGGCATTTTTTTGTGCTTCCATAGAAAACTTAGTACAAATTGCCTCACAATTGGTGATATGTCTACACACTCAACCCAAACCATGGTCTTAGTGTGACTATGTCATAGTTGGTAATCTATTTACACACTTAGGAACTCCAGCTCTAATACCACTTGATGAAGGGATCCCCTTAATACCTTAAACACATAACAAAAATAAAGAAATAACAATAATTTGCGAGAACAAAATATGGGCTTCTTATTATCACTACAAATGCGGAATTACAGAATTCAGAATTACAATATGCTAACCCACATGGGCATCTTCATTATAGTAATCTGCATGACAAAGCTTTGAACTAACATCCTGAAATATTATAGATAATGTACATGCATTTCTTAAATAGGCAATTTTATGCACTTGGGAAGGTTCTAGACACTCAAACTTAATACATAAGGCTGATGGACCCTAATAATACATATAGAGTCATCCAAATACACCATTGACATTTTATGGAAGTTTTGGTTAGACAAACTTAGGAAGGCCATAACTTTCAAACCATTGCTTCGATTGGCTATTATAACTACTTTTTAGAATCCTCAGCTTCTAATTCTACAGGCTTAGATCCATGCAAGCACTCATCTGTTAAGTTTTCGAGCCTCATTCAAGAATGGTTAGGCCTTCAACACCAAGCCTAAAGTTTTAATACCAAAATTGCACACCAAAAGTTCACAATAAATCCATGAATACTCATGATATGACATTGAGCCTCAACTGGTAGGCTAATATATCCAATAGGAACATCCACCTCTAAAATTAGGATATTTTGAGCTTGTATCTCTGACTTACTAATTAGAAAGCCTTCAAAAAAAATAACTATACACTGGGACAACCCTTATTCAAGAAACAAAAAAGAAAATATTTTTGGGTGATGCAAGATTTCTCTTACACCCATGATACTCCTACATCACAGTGAGCCTCAACTAGCAAGCTTAAATATCCAAGATGAAAATCTACCTCTAAAATTAGGACATTCTAAGATTGTATGACGAAGTTACTAAGTAGAAACCCTCCAAAAATAATAACTCTACATTGAGACAACCCTTATTCAAGAACAAAAGGAAATATTTTTTGATGATGCAAGACTTCTCTTACACCTACGATGATCATGTATCGTAAATGAAAATGCTCAAATAGCATGTGTATGAAATGTTTAAAACATGTTCTATATAAATTGAAATGTTCACATAACATGTATATGAAAAGAAGATAAAACATGCACTATAAATGTAAATATTCACACAACATGCATATGAAATGTAGATAAAACATGTGATGTAAACGGAAATGTAAATGTTTAAATAAAATGTATGAAATGTCTAAAACATGTACTATATAAATTGTAAATATTCATATAGCATGTATAAGAAATGTACATAAAATATGTGTTGTAAATGTAAATGTTAACATAACATGTGTATGAAATGTCTAAAACATGTGGTATTAGTGTAAATGTAAATGTTCACATACCATAAATATGAAATGCCTATACATGTGTTGTAAATATACATATTTGAATAACCTAAAATAAAATTTCTAAAGTCATGTATGATATAAATAAAAATTTCAGCTAGGGCCTTGTGCTAATCCATTATGTGATTCAAGCCTGAGAATTCAAAACCCTATGCACAATAAAAGAAGAAAAAAAATCATGCATGTACATATAAAAAATAATAATAAATTATTTAATAAATAGTAACTAGACATCAAATTTACTTGTGTCGCATGATGAATGGGGTGGTCTGATGTGTGTGCAATAAAAGAGATAAATTCCTCACATCCATACAAACAATAAATAAAATTTATTTAATAAAAATTAACTAGACATGTATCTACAAGTTTACTCATGTCTCATGTTTCATGGGGTGGGTAGGTGTGTCTAAATCTCCATATGCTATTGTAGTATCTAGTATATTTCTCCCTATCTCACTCAGCTCAAAATCATCTAAGGAAATATATGATAGATGAATAATATGATCATGAGTAAGTTGACAAATAATGATCAACATGTTTCTTGAGAAGAGGGATCTAAAGCTAGCTAGGGATGGGAGGTGCATCCTCCCCAACTATGGTCTTTACTAGAGCTATAGGTAGTGCATATATATCCTCCTACCCTTATCCACAATGTGCCTATGGTCTATCACTAATAGGGACAGTGACATACGATGATGCCCTATTAAGAGGTAATTGTGTAAGATCACTATCATAATGTAAATAAAATTATGTAAATAATCATTTGCAATAATAGAGTTGGATCTCATCCTTCTAGGGCCACACATGATGTGTACCCAAACACTGAAGATATATGAAGGGGGAACTATGTCTTTGGTGCATCATTTCACCATGTACCCTCTAACCTTTGCCTTCTCCTAATAATGTGGGAACATGTCATTCAAATTATTAGTAGAGAAAATTTTGTCTACCTACATCCACTTCATAGTGCTAGTAACAATGTGAGAGTGAGATACCTAAAATTTACTAAGACCAGCGCTATCATATGGATTGTATGATTGCATAGTGATAATCATATAATACTATCTCATCTTTGATATAATTCACCCTATCCCTATTCTACAAGGTGTGTAATCTCTCTAAACTCTCATCAAGAACACTAATAGATGTCTGCAAATGATGTATTTAATATCTAGAAATAATGTCTCTCTATATTGACTATTATTTTTAGGCATGTGGGATGATCCACTAGAGGCACAACCACGTACACTAATTCTCTAGAATCACTACCTCTATATGCCATGATGATGGGATCTATAGATAAATTTTATAAGATAATTGATAGAGATCTACACATGTATAAACATATATTTATGTTGTCTTAAAAGAATCTAATTAAAAAATACATTTCTAGATCACATTAAATGTTAAAATTTAAGTAAAATCTAATAATAATCACACACAATAAAAAATTCTTAATCAGATTACATTTTAAATTTAATCACATAAAATCATAATAATTTTTAAATTTTACTCATGTTAGGTTTTAAGGAGTCACACTAGGTCATGTTTGGTCAATTAGGTCAAAAAGGGTCATAATAGGTCATGTTAGGCATGTTAGGTCTTAAGAGGTCCTATATGACTTAAGGGGTACTAATAGGTCATGTTAGGTCAAATCGGGTTGTAATAGGTCATGTTAGGCCTTACGAGTCCTAATATGGCTTAAGGGGTACTATTAGGCCTTGTTAGGTCAAAAGTAATTGTAATAGATCATGTTAGGTCAAATGGGTAGTCATAGGTCATGTTAGGCATGCTACGCCTTAAGGGGTCATAATATGGCTTAAAGGGTCCTATTAGGCCATGCTAGGTGAAAATGGGTTGTAATAGGCCATGTTAGGTATGATATGCTTTAAAGGGTCCTAATATGACTTAAGAGGTCCTATTAGGCCATGTTATGTAAAAAAAGGTCATAATAGGTCATGTTAGGTCTTAAGAGGTCCTAATATAGCTTAAAAGATCCTATTAGACCATTCTAGGTCAAAAGGGGTAATAATAGTTTATGTCAGGCATGTTAAGTCTTAAGGGGTCCTATTAGGTCATGTTAGGTCAAAATGGATCATAAGCCATGTTAGGCCTTAAGGGGTCCTAATTGGTCATGGTAGATCAAAAGGTAATAGGTCATGTTAGGCATGTTATGCCTTAAGGGGTTGTAATAGCTCATGTTATACTATTGGATACAATTGATTAATTGTGTATTGTCTTTGATGTTATACAAATGTCATAATCATTATCAGTCAGTATATGCCAAGATCACTTAGGCAATGAAGACAGTTTTCTGTGTCTACCAAGCATTCTTGTGTTTTCCTAGTTTAGAAGGCAGTGTCTACTGAGTTCACTTGAGCATCAAAGGAAAATATGCAAAAGATGAGTGAAGGAAAGTTGGATGGAACCAATGCTAACCAAGATCACTCAATTGCCAAAGGATTTTTGCAAGTTTGTAGTGTTAATCAAGCTTCTATTGGTTAACAAAGGAAATCATTTCTAAGTTAGTTTCTACCAAGCTAGGTCGGCTAACAAAGAATTTTCTTATTTTGGGATATGAAGCTTAATTGATTGATCTATTGATTCCAGTTGACTAAACTGATGAGTATTAATTATTCTAAGTTGTATTTGAGCCATCTTGACAAAGTGGAAGATATAAGTATAAGGTCAAGTTGTGATTTCAAAATGTGTGAGTAAGTATGAAGATGTTATTGAAGATTTAATGATGGGAAGAGGAAGCAAATTTTGAAGCATAAGTAGAATATCCTTGTGGAGCAGCAAAGCTATATTCAATTAGGAAGGATCAAATATGAGCCAGAACAGAGATTTGTAATCATTAAATTAGTTGCATTCAAATTAGGTCATCTCATTGTTACTCTCTAACCATTGTAGCAGTGATCGAAATCTTCTAACAGAGTTGGCTTAATAATTATTTGCAAATCCTCTAACAAGGTGGTAGTTCTATTGAATTGTCTAAAGACCTCTAACAAGGTCACTCCTAACAGGTTGATTAAATCCTCTAACAAGGTCACACCTAATAGTGTGTTTTGTAACCTTTAATAGGGTTAGCTCCTAACAAGGCTCACTTCAGAAGAGTGAAAATAGTAACTAGTTGCAATTGGTGGTTTTTCCCAAATTAGGTTTCCACATTAAATCCTTGTGTCAAATGTGTTCATGTTATTTTATTTTATGTGTTTGCAACTCAATTAAAGTAATGGTAATCACAAATAATATCTAAAGCTTATATGTTCAGCATTTACCGAGCTAATTTAGTTATTACCAAGTTACAACATTTTTGTTTACTAAGCTTTAGTAGTATTTAGTCTTCAATTTGCACTTTTGTTCTAACATCTAAGGGATCTACGATTTATTTTATTAGTAACTAATTCACCCCTCCCCTCTTAGTTACTCCTCTTATATTTCCAACAATTGGTATCAAAGCTTTTGGTGCTTGCAGAGAAGGTTTCAAGGACCTAAGCTAAAGATCAAGATGTCTTACAAAAGAGAAATTCCCAAGTTGAACAAAGACATTTTTTTAGCATGACAAGGACTTATGAGGTTACATCTAGCTACTATCAATGATTCAGGTTGCATATATCTTGATGTTGAATACAAAAATCCTACTAGAATATTATCAGTTGAAGATATTGTTGAAAAGAAGAATTATAATATCATGATGATTGATATTGCATCTACTATTAGTTATGCTAAATTTGATGAGATAAAGGATTGCAAAACTGCTCATACAATGTGGACCAAACTGAAAGATATCTATGGAGGAGATGAAAATGTAAGAAGATCCAAAGTAGAAAGTATTAGAGGAAAAATTGACCAAATGCGAATGAGAGAAGATAAGAACATTACAAAATATGTGGAAATGATCAAAGCAAGTGTAAGTGCAATCAAAGCATCTGGAGGAGACATTGAAGGGAAAATAGTTGTAAGCAAGGTACTTAGAGTTCTTCTTCTTGTTTATGAGATTACAGTATCTACTATTTAAGAAATGAGATGTCATCCAAATAATAAAATATCTTTGGATGCTCTAGTTGGAAGATTGACAACTTTTGAGTTAGATAACTTTGATAACTATGTTCCTAGTTCAAAGGTTATTGAATCTGGTTTTAAAGCTAAACTCTCACTCAAAGAAGAGGGTAAGAAATCAAAATCTAGTCAATCAAGAAGTGAAAAAGAAGGAACATCATAAGAAAATTATGGCAGTGATCTTGAAGTTGTTGAAGCCCTACTTGCAAGAAAGTATTCCAAAGGAAGAGCAAAGTACAAAGGTAAAGTTCCTCTGATCTACTTTTTTGTGAAGAAATTGGTCACATTGCTACTGGGTGTCCAAATAAGGAAATAAAAGATGAAAAGAAAAGAAATAAGCATAAATTCAAGAAGGACTCCAAGAACTACAAGGATAAAGGTAAAAAATCTTGTTTTATAGCTAAAGATTCTAATAATAGTGACGATGAAATGGTATATATTGTTGTGAAAGATGAATTTGATGATGAAGGAGATAAAATGGTACTTATCTCTCATGTTAGCAAAAATGACATATGGATTATTGAAAGTGGTTGTTTACATCATATGACTGGAGACAAAACAAAATTTGAGCACATGGAATATTATGATGGAGGTAGTGTGAGATATGGAAACAATGAACCTTGTAACATAAAAGGAAAAGGATGTATTTCATTGACTAAAGAACTTGTATGTGACAATGCTTAGTGGATTGAAAGACTAAAGCATAATCTACTAAGTGTGGCATAGTTGAATAACATTGGATTCAACGTAGAATTCATGAATGGACAGGCCAAACTAGTGGATGGAAAAGAAAATTTGGTTGGATCTAGCAAGCAAACAAAAGGTAATCTATTTAATCTTGATCTCAATGATTGTTCATGTTTTATTGCTCAAGTAGAGGAAAGCTGGTTATGGCACAAAAGACTATGTCATGTAAATTTTGATAATCTAGTTAAGATAAGAAAATATAAAAGGTAAGAGGTATTCCTAGTTTGAAGAAGCTTGACATGGGTCTATGCAAGAATTGCCAAACTGGTAAGATGGGAAAGACTAGCTTCAAAAGAAAAAACTATCAATTAGAAGAAGTCTTGGAAATTGTTCATACATAATTATGTGAACCTATTGGAATAGAAAGCTATAGTGGAGAAAAGTTTTTCATTCTTTTTGGTGATGACTATTCTAGAATGATGATAGTAATGTATCTAAAAGAAAAATTAGAAGCCTTTCAAAAATTCAAGTGGTATCTAGCAAGAGTAGAAAAGGAAACTAGAAAGAGGTTGAAATGCTTAAGATCGAACAGAGGTGGTGAATTCATCTCTAATGAATTCAATCATTTTTGCATTAAAAGAGCAATCAAAAGACAAGTATCATCCCCTGGTACACCATAGCAGAATGGTATAGCTAAAAGAAGAAATAGATCTATCATGGATTGTGTAAGAACCCTAATGATTGAAAAGAAGGTTGCTCTCAAATACTGGAAGGAAGCTATCAGCACTATAGTTCATACCTTAAATAGAGTACAGTTGAAGAAAGACTCAAACAAAACTCCTTATCAACTATGGTATGGCTACAAACCTAATGTAAGTTATTTGAAAGTATTTGGCAGCAAATGTTATATATTAAAAGAATCTAGAAAAGGAAAATTTGATGTAAAAGGTGATGAAGTCATAGTTCTAGGATACTCCTATAGAAGTAAAGCATATAGATGTTTGAATTTATCTACTCACAAAATTATAGAAAGTGCACATGTTAGAATTGATAAGTTTGTAGAAAAGAGTAAAGAGGAAAGCAATAAGGAACCAGAAGATTATAGAAGATTTTTTTACTATGAACTTGATACGCTGCCAAATCTATCTAAAAGAAAAGACACTTCATCTCCTGAATCCCTAGAATCCCCAATAATTATTGGGTTGCAGATAGTGCAACCTAAGTTACAGTCTAAAGGACCTGAGTCACAATCAAAGGCTACCAAGCTAGTTCAAACTGAGCCTAAAGGACCCGAGTCATAGACAGAAGGGCATGAGCTTGAAATTGAAATTCAAGATGAAGATGGTGGAACTCATTTAAAGAACAAAGAGCCTGTATTAGCAAGATATGTCAAAAGGCATCATGCACCTAATCAGATCATTGGAGACAAACCAGATGGAACAATGACAAGAGGTAAATTAAAAGGTACATGTTTACTTGCTAAATTTGAACATAGAATGTTAAGGATGCTCTAGAAAATGAAAGTTGGATTGAAGCAATGAATGAAGAGATAGAGCAGATAGAAAAGAACAAAACTTGGACTCTTGTTCCTAGACCCAAGGGTAAAAATGTAATTGTTATAAAGTGGGTATTCAGAAATAAGCTGAATGGAGATGGAAATGTTTCAAGAAACAAAGCAAGATTGGTGTGCAAAGGCTATTCTCAAGAAGAAGTTATTAACTATGGTGAGACCTTTGCTCCTATAGCAAGACCAGAAGGTGTTAAATTTTTATAAGCATATGCAACACATAGAGGATTTAAAATATATCATATGGATGTTAAATCTACATTCTTGATGAGGAAGTCTACATTGAACAACCAAATGGTTTTGTAGATCGTAATAAAAGGGATATGGTTTGCAAGTTACACAAAGCATTATTTGGTCTCAAGCAAGCTCCTAGAGCTTGGTATGAAAGACTTCATAATTACTTCGTACAAATTGGCTTTCAAAGAAAAAATGATAACAGTAGTCTGTATATCAAGAAAGGACTAGACAAAGAGATTGTGTTGGCAAATATATTTGTTGATGATACTTTATTTATAGGAAATGATGACTTATGCAAAGCATTTTCAGAAGAAATGAGTAAAAAATTTGAGATGTCCATGTTTGGTGAGATAAAATTCTTTGTTGGATTGTAGATACAATAGAAAAAAATGGTATCTACATCACTCAATCTAAGTATATCAAGGAGATACTGAAGAAATTTGGAATGGAAGATTCAAGACCAGTTGGAACCCCTACGTCTACTGGACACAAGCTCTCCAAAAATGATGATTCCAAATAAGTAGATCAAGCCACATATAGATCAATGATTGGAAAATTGTAGTATGTAGTACATACAACGCTTGATATTGCTCTAGCAGTTAGAATAGTGGCAAGATTCTCAATAAATCCTAAGGAAAATCACATGATGGCAATCAAGAGAATCATGAGATAGCTAAAAGGTACTAAAGACTATGGTTTATGGTATAAACTTGGAGGAAATTTGGACTTGAAATTATTTACTGATGTTGATTAGGTAGGAAGTATTGATGATAGAAAAAGCACTAGTGGTGGAGCATTCTTTCTTAGTAAAAGGCTAGTATCTTAGACTAGCAAGAAAAAAATTATACATCTCAATCCACAACAAAGGCAGAATATGTAGCAACAACAATTAATTGTTCTAACATTGTTTGGTTCAACAATTGTTGGAAGGAATGAAGATAGAGATCAAGGATCCAATAGTCATATACTGTGATAATACCGGTGCAATTAATATATCAAAGAATCTAGCGATACATACTAAAACAAAGTACATTGCTATAAAATATCACTTCTTAAGAGAATTAGTACAAGAGAAAGAAGTCAGATTGGAATATGTTAATACAAAGGAACATATTGTAGACATATTCACCAAACCATTACCTAAGGATGCATTTCTATATCTAAGAGATAAGCTAGGGGTCATTCCCCTATCTGAAGTTCACTAAATAAAGTTTAGTGATGCATCAACTAGAACTTGTTGAAAATTAATCAGTTAGTGTAGAATTGGCAAGGGCATATTGCAAATAAGTCAGTATTTAAGGTACAATGGTATTTACAAAATTATTTTCTTTGACATGTGTTGTCAAAGAGGGAGAAATTTATTGTCATATCTTTGAGAAACTTTTGGAACCAGAATAAAGTAAGGAACTAAAGAGGGAGAAGTTTCCCAAAGAAGAAGAAGTTTTTTGTAAGAGGGAAAAAGTTCTGAATGAACTTGGTAATAGTTGTTGCAAACAAAGAAAGAATCTGGTGAAAGGAAGAACTCATGCCAACAGAGGGGGTTCTCAATGAACCAATCCAAAGTTTCATTGTGCTATGACATGTTGTGTTGTCATCAATGCCAAAGAGGGAGATTGTTGGATACAATTGATTAATTGTGTATTGTCTTTGCTATTACACAAATGTCATAATCATTATCAGTCAATATGTGCGAAGCTCACTCGGGCAATGAAGATAGTTTTATGTGTCTACAAAGCATTCTTATGTTTGCCTAGTTCAGAAGGCAGTGTCTACCAAGTTCACTTGGGCGTTGAAGGAAAATATGCAAAAGATGAGTGTTAACCAAGTTCACTTAGTTAATGAAGGAAAGTTGGATGGAACTAGTGCTTGTTGATCAAATAAATAAGATTGAAAAATGAGTGTCAACACACTTAACCATTTTCACTATACATGTCGAGTACACAATGGAAGCTGAGCTAGAATTTTTTGATATGCTGAGTCATAGATAGTGCTGAGCAAACTATAATTGATGCTGAGCATAACACATTACAATATATACCGAGATATACAGAATTCAACATGTATCGAGTAGATCAAAAGATAGTGTGTGCCAAGCATTGCAAAGTTAATAGGAGTCGAGTAATTCAGGAATTAGTATATGCCAAGCAATGCAAGAATTCTATAGGAGCCGAGTAACGCAGGAAACACAGTGGATGCCAAGCAATCCAGAATAGATGGTGCCGAGCATTAGTATTACTTCATGTGCCAAACAACATAGGATTAGCATAAGAGTTTGTGCCAATATAGATCGAGATGTAAAACGGTTATGCATGACTCATGACAGGATAAGGAGATAAGATCAAATTCTTCCATTTACCTATGCAATCCTCATACAGCCAATCAGAAAATTGGAATTGCATGCAACCAATGGGTGAATTTCTAGGGTTTGAGCAGGAACATTTTATCCAAGGATGCATAACGATCTACTAATCCTTATAAGGGAGTCCTGACACCATTGAACAAGAGTTGCAAAAAAGAAGGAATAGCAGAGCCTTTTATTGAGGTCATTGCAAAGCATTGGTGTCAAAGATTTAGTGGAAAGGACAACATTTTCACATCTAGTTGATCAGAATAGAACAAGGAACACAATCAGCAGATTAGATCTAGTAGAGATCAGGAATAGACGAGCAGATCAAGAGACTAAGATCAGCATTAGAGATTGCATTAGTTCAGGTGTATTATTCTAATACTCTCACAATTGTATTAGGAATTTGGAAATCCTATTGTGTTAGGTAGGTTTAATAGCCTTATGTAAATCCTTTAATAGGGTGGCATTCTAAGTTGAATGTTCTTAAGTCCTCTAACAAGGTACAGTCCTAACAGGGTGTAGAAATCCTTTAACAGGTTCACATATTAACAGTGTGTTGTAGCCTTTAACAAGGCAGGCCTTTAATAGGGCAAACCATCAGAAGTGGTTGAAACAATTGCTGCAGTAATTTCATGGGTATCATCCCCACCCCAGTTTTACCTTCTTATTCCTGGAGGGTTTCTAGGTCACCAAAATCTCAAGTGTTATGTGGTGATGCATGTTTGTCTCTTATGATTGTCTAATGTTTATATGCATGCATGTTAATTTTAGTTATATGTTATTAAGAGTTTACAAGTAATCAAGAAGCTTGTACTTATGATTCACCCCCCCTCTTAGAAGATCTCTTTCCATTAAGACATTCTAACAATTGGTATCAGAGCTAAGTTCTCTTAAGGAGAAGCCTAACATCTTGGAGGAAAAGATATGAAGATGGAAGTCTTCAAACTTGGGAAGATCATAGAGAACCAGGTGATAGATGCGCATCTCGCTCTACACAAGGTAGAGGAAGCTAGAGAGGAATTAAGAAAATCCTTAAAAAGAAGGAAGGAAATGGCTATAGCCAAAAATGATATTCACTACAAGGAGATTGGCACCACACAAGTATTTGCCAAAGGAGATTCCAAAGAATTTGATGTAGCAATAGCAGAACTGATGGACAAAAATAGAGCTCAAGTAAAAGAGATAAGAACTCTTAAAATAGAGCATGAATCACAGGCCATGATGCTTTGTGAAATCACTGAACAAAAGAAAAGAGAAGTTGAGGATAGAGTCATGATAGAAGATGAAAAAAGAAATCTTGCAAACAGACTTGAAGAAAAATGTACTGAATTAACAAAGATCTCAAACATGCAGATGGATACACTTGGCCAAATGATGAACCTTCATCATGAACTCAATATGAAAGATATTGAGATCTCTACTTTAAGGATGCAGAATGAACAAGTGCAAAATGAATTGAACAAAGAAAAAGAAATAGTAGAAAATCTCAACAAGTCAAGTGAAGCCATCAAGTACTTTGAACAGTTGTTGAAATCCCCAAGATCAGCCCATGATACATTAGGACTTGGATACTCCAGCACTGAAGTTGGTGAATCATCAAAAAGTGCTAAGAAAAGGAGTGACAAAGGTAAGGATTCTAAACCCACTTGTCATTACTATAATAAAAAGGGGCATACTACTAATGTTTGCAAGAGTAAAAGTATCAATCAGCCAAACACGCCCAAAAGCAAGGGTTACTGTCACAAGTGCAACATGCAAGGACATATGACACAAGACTACAGGTCTAAAGTCACAAGGACACAAATATTTGATGGACATTGCCATAATTGCAAGAAGTATGAACATAGAGCCTTTGAATGCAGATCAAAGCTTATGTGGACACCAAATCAGCATGTAAGAAGGGACAACTATGAACACAATTACAATTGGGACTACAATACAAGGCATAGTTGTTAGTATTGTCAAGAGTATGGACATATACCCCAGAATTACATAAGAACACATTTTAAGGGAAACTATAAAAGATGGTTGAACCAAACTACTTGCTTCAGTTGCTTGAAAACTAGACATGTCAATAGGAATTGTCCAACAAAGGCCAAGGCACCCAAGACTGAAGTAAATAAGGGCAAAGAAAAGACTGATGTGGAACACATCAAAATATACATGAAGAAGACATGGTAGAAAAAGGATGAATCAAGTACATCCAATGGAAAGGTCACTTCACCCATGAGGTCAAGTGATCATTTCTCATTCAATTAATCACAATATGAGCCTATGGGGCTGATACACATAAGGAAGTATCATACATCAGCCATGAACCATGAAGAAGCACTGCAAAGTATAAATCTACATGAGACAAGATGCCAAGACAAAATTTTGAATGATGATGCCGAGCTATCTTTGGATGCCGAGTGAACTGCAGTGGTGGTCGAGTTATTAACAAAGTTAGTAGATGTCGAGTGAGAACAACTGTCGAGTGGATGTCGAGTTGAAAAACCTTTGGAAGCCGAGTGACAAGTAAAGGTACAAAAATGCATTAAATGCAAGGTTTTTAAGTCGCTTAAAGGGGAAAATTGATTCATTTTTTAGCCATTTAAACGAAGAGCGATTACCAGGAGCATGACTGAGCAATTTTTAAGCTTTCATCCAGTGATTTATAGCGATTCAACGTCTACGCAAGTGATCTAAGCATTTAACTAGGTATTTCCTTTAGGTGCCAAGTTTTACAGTTTGTGAAGTTTGTTTTAATCATCAAACCCTAGTTCAGTTAAAATGGCATCTAGTTCAAAGAAGACCCAAGGGAAAGAGAGCCATGAGTTTCAACTTGTCAGCAATGAGGTTAAGCAACCTGAGTTTAGGCCCATACCAGAAGTTGCATATAAAAACGATCCCGCTGGTTCCCTATCCGCCATCCCTAAAAAAGTTGTTATGGTTCAGGATGTGCGAAAGTGTTATAACTGCAAAATAGGAGCCATAGGAGAGTTGGAAATTTTTAATGCCTATGACAAACTTTGTGATAATGGTATATTGAAAGATGAGTTTTCTATCATAGAGAAGAAGGGTTTAACCAAAGCCCTAATTTTTCCAATCATATTCAAAACTAAGTAGATACGCATAATACTTAGCAGAATCCATGATGGATCATTTTGGTTAGAACAAGGACCAGTCAAGATTACCAAGAAGATGGTTCATAGGGTTACAGGATTTCCAACCCTAGATCAGCTCAAGACATTGAGAAGTGAAAAGAAGGAAACAATAGAGAAGAACACAGGTGAAAAATGGAATAACAGGGGAATGACAATTGACATAGTAAAAGATCCCCTTCTAGACTTTGTTATGAGGATCATATCACATAAATTTTATCAATCCAGTAGGTTGAATAGTGTACCCTGCATAGCAATGGATGTGGCATATAAGCTTGTAAAGAAAGACCACACCTATGACCTTGCAGAGCTCATGTTGCAGTAGATTAATGAAAATCTTGGAGCTATTAGAAAGTCCAAGTGTGCACAATGTAAATTTCGGTTAGTGCTAGTTTGTATGTTCTTCTATGTGATGAAGGAATTCCCTTCATTTGGTAAAGTCAACTGGAGTCAAAATAAAACCATTGTTGATCAAATAAATGATTTCATTGCACAAATGGGGGATAGCTTTGATGATCAAATGTCTATCTATTTTGATGATTTCAAGATTGCAATGAAGAAAAGAATAAGGATACCAGTCTCACTAGTAGAAAAGCATGTAAATGACATATGTTTTCTGGTTGACATTGATTATACTTACATTCAAGTAGTCCTTCCAAGAGTAAGATGGCTTAGACCATTGGGATATGAGCTTGATGTTGACCAAGCTTCTACAGCCATCACAGCATTACTTGCAGAGGAAATGGACAAATCTGCAAAGGCATTTGGAACATATGATATTGTCAAATCAAGAGTTGTTATAGAACTCAAGACAGCCACAGTAGTAAAGAAAAAGGAAAAGTTAGTAAAGAAAATAAAAAAGAAGTTTGGTGTTGGGGAAACAAGTGCAGCAGACGAAGCAAAGGATATTAGTGAAGGAGAAGAAGAAGGTGATGATGAGAATGATGAGGATGAGCTAGAACAAGGGCCACTTGAATTGTCACAAGGCTAAGGTGAAGACAAAGATGAGAGTGCCGAGGAAGTAGAAACCAAGGAAGCACCCATCAAAGGTAGAGTCATCAAAAGGAAGGCAAAGACACCTCCTACTTCTCAACTCTCACCAAAGAAAGCTATAGTGAAAATGCCCAAAAAGCCAACAACCAGAGCTACAACAAGGGCCTCTACACAAAAGACCAAAAAGGAAGCTACAAAGAAGTAGAAGACAATCAAGAAGACATAGGAAGAGCCAAGGAAAAGAAAAAGATATGTGGCTCAACCTGATACTGATGAGGAAGATCAGACTGAAAAGGTAAGTCATCCTCCTAAGTCTTCAGTTGATACATTATGTGAAAAGATTAGGAATGGAGACTTAAGTGAAATGAAAAAGATTGATTTCAATAAGTTCAGTAAAGAGGAATAGAATAGCATAGAAGAATCAGTCTATGCATTAATGGCACAGTTCAAGTAAACACCTCTTGAACTAGATGGACAATTGCCAAATGAATTGTTTAAAATTGTAAAAGACAGATGGCATTTTTGTCTAATGATGGAGAAGGAGATGAGGGAATCAACCCTAGCAAGCATACTGCCTGATTTGATAAAGGAACAAGTATTTCAAGCAATCAAAAGGCATAACACTAGGTTTACACCTAAGCATAGGGAATTCTCCATTCTCCAAAAAAAAATTGAAGAAGTTTTACAAAGAACCACAAGAGCATGGAAGAACCTGTATAAGAAAGCTGAAGATGTCCTTGAAGAGGAGTACAAAGAAGAAGCTGCTGCTAAACCAGAGGAAAGAAGGAAGAGGAGAGAAGAGAAGACAAAAGTAGAGAAAAAGGTTGAAGAAGAGGAAAACAAGGAAGAAAGAGAGGAGGAAGGAAAAGATGAAGACAAGGGTACTAATGAGCAGCAAAGTGTACAAGACACACAACCTCCACCTCCTAGTCCTCCTCACTCTACTACCACACCTACAGAAATCATAAAGATTAAGGATGTTGTTGACACCTCTTGCCAAAACATCAATGCATTAACTACAGAGGATCTCACTAAGATCCTTGACCAAACAACTCTTCAAGCACAATTGTGTACAAGTCCCATATTCGTCAGTGTAGATGATCTCCAAAAGTCGGTAGTTAAACTCAAAGAAGCCAAGGTGTCACCACAAGAACCACCTCAAATCACTCAAACTACTAGACTTTCATTTCTACCACCTCCATCACCACCAAGAATAGCCATACAAGCTCATCAGGAGCTGAGTGCAATAGTAGAGGAAGTCACAGGTATAATAGTACAGACAACAAGTACACCTCAAGTAGCAGTGACACAAGAAGAAGAAGCCAAGCAAGAAGAAGAGGATAAAGAAGAAACATAGGATAAGGAGGAGTTAGCAATACAAACTTTGGTTGAATTTCCCAAAAAAGGTACTTCTACCAAACCCATTCAAAAGCTAAGTACTAAAATGATAAGCTTACATCTTAGTACACCAAGCTTAAGTTCTACCAGGGTAGCCAAGACCATTCATTATGGCATTCCTGAGCTTGATGAAGAAATTAAAATACCCTATTATGATTCAAGCACTTTAACTGAAGAAAAGATAAATGAGATACAAAGTGCATTGGATAAGAGAAGGAGGAAAGAGGCAATGAGGAAAGACCACAAATACAAGTAGGCAATGAATGAGATCAAAGATATATTCATGGATGCCTTCAGCCTACAACCTCTAGATTCAAGCAAGCCAATCCTTGAGAAATTATTTGATATAGTTGATCAAGTGAATAATGAAGACCATGATACAAATGCAAAACTTATGGAATGGTCAAAAAAAAAGTTTGAAGGCAAGGTCAACTAGAAGATAGCTAATAACATAATTTTGGGACAAGTTGACCTAGCTAAGAATTTGGATAATGTAAAGATTGTGTTAGGGAATATCTTTTCCCTTTATAACAAATTGTGTGATTTTTCCAGGTTCACACAAGAAATAAATCCAAAAGTTTTGAGCCTTGAGAGAAAACTTAAGCTCTCCAACATGCAACTACCCTCAAATCCTGCATAGAGTGAAAAACAATTTTCTCAAACACTTCACACTCAGAGGGAATTAGCTGCATTATTAGCAAAAGAGGCCACTATTAAAGAAAAGTTGATGCAAATACAAGCCTCTATCACTCCTCACTTGGAAATATTACATAAGGAGCAAATGTATGTAGAAACAGTCCTGAAGAAAGATCCAAATGTTTCTACTCATGAAGGACTTGTTGATCTAGTAGCAGAGCTTGACATCCAAAACAAGTCATTGGATATTGCATTGAATAACTGGGATGCAGCTCTCAAGATACTCCTTGAGGTAAATAAGACATTTTTGGCCAAGCATGGCATTACCATTTAGGACCCTTTGACATCAGTATCAAAAAGGGGGAGATAATATTAATATTCTAAGGGGGAGATAATATCATAAGGGGAGAGATATATTAAAGGAGAAAATAAAATACATTAGGCACAATGGCACAAGACAACAAAATTCATGATATGACAAATGATAATCAACTCAGGGGGAGTCATAAGGTATATTGTTGTTCACAATTTTTTATTTTTTATTTTTTTGAAATTTTGAAAGTGAAGAATGTACAAATAAGGTTTAAATCATGAATAATCAGTTAAGTATTTTTGACACTCATGTCAAAGGGGGAGATTGTTGATCAAATAAATAAGATTGACAAATGAGTGTCAACACACTTAACCATTTTCACTATACATGCCGAGTACACAATGGAAGCCGAGCTAGAATTTCTTCATATGCCAAGTCACAGATAGTGCCGAGAAAACTATAGTTGATGCCGAGCAGAACACATTACAATATATGCCAAGCAATATAGAATTCAACATGTATCGAGTAGATCAGAGGACAGTGTGTGTTGAGCATTGCAAAGTTAATAGGAGTTGAGTAATTCAGGAATTAGTATATGCCGAGCAATGTAGAAATTCTATAGGAGCCAAGTAACGCAGGAAACACAGTAGATGTCGAGCAATCCAGAATAGATGGTGTCGAGCACTAGTATTACTTCATGTGCCAAACAACACAGGATTAGCATAAGAGTTTGTGCCAATATAGACCGAGATGTAAAATGGTTATGCATGACTCATGCCAAGATAAGGAGATAAGATCAAATCCTTCCATTTACCTATGCAATCCTCATGCAGCCAATCAGAAAATTGGAATTGCATGCAACCAATGGGTGAATTTCTAGGGTTTGAGCGGGAACATTTTATCCAAGGATGCATAACAATCCACTAATCCTTATAAGGGAGTCCTAACACCATTGAATGAGAGTTGCAAAAAAGAAGGAAAAATAGAGCCTTTTATTGAGGTCATTGCAGAGCATTGGTTTCAAAGATTTAGTGGAAAGGATAGCATTTTCACATCTAGTTGATTAGAATAGAACAAGGAACACAATTAGCAAATCAGATCTAGTAGAGATTAGGAATAGACGAGCAGGTCAAGAGCCTAAGATCAACATTAGAGATTGCATTAGTTCAGATGTATTATTCTAATACTCTCTCGCAATTGTATTAGGAATTTGGAAATCGTATTGAGTTAGGTAGGTTTAATAGCCTTATGTAAATCCTTTAACAGGGTGGCATTCTAAGTTGAATATTCTTAAGTCCTCTAACAAGGCACACTCCTAACAGGGTGTAGAAATCCTTTAACAGGGTCACATATTAACAGTGTGTTGTAGCCTTTAATAGGGCAAACCATCAGAAGTGGTTGAAACAATTGCTGCAATAATTTCGTGGGTATCATCCCCACCCCAGTTTTACCTTCTTATTCCTGGAGGGTTTCTGGGTCACCAAAATCTTAAGTGTTATGTGGTGACGCATGTTTGTCTCTTATGATTGTCTAATGTATATATGCATGCATGTTAATTTCAGTTATATGTTATTAAGGGTTTAAAAGTAATCAAGAAGCCTCTACTTCTGATTCACCCCCCCTCTTAGAAGATCTCTTTCCATTGAGACATTCCAATAGTGCTAACCAAGGTCACTTGATTGCCAAAGGATTTTTGCAAGTTTACAGTGTTAATCAAGCTTCTATTGGTTAACAAAGGAAATAATTTCTAAGTTAGTTTCTACTGATTTGGGTTGGCTAGTGAAGGATTTTCTTATTTTGGCATATTAAGCTTAATTGATTTATCTATTGATTCCAGCTCACTAAGGTTATGAATATTAATTATTCTAAGTTGTATTTGAGCCAACTTGATAAAGTGGAAGATATAAGTATAAGGTTAGGTTGTGATTTCAAAATGTGTGAGAAAGTAAGAAGAGGTTATTGAAGATTTAATGATGAGAAGAGGAAGTGAACTTGAAGGATAAGCAGAATATCCTTGTGGAGTAGCAAAGCTATATTCAATTAGATACGAGCTAGAATAGAGATATATAATCAGCAAATTAGTTGCATTCAAATTAGGTCATCTCATTGTTACTCTCTAACCATTGTAGCAGTGATCTAAATCTCCTAACAAAGTTGGCTTAATAGCTATTTGCAAATCCTCTAAAAAGGTGGCAGTTCTATTGAATTGTCTAAAGACCTCTAACAAGGCCACTCCTAATAGGGTGATTAAATCCTCTAATATGGTCACACCTAATAGTTTGTTTTGTAACCTTTAATAGGGTTGGCTCCTAATAGGGCTCACTTCAAAAGAGTGAACATAGTAACTAATTGCAATTGGTGGTTTTTCCCAAATTTGGTTTTCACATTAAATTCTGGTGTCAAATGTGTTCATGTTATTTTCTTTTGTGTTTGCAACTCAGTTTGAAGTAATGGTAATCATAGATAACATCTGAAGTTTATATGTTAAGCATTTACCAAGCTAATTCAGTTATTACCGAGCTGCAACATTTTTGTGTTTACTGAGATTCAACAATATTCAATCTTCAATTTGCATTTATGTACTGACATCTAAGGGATCTGGGATTTATTTTAGTAGTAACTAATTCAACCCTCACCTCTAAGTTACTCCTCTTATATTTCTAACAATGTAGGCCTTAAAGAGTCCTATTAGATCATGTTAGGTCAAAAGGGGTCATGATGGGCCATGTTAGACATGTTAGGTCTTAAGGGGTTCTAATATGGCTTAAGAGGTCTTATTAGGTCATATTAAGTCAAAAGGGGTTGTAATAGGTTATATTAGGTATGTTATGCCTTAAGGAGTCTTATTAGGTCATGTTAGGTCAAAAGCAGTTGAAATTTGCTTAAGGGGTTGTAATAGGTCATGTTAGGCATGCTAGGTCTTGAGGGGTCTTAATATGGCTTAAGGGGTCCTATTAGGTCATGTTAGGCATGTTTGGTCATAAGGGTCTTAATAGATCATGTTAGACATATTAGGTCTTAAGGGGTCCTATTAGGCCACGTTAGGTAAAAAGGGTAGTAATATTGCTTAAAGGGTCCTAATATAGCCTAAGGGGCCCTAAAAAGTCATGTTAGACACGTTAGGTCATAAGGGGTTGTAATAGGTCATGTTAGGCATGCTAGGTCTTAAGGGGTCAATTAGGTCATATTAGACGCGTTAGGCCATAAGGGGTCCTGACAGATCATGTTAGGCATATTAGGTCTTAAGGGGTCCTAATATGGTTGAAGGGGTCTAATAGGTCATGTTAGGAATATTAGGTCTTAAGGGGTCCCACTAGGTCATATTAGGTCATAGTATGTTACATTAAGTCATGCTAGGTCATATTAGGTTATATGTCTTAAGGAATCCCACGAGGTCATCTTAAGTCATTTTAAAGGTTTTCTAACATTATTTGTAAGGTTTAAAATATTTTTTCTAAGTATTTTAGATACATTTTCTGAAGATTTTATAACATTTTTGTAACATTATTTCTAATAAAATTTGTAAGGAAACTCAGGTGCGAAAACAACTTCCTACACTAATCCCTTAAGGAAAGTATTGTGCAAATTCTATTTAAATCCTTACAATTTTAGATTCGATATTATGTAAACAACAATATTGCAATCAACCATGAATACAAAACATAGATAGAGAAAGAAAACACAAGCACAAAGATATGTCAGTGGGGAAAAACCTTTCAGTAAAACAACCCTACCCCTCCAAAATTTGCACAATATATTATCTTCAACACAAAGGTTACAACACACTTGCAATGCAAGTTCTTTTAGGACACGAAAGACAAATCCAGTCGCAACAAAACACTACCAACAATACACTTTCACTCTCTCCTATCTACAACCCTAAAGTTGCTTATAAAATGTGCATTCCATTTTAGAGTAACTTCCAAAGAAGAACTGTATTAGGGTTTTACCATTCTTCAAAAAAGTAGGAACCCAAAAAATTTTCTAAGCCAATGCCTTGAACCCCACATGCTACATGGAGACTCGAGTGTATAGTACTCAATGATCAATTGTCATATGTCTTCACATCTTCATCCATCATCATATCTTCCAAAGATAGCTCTTATGTGTCATAGGAATCCATCATAACTATTCTAGTCATGATCTCCTTACACACTATTCAAGATGCTGACACATGCAAGTGGAGTGACACATCAACATGCCAACTAGACATGTACACTCACACTTAATTACATTATTTGCAAAAAATCCATTTACAAAACAAATAATAAGAATAGGAATTATCCAAGGTTGAGAGACCTTATTCCTAACATTCTCCCACTTGTTGAACACCTGTAAGAGCAATAGGATCATAAAAGGGACTAACTTCTATAGGCCGAAAAGCCTATAGACTCGAACACCATTTGAACTTTTCTATGCCCACTAGTTTCATCAATGCATCTGTAACATTCTTTATAGTATCTACTTTCTCAAAATTTATCTTTCCATCTTTCACCATGTCTCTCACAAAGTGAAACCACACATCAATGTGCTTCATTCTGGCATGGAAAGTTGGATTCTTTGCAAGGCAAATAGCACTTTGACTATCGCACCAAATGGTAATCTGTCCTGCATCAACACCGCTATCAAAACACAATCTCCTAAGCCAAATAGCTTCCTTACAAGCATCAGTAGCAGCCATTTACTCAGCTTCTATAGTGGACAAAGAAACCACAGGTTGTTTCTTACTCATCGAACTAATGGCACCACCAGACATAGTGAACACATAAGCACTAGTGGATCTCCTACTGTCAATATCACTTGCCCAATCTAAATCCACAAACCCACGAATACAAACTAAATGTGAAGCTCTAGAAGATTTACCATGATAACACATAGAGTAATTTGATGTACCCCTCAAATATCTCAATACTCACTTAACTGCATCCCAATGTACCCATCCAAGATTAGCCAAAAAATAAACTGACTCAGAACTCACACTGCTTGGGCAATATCTAGTCTAATACAGACTATAGCATACATAAGACTGCCAACTCCACTAGCATAAGGTACTCTACTCATGTCCTCCACCTCACTAGGAGATTTTGGATAATCATCTACAGATAACTTAGTTCCCATAGAAATAGGAACACACAATGGTCTACAATCTACCATGCTAAACCTATCCAACACAAACTTTACATACTTACTCTAACTCAACCAAAGTTTTCTATTAGACCTATCTCTACTAATTTCCATACCCAAGATGTACCTTACTGCCCCAAGATCTTTCATCTCAAGTTGTGCTGACAATTGAGATTTAAAATCAGAAAACATACCCTTACCCTTCCCAAACAACAACATATCATCAACATATAATGCAACAATAAGAAGGCGATTATTTTCAACTCTAAAATAAACACAATGATCTAATTTCAATCTTACAAATCCAATTGACAACACAAAGGCATCAAACTTAAGGTACCACATCCTAGGAGATTGTTTCAAACCATATAGAGACTTCTTTAATTTGCAAACCAAAGATTCTTTACCTTTAACAATGTAGTGCTCAGGCTGTGACATATAAATCTCTTCCTCCAAATCACCATGAAGGAAAGTTGTCTTCACATCCACCTGTTCTATCTCTAAATCATATTATGCAGCAAGAGATAAAAGAAATCTAATAGATGTCAACTTTGCAACAGGAGAGAATATTTCACCATAATCTATTAACTCTACCTATGAGTACCCATTTGCAACCAATCTAGCTTTGTACCTTTCAACATTGCCATATGCACATAATTTCTTCTTGAACACCCTTTTGCTACCAACGAGTTTCCATCCTTTAGGAAAAGGTACAAGGTCCCAAGTTTTGTTTTTATCCAATGAAACCATCTCATCATCCATGGCCTCAATCCAGGAACCTGCATCTTCCATATCCAAAGCCTCTCTCATAAATCTAGGCTCATTAGTGTTAGTAATCAAAACAAAAGCACAACTAGAATCTAACATAGAATAACCAAACCTTTCTAGTTGCTTTCTTACTCTCATGGATCTCCTCAAAGGTTGAGGTTGAGGTTGTTCTTCCTCTTCTTCTGAACTATTAGAGCCACTAGAGCTCTCCTCATCATTAGACCGAACATGGTCTTTCTATTCAGTCTTCTTAGGGGTAGGAGGCAATTGAACAATATCTTCCTTCTTTTCTTTTTCATCTAGTTCTAGCACAATAGGAAAAGATGTTAGCTCTCTAAAAATAGCATTTCTGCTATACAACACCTTACTAGTCACAAGGTCCCAAAGCTTGTATCCTTTCACACCAACACAATATCCAATGAAAATATATTTGACAGCTTTGTTTTCCAACTTAGATCTTTTCTCCTTTGGAACATGTGCATAAGCTTCACAACCGAAAACATGAAGATGTCTAATTGAAGGCTTCTTACAAACCACACCTCCATGGGTGTCTTACCAACAAGGGCTGATGTAGGAGATCTATTAACCAGATAGCAAGTAGTGGCCATAGCTTCAACCCAAAACCTTTGTTCAAGACTAGCTCCACTAAGCATACTCCTAGCCTTCGCCATCAGTGTCCTATTCATTTTTTCTGCAACTCCATTTTGCTGTGGGGTATAAGGAGTTGTCTTATGCCTCACGATATCTCATTCTTTACAAAACAGTTCAAACTTTGTTGAGCAAAACTCACCACCATTGTTAGTTCTCACACACTTAATCTTCTTACTAGTCTGATTCTCTACAAGAGCTTTAAATTCCTTGAACTATCTAAAGACTTGTGTCTTACTTTTCAAGAAATAAATCCATGTCATTCTACTATAATCATCTATGAAAGATACAAAAAATACAGACTTGGAGATTGAAGGAACTTTTACAGGACCAAATGCATCAGAATGAATAAGATCCAAAACATTAGAAGATTTGTGAGAACTAGAGTAAAACTTAACATGATTTTGTTTACCATAGACATAATGTTTGCAGAAGTCAAACTCAAGATTACAATCATTTAACCCCCTAATGAGGTTCTTGTTTTTCAAGATTCTAAAACCCTTCTCACTAATGTGGCCAAATCTCATATGCCACAACATTGTCTTTTCTATAGGAAGCTTTCCTTCCAATGTGTTTGCACCCTTAGGTACACATGTTGCACTGCCATTGGAATCAATAACCACAATCTTCTTTAGTGCTTGTTTAGATGGTGAGGATGAAATGATAGCTACTCTCTTCTTTGAAACAAAAGAACTATTGCACTAAGAAATGCATGCATCAAGTTGAAACAGAGTACCTCTCCTAGTACCCTTAGCAAGCACCATAGCTCCTCTCATCATCTTACATCCATCTTTAGAAAAAACAACTTGCACACCTACATCATTCAACATACTTACAGATAATAGGTTTTGTGCCAAACCAAGGATGTGCATTAACTTGTTGACCCCCTTTACTCGTCCATCAGGGAATCTGATAGTGACCCATCCTCATTTAACTATCTTTAGGTGTGAATCATCACCCAAGTACACCTTTCCACCATCGAAAACTTCATACTTTAAGAACCAACTTTGATGAGAGGTCATGTGGAAAGAAGCACTCGAGTCTATCAACCACACATCATCAGATGTATGCACTGCCAAGGCTACAATGAAAGCATCACCATCTTCTTGAGATTTTTCTGAACCTGTATATGAGGCCTTCTTCTTTTTCTCTAGCTCTTTACAGTCTTTACAGAAGTGCCCAGTCTTATCAGAGTTCCAACATTTGCCTTGGACTTTCTAGGATTCTTTGATTTTCCATGAGATTTGGATCTACCCTTTCCAGACTTGTTGTCATTTTGCTTCCCTCTATCATTGGATCTACTGCGAACAACGAGAACTTCCTTAGATGAATCTAAGGACTTTCTTTGTGTCTCCTCAACTAAAAATGAAGACACCACATCATCCATTCTGAAAGTGACTAAAGTACTTCCAAGAGCCATCACAAGATGGTCCCATGAATTCAGCAAGGAACATAACAGGGTCATACATCCATCCTCCTCCTCTATCTTGACACTAGATGATGTCAATTGTGCAATCAGTAAATTAAATGCATTTCGATGATCTATAACAGATCCTCCTTCCTCCATTCTTAGAGAATATAACTTCTTCCTTAGGAACAACTTGTTCACCAGAGATTTGGCCTGATACACAAACCCAAGCCATCTCCACAAACTCTTTGCAGTCTTCTCATCAAGAACATTCAAGAGAACTAAATCAACTAGACAGAGTCTAATTAGACCCTTAGCTTTTCGATCCCAATTTGCTTGAGATATTGCTACAGATCTCACATCAAGTGAAGCTACCTCCCATAGATCACAATCTTTAAGCAAGTCTTCCATCTTGAGTTTCCACAACTCGAAATTACTGCCATTAAATTTCTCCACCTCCATTTTTTCGTATGATGAACTAGCCATCTTAATCTGCAAATAAGATTCAGAATGCTCTGCACAAAAAACTCCTACTCAACTTGAGATTAGCTCAAAAAACCCTACCTAACAACCAGGATCAAAAGTTGATCAAGCTCTAATACCACTTGTAAGGAAACTCAGGTGTGGAAACAACTTCCTACACTAATCCCTTAAGGAAAGTATTGTGCAAATTCTATTTAAATCCTTACAATTTTAAATTCGATATTATGTAAACAACAATATTGTAGTTAAACATGAATACAAAAAATAGATAGAGAAAGAAAACACAAACACAAAGATATGTCAGTGGGAAAAAACCTTTCGGTAGAACAATCCCACCCCTCCAAAACTTGCACAATGTATTATCTTCAACACAAAGGTTACAACACACTTCCAATGCAAGTTCTTTAGGACACAAAAGACAAATCTAGTTGCAACAAAACACTACCAACAATACACTTCCACTCTCTCCTATCTGCAACCCTAAAGTTGCTTATATCATGCACTTTCCATTTTAGGGCAACTTCCAAAAAAGAACCGTATTAGGGTTTTACCATTTTTTGAAAAAGTAGGAACCCAAAAACATTTTTGGGCCAATGCCCCCAACCCTGCACACTAGATGGAGACTCGAGTGTACAGTACTCAATGATCGATTGCCACATGTCTTCACATCTTCACCCATCATCATATTTTCCAAAGATAGCTCTTATGCGTCATAGGAATCCATCATAAGCATTTCAGTCATGATCTCCTTACACACTATTTAAGACATCGACACATGCAAGTGAGTGACACATCAACATGCCAACTAGACATGTACACTCACAGTTAATTACGTTATTTGCAAAAAATACATTTACAAAACAAATAATAAGAATAGGAATTATCCAAGGTTGAGACACCTTATTCCTAACAAAATTAAATAAATATTTTCATGCATTAAAAATAAAAATAAATTTTAAAAAATTATTTCTAACATTTTTCTACAATTTTCTAAGGTTTTCTAATATTTTCCTAAGGTTTTCTAACACTAACCCTCATAAAAATAAAAACACATTTTCCTAGATTTCAAAGTAAAAATATATTTTAAAAAATTATAAAAAAACATGAAAATTATTACAAAACTATTTAGAAACCATTATACATACTAAATAAATTAAAATAAAGCATTAAAACACATAAAAAGACAAAAAAAATCCACTTATATCGTATGATTGAATAAGTTGAATAGTTCTCTCTCGCTCTATAATTCTCAGAATCGCTATAGTGCAAATGTGCCCTTTAGGGGTTTTTTGGGGCTTTACATCTAGATTTGAGATTTTTCAACCGAACCTCTTTTAGCGAAAACTCCTTATTTTGGTTGAAATTCCTCTAACAAAATGGTGTCGCATGGCATACAGGTGAAGCCATGTGTGTTTGAGTGAGCACGTTTCAGCCGAAACACCTTCAATTGAAATTAGTTCGGTCAGGCTTACGAAGTTAGCCTAAAATGTGATACAAATCCCTAATTTTATACTTCTGCATTTTTAATAGGATGGTTAATAGGCTTTGTGTTCAAAAATTTAGGGTGAGACATGCTATAGATCTTCACATGTCTTGGCCATGTCTTATTGCTATTTTGTCCTAAACGTTGCTCACTATTCTAAGATATTGAAGAAGGTCTACTACTAGCTTTCAACAAGAGTTATTACTCAATATTAACCTCACAAACCCTTGATAAAATCATAGAGGGATCTATACCTTGAGATGAGGGACATTTGATCTTCAACCCAAGCCCTATAGTAGATGATGTCATCGAAGAAGAACCTATAGAAAATAAGAGAGCAATGGGAGGTGTCATTTACATTCACAAAAGTTCTAGTTAGAGAAAATTTCTAGAGCACCAAGTGGAAAACTTAGGGTACATAGAGAACCATATGACCTCAGAGGAGAGGACCATCTATAGGAACACTTGTATGACTATCATTTTTAGAAGGATCAAAATATCAACCTAAAAATTTGTCAATAGAAAATGCAGAGCGATAATGCTTAACATGTAATGCATTTTTCAGTTCATCTTATATAAAGGTAAATAGTTATTTTATACTTATAATATTGTGTTAATGCATAAAAAACAATAAGATGAATCATGCACTCAAAATGTTAGTATTTGATGAGGAGAATATTATCACATGAATCTATGATACTATAGTATTAATAATTGAAGACAATGTTACTTGTAAAGAGAGAAAATGTTAAAAAAAGATCTATGATAACACAAACCATATGTCGACATGTTTATAGTAGAATCATTGTTGTGATTTGTACTTGGTTCCCCCAATAATTATGTCCATAAATTAATTAATAATACAAGCTACTAATAACTTTAACACTAAAATATTTATATATATTTTTAACACCAATAAATATTTTCTTTATTTTTCTATCCAACATTAAAAAGACTCTAAATCAATAATAATAGAAAAAGCTACTAGTAACTGTAATAGTAAATAGTAAAAATTGAAAAATATTTTTTACGCCAATAAATGTTATTTTTTATTCTTTGTCTATTCAACTTAAAAAAATTCTAATGATAATAAGATTATGAGGGAAAAAAATTACAAATAAATTGACACACCAATGAATGTGTTCTTATTTTTTAATCTATTCAATGTTGAAGAGACTCAACCCTACTAATAATAATATGAAATAATAAGATAATATTAAAACTTTATCTATTCAATGTTGAAGAGACTCAACCCTACTAATAATAATACATAATAATAAGATAATATTAAAACTTTCTTAGAAACTTATTATTGTGACGAATGAAACGCCTCAATTAAAACTTACCCAACAATGAATTGATGAAAGAATAAGTGCCACATCACTATTATCACCTAAATTGTGGCTAATTACTAGAGGGACACATTAGCCTCACATACATCCTTGCTGTCTAGAAATAGTGATAAGCTAAATAATCCCATAAATATATATTCTCATATAATATAAATCCCATATAATATTTACCCAGCAAAGAAATAATTTAGACCTGAATATGTTTCAAAATAGGGGTACATACTGAAACATCACAAACTAAACTTAACTCTAATTTACCTTAACTAAACCAATCCTAATTATAAACTTTACGCGGGTAAAATCCACAGTGGTTATCAATTTATTTAAAGCGGTTTTCCGTACGTCCACGTCGGACGGGGTCGGCGGCGCAAATGCAGCCCACAATCACTGATTGGTGGCCTCGCATGTCGAGTGGACGTCAAAATTGTGTTACAAAACCATCTCTGGTTTATCCGAGAATGGCGGTTTTCCATACTCTGGTTTTGTTGAGCTCAGGTATGTAGAAAACTTGATTGGCATCGATTCTTCCTTAGATTTTTATTTTATTTATCCCAAATCATTCTCGATGAAGACAACTTTGCAATTCTAAGTCGTTTTGAGAGGTATGTGATAAATCTGTGGAATCTCTTTTGTGCTCTAAAATGGATCAAATTTTCGCTCATTTTCGCTGGGCTTACGATTTGGACGAGTTACATGTTAGTTCAGTTTGGATTTAAGATGAGATTCTGTTCGTTACATGTTCATGTTCTTGGCCTTTCCATGACGCATTTGGATCTTTTGTTTTCGATTTCATGGACTGTAAGTGATGTAGTTTTATAGATTTTTAGAAAATCAAATTATTTCTAAAATAAACAAATTTATTGCGTAAATGATGTATGCTACTGCTTTTCTGGTACTAAGTTTTATCTTGATCGGTTTCGTACAAATTTTCAGTACTGTGAATGCAGTATTTTGATTCTACCTTTAGCATGTTTTTAATAACTTATGATCTTTTTGGCGGTTTCATCAGTCTTTTCTGGTTGATATTTGCATTTATTTTCGTCTGAATGCAAGATTCTGGTTGATTTTCTTACCAGTTGAAGAAAATGGAGACAGTTAGTTACAATCTATACTATTATTTGCCAATCTCAGGCTTCAATAAGCGTGTTTTGATCCATGGTTGTCAAATTTGCGGGCTCAATTTTCTTATTTTGATTTGACGTTTTTCAGCATCAATGAAAATGCAAACTTAAGGTGTTATTGACAGTGTTTATGATGATTGATTATTTTGATCAGTCGCTCTAAGAGTTAAAGACCTGTTCGGATCAATTTTGCTTTATTTAAAATGATTTCTGATTTAAAAATTGTTTTCATATCTTTTTGGTTTTCTGAACAATTACTTAAAATAAAACTCTGTTAAAGATGTTTGGGGGTGTTTCGATCCCTTACTTTCAAAATTATCACTTAAATGTTTTAATTTGATCAAAAGTTTTGAGACCTTTATGGTAGCGATAGATGTTTGTCTGCCCCTATATTTCGAACGCGAACGAAATATTTTGGCTAGGTCAATATTATTTTTAAAAATCTGCAGTTAAACCGGCGTACTACGAGACATTTATTGAGCATGTACAATCGGTTTGTGAGTGTTTTGGGACATGTACTGATGTTTAAGATGTTTTGTTACATTGCTTTCAGTAGTTTGGAGTTCAACTGACATATTTTGATATATTAAGCAGTCTGTTTTAATGTTTTTGAGTTGCTTTCGTCCTGTTCATTTTGTTGCTGCTCCATTTTTGGCACTATTTCTGACATGAATGGAAGACATTAGTCACTATTTGTTGAATCTGGAAGACATACTGTTTCTCGTCAGTATTTCACCGTTCCATGCCTGAAGGGACATTTGTGGTCCATTGTATTCAGTTTTCTGGATATTTACTGTGCTATTTCGGCCTATTATATAGCACTACAAGAAACGATTTTTTCCTTGTTATGATGTTTGTTGCTCTAATTTTGTGTCCATTTCGGACTAATATTTTCATCAATTTCCTGATCGTTTCTTGAAACAGGAAAACACTGCTGTCGGTTGTCCATATTTCCAGAATTTGAACAGTAAATTTGAGTCATTCAAGTATTTTCTTGTACTGCAAGACTGCAAGTGGACACTTTTTAGTCCTCTTTTTTGAAGGACATTGGTGTCTGTAAAAGACAAGTTGGAGTCCGTGCGCTGTTATTTCAGTTGTTGAAGGCCGTGTTTTACATTGTGTCATCTGTTACCTCTTGTTGTGAAGGGCATGCTTTAAGAACATAGCTGCTAATCTGTATTTTGCGACTTGTGAAAGGAACGATCTCTGGTGCATTTGAGGCGATCTTTACAAATATATAGGGCCGATTTTGATCAACTTCAGACATCCGATTGTGATTTATGAGACATTGTATGTTTATTGTTTGGTTTTTTTCAGGTTTCTAAATAAAATTTCCACTAGCCTACATATTCATTACAATGTTGCTGCACTCTCTTTGATATTTGATATATACTTTTTTTCTCGTAAGTTTTCCACTGGTAAGTTTGACTATTTAAGCAGGTTCCTTCGCTTCATTTTTCAATTTGCCAGAGCAAGCCTTCTTTAATACTCCGTTTCTTTGAAATTAGCATTTTTATCGTTTTGAGTGTGCGTTTTGTTTTGGACGTTGCTTTTCCATATCCTGCTCTGTGAACCGCTGCTCTACATTTATTTTAGCTTCTACTTTATGCATATTTTTCTATTCTGTTTTTACCATTTCATGCTGTTTTTGTTTAAGTTGTTTGTATTCTTGTTTTCCTATTTCATGCTAAGCAAATTAATCTTCATGCTTATCTTGCTGGAAAATCTGAACAAGGTCACAGGCTGCGTGCGGTGCCTGGTTAGGGTAGGCCTAAACTTGGACCGCATTATTATACTAATACATGGTCTATATTCGGAAAATCTGGGAACATGGGTCACACTCGAACTTTCCTTCAATTTATAAATTGTAAAGATGGGTTAACATCTCATAGTCACGGGAAAGCTATCCTAAACGAGTTGCGACTCGCCTTATTGCAGTGAAGGGTCTTTGAGCTCGGTTAGGCTGCACTGTAAATTAATGTTCTTTTTCATACTCTGGCCTTAAATGCGTAAGATTTTGCAAAATGCTTATTGCTATTTTTCCGATGAATCTGATTTCGTCTGTTAGTTTGAATTCTGATTTTTAACGTTTATATCTGGATGGAGCTTAAAGCTTTAAAATTTAAGGCTATATACCCTTAGTTTCTATTGGTAGAGCGATTGAATGTTTTGAAGAGTTTGGCCAAATTTCTAAAACTTTAAAAGCATCTTTGCATTGTTCTGGTGCTTTAAGAGGCATTTTCGAGGATGCTATACCATATTATTCAAAATTCTTTGTATCTAAAAACTTTTTCTGCTCCTCCGGTTCTTCAATTTAGTCTCAATGGATTCTGTTGATTCTTCGTGATGGCTTCGTTAGAAATTTTGTTAGGGCTTTCTAGGTGATTTTCAATTTCCAGGGATTTGACCCTGGAAGCCTTTAAAAGAAAACATTTAAAAGTTATGTTTTGTCTTTTCTCTAAATATTGGAACTGTGTCAATATTCAAGCACGTAATTAGAAGTTTTACGTTAAGGGCACTGAATTTGTTTTCCATTACAAAGCAGATTGAGGAAATTGGGATTTTTGGGCTGTGATAGACAGGATTCAAATTCAAGTCAATCCGGACTATCAGAAACTGGATACCACAAATATTCAGTGATCCTCATGACAGTGGCTGCAGTCGAAATAATTTCAAGTAACAATGAAGTTTATGAAACTGGGAGCAAAACCGGACGCCTTCTATACTGCAGAAAATTTCAGGTAGAACTAAACGCTTTTAACTATAAAAAATGCCAATATCATGTACATTATCTGTCTCTTAAATTTTTTGTATACCATCTCATTATTGTTTCTCAGTATAGTTTTCGATTTTCTGTCAATGCCTATTGCCCAATTGGATAAGATGAACCCTCATTTCAGGAACCCAGAGGTGAGAATGTATGGTTTCACTATCCAAAGGATCGCAGTGATTGCTCCAGCAATTAGGTTTGTTTGAGATTGCCAGCCTTTCGGACTCGTGTGAATTTACTGGAGGGAATTTTGTCTGGTTCAATCAGAAACTCTAGCGTCCTACAAAGCGTGGGTTATCATTTTAGTTCTCACGAGCCCAAAATCAAAATCACACTTGAAAATCCTAATATTTTCCTCTAATAATAGACTATGAATAGGTAAAACAATCACTCATTATCCATGGTTTTCAATGCCCATGGATGGATAGTGAAAGGATATAGCATGTCGACGGGAATTTGCTAGGAAGAATCTTGTTCCTGTATTTACCAAAATATAGTATGATCGATGTCAAAAGAGCATACTAAGAATGAGTTTAGCATATAACTCCTCAGCAGGCCGAAATCAAGATCAGAAGATTATATGACAAACCTTTTGATAGACTCTTAATAGGTAAAACAGAAAAGCATGTCATGCGGAAGGATGGATGGTGGAAGGATATAATATCTTGACGGGAATTTGATAAGAAGAAACTTGTTCCTAGATTTTTTTCATATATAGCTTGATCAGTATTAAACGATCTAGCAACTAACGAAAGTCTTGCTACCTTGACACAGGTCTGTATATTCAGAAGTGTCGAGCGATTTTGAAATACATGTAAATGGAACAAAGTATTTGCTACACAAGGTAGGAACATTTATCTTTTTTTCCTCCTCCTATTTTGCACAGGTGTTGTAACTAGATAGGATTGTAGCCGTTGATACAATTTCTTATATTTTTCATCTATTCTTGTTTGTAGTTCCCTCTCCTTTCCAAGTGCGGTCTATTGCAGAGGTTAGCCGCTGAAGCTTGTGATTCAGACAAGGACATAATTGAGCTCCCAGATTTTCCAGGGGGTCTAGAGACATTTGAGTTATGTGCTAAATTTTGCTATGGGATCATTGTCACTGTTAGTGCCCATAATGTGGTTGCTGTCCGATGTGCTGCAGAGTATCTTCAGATGACCGAGGCCATAGAGAAGGGTAACCTTATATACAAGCTAGAGGTCTTCCTAAATTCGTGCATCCTCCGTGGTTGGAAAGATTCAATAACAACATTGCAGAAAACTAAATCTTTCTTACCCTTATCCGAGGATCTCAAAATTGTCAGTAGGTGTATTGATGCAATTGCATGCAAGGCAATGGTGGATCCATCAAGGGTAACTTGGTCTTACAACTATGGTAGAGGTCGCAGAGATCATAAGGGATGTGAGCATGTTTCAAGCCCTTCTCTAAATGAACTTCCTAGTCGAAGATATCACTCTGTTCCAAAAGATTGGTGGGTGGAAGATATTTCCGAGTTAGAGATAGACCTATATTGGAGAGTAATGTTGGCCATTAAATCCACTGGCAAGGTTTCTTCTCTAATTATCGGAGAAGCTTTGCGAGTGTATGTGTCCCGTTGGTTGCCTGGAATGTCAAAAGAGAAGGGGAACACAAGGGGAAATTCTGGTGATAAACAACCAGAGATCACATCAAAACACCGTCTTCTTTTGGAGTCAATTGTGAGCTTGTTGCCACCAGAAAAGGGTTCAACTTCATGTAGGTTTTTGTTGAAGCTGCTCAAGGCAGCAACGATTCTAGGTGTTTCACCTTCTTCAAAGATGGAGCTAGCTAGACGAGTGGGATTGCAGCTGGAAGATGCCTCTGTGAATGATCTTCTTATACCATCTCTTTCCTATGCCAAAGAGACCCTTTATGACATTGATCTGGTACAAACAATATTAGAACACTTCTTGATGCAGTCTCAGAGCCCTCCAACAAGCCCAGTCCACAACAGACATAATTATGAAAAAAGGAGATCACGGTCAGCTGAAAATCTTGATTTTGCAGAGAGCAGGAGATCATCTTCTGCAGCCCATAGCTCAAAGCTTAAGGTTGCTAAACTGATAGATGCATATTTGGCAGAGATTGCTCGAGACGAAAATCTGACAATTTCTAGATTCATCTCTCTTGCAGAAGCTATACCTGATTTTGCACGCCCTATTCATGATGACTTGTACACAGCGATTGACATATACCTAAAGGTACAAAAACTTAAATTGTTTTACTTAACATTTTCTACAATCTCAAGGCAAGCAAATCTTAGCTGAAATTGTATATTTGGTTTTGATATTTTATGTTGACAACTTGAATGTGAATAATTTATCGCAGGAACATCCTGGCCTAAGCAAAAGTGATAGAAAATGCCTCTGCCGGCTTCTAGATTGTAAAAAGCTATCAATGGAGGCTTGTATGCATGCTGCTCAGAATGAGCTCTTGCCCCTTAGGCTTGTCGTACAGGTGCTCTTTGTTGAGCAGGTCAGGGCAGCCATGGCAGGTGGCTTAGTGCATGAGTTACCAAACAATATAAAAGCATTGCTATCTAGCCAAGAAGAGGACTCTCAAGAAGTTCCAGAATCTAGCACATTTGAAAATGTATGGGATGCTGCAAGTCATACTGCAAAGTCCCCAAAAGGAAGAGATGCAATGACCTTGAAGATGCAACTAGAAGAGGCAGACAACGAAGCTCCAGAGATACGACAGGAAGGCCCAAAGAGCTCTAAGTTGAAAACTATCTACAGTCTTCCTTCCAAGCATAAGAAATTTTTCAGTAAGCTATGGTCCAGCAACAAGAGTGTCAGTGAAAAGTTATGACTACTGAACATGGTTCTTTGCTTCTATGCAACAATAATCTTCATAAATTACCAATGCAATGAGGTAGAGTGGTGCCATAAGGTTGTCCAAGAGTAGATGTAATTTACTTGAATCCTTTGTATTCTATATCCTGAAAAAGTGAAAATGAGCGATTCTTTTTTGTTACAAGTAGAAGTGTGTTTTGCCACTACTTTTACTCACAAATTGTATCTTAAGGTTCGATAAACAGACATTGCTTATTGGCTAGATCTCTGTTATTCTAGCCAGTGAAAGCAAAGCATACTGCTAATTCAGAAATTGCAATTGTTTGTTTCTGTAACTTATGCTTTTAGGCATTACAATGTTAATGGCCAGAGCTAAAGCTTCTGCTATGAGATGAGATGAGAAGATTTTTAACATTCTTTAGGCCAAATTGGTCTTTAGAATTAGGACCTATCACAATGTACGTAGTTGTTTACCTGTTGGTTCTTATGGGTGTCCGGTTTTAAAATATGCAACTTGATGTCTAAACTTCAAGAAAATAATGTTGAGATGCGTTTTTATGGCCAAAGTGCTGGTTCTTATGGGTGCCAGGTTCTAAAATATGCAACATGATGTCTGAACTTCAATAAAAAAATGTTCAGATGTATTTTATGGCCTAGCAAATGAATTTGTATTGCCATCTCAAAACGTCATAATTGGCAAAAAGCAATCATGGAGCTGGTATGGTTGTCTTGGACGAGGTAATGACCGGTCACATTATTTCAATTTGTATAAATTTACAAGAAGTATTTTCTACAAGGGGAGTTAAATATGCTAAGTTTTCTGACCTTTATTTTTATTATTCCAAGTGTACTATCTTACATCTAGACTGTAGGCTGGATATCAGTTTTCTTTATTGAGTACATTCTGACAATGTGTGAAACAATCTTACAACCAGGTCGTTTAGTGGTTCACTTACAATTGGTGTAATACAAAACAGGGCTTTGGTGATGAAATGAACTATCAGAATCTGCACACCATCTTACAATTAGACCATAGGCCAAACTGCAAGTTTTTAAATTGGTAAAAGCACCGTGTTAGATAGATTGGGTCGTTCTAACCTGTCCACCCCATCTTAGATCTAGACCATAGGCCAACTAGCAGGTTCTCTTTTTCATTGATAAGTCACCTTCTTTTGTCCATGGAATACTAAAAGGAGCAATCCATGCACCTAGTTTTTTCTCTAGACCATTTGTGAATCAGCAGGCTTTGTTTTGATCAGCAAAATGGCCCTTGCAGATCAGTGACTGATGATTTGTGCAATCCTTCTTACATTACCTTTTACCAACTAGCAAGTTTTCTTTGATTTCCAAATGACACTGTATGGATAAAAGTGGAATGCTACAATGTGCACATCCTGTCTCACTACTAAAGCATAGGCCAAATATAAAAGTTTTTTCAATCAGTGATATATCAATTTCTAATTGAGAGTATTATTACAACCTGTGCATCCCACATCACTTCCAGGCCCATCTTGCTTATAAATGGTCTTCGGTCATGGAATTGCCATTGTCTATCCAGGGCACAGAATGCACCTTGATTAGACTGTTTTTTGCATTTGTTAACTAATTGAAAATCAGAATAATGTTGTATTCTGCTTTTCAATTATGGTTGTATTCTGCTTTGCAATTATGGTTGTATTCTGATTTTCAATTTAATTAAAAAATGAAAAAAAAGTACGGACAGGGTGCATTCTGCTCCCTGCAAAGATGGTGCTGCCAATTAATCTTAGGTGCACTACCAGGGTGTTTCTTATTTGTGAGTGGTCCTCAGTTTATGGAGAGGGCTGTAACACTTTGTACACTCAATCTTGCCATTATAGGCTGACCAGAAGGTGTTATGCTCTAGGTAGATGGGGTAGATAATGCTTTATTGATGATATTTACTGGCACAGTAATGCATCCCATCCTACCACTAGAACATAGGCCAACTATCAGATATTATTTTAAATTTGTAATGTGGGGTGTAAGTGATGATCTCTTCATTGTGAAGACAGTAGAAGGCATGTCCTTTCCAGTCATGGCCCACATACATGCAACTTGAACCCAAGTTAATTGCATCTCAATTTTGTTAGACCGCAATCCCTTGCAAGTCGATCTATATGGGAGTACAGAATTTTTGATGCTTTCACTCTCCGAAACCAATATGACTAGGTTCCTAGAGAAGTTTTCTGATGAAAATTTAGGATTATCATCAGAATGCAGATATTTATGGTTTAAAAAATTGACTGAAGGTCATCTTGGGAAGCTCCGTTTGGGCCGAGTAAGTTGTCAGGGGATCACAGAATGTGATGCAAAAGATCAATTCAATGACTAATACAGAGTCTAGTTCAGAAATAAAGAAACAAACCGAATTATACATTGTGGAAATCTTATATTATAAACCTATTTTCTGTAAGAATCATAAACAATTAGCTCCACAACATCTAGAATGCTTGTGTGGGTACAGTTAAGGCCCAACATATCTTACGATCAGAACTTTGTAGAATAGCAGCTATCATGTCATTAGATTTTTCAGCATTTAAAATGGGTAAACATTATAGCCATTCTGTACAGCTTGAGACAGCCTTAGGTGTCGGACAATTGTTGTAGGGGACCTCTCATGGCCATAGATATACTGATTGGTGGGTATACTAATCTTACCAGACATATATATAACATGTGGGCTCTCAATTTTGCAAATCCCTACACACCACCTTCTTTATCATTATCATTGCTCTTATGAACCTTCTCTTTGATATTTTCAAAAGTTCCTTTGGGATGTGTGACATTATTATTATATTTATTTATTGCTGACATAAAAACCCATCAATTCTTGTAGAATGACTACAAGTTTGACAAGAAATTTAGAACTGCGACCTGCATAGGATGCTTAAAGTCTAAGCCTAGCCGTGCATCAATTGACTTGGTGGGACGTGTTGGCCCACATTTAGGGGGAAAGGTATACACGACACTAAATTTAGATGGGGATTATCTTCCTTAAAGTTAAGTTTTGCTTTATCTTTTTCTTGTTGGAGTTCATAATTGAATTGACATTATAAGGTAGCATGCAACCACCACCCATATGGTGGAAGTCATGGCGGGCCTCCTCAATCAATACAATATAAAACCATCTCAATGAAATCTTCTTGTTACCATTAAATTTATAGATAATTAGACAGTATTTTAAGTCTCAAGGAATCTATTATTGACATACTAGACTCTCTTAAATTTAATAGTCGTAGCTTTCAAATTATGTTAGGAGAATCCTATAGCAAAAGAATTTGCTGCTCTGTCCATTAACTTTTTGGATTTCAACTCCAATAAACAGTGTGCTTAATTTTTTATGCTTGACATGACAGGATCATTTGAAAGTTGCGAAACTATTATATCCATTTCATGATTTGGATGCTAAGCGATGGGATGAATAAGCATTTTATATTAAGTAGAATCATATGTCACACTAAATATTGGAACAAACAAAGAATTAGAATACATTTTTAATATCACGAGGAAGACAAAGGTACAGAAGAAGCCAATCAGTATGGAGGAAATCGCGGCAAAAGTACACGTACAATAATGGTGTCTTGTAAGTTGCACATGAGATTAGTGTAGAAGATTGTAAGTATAAAACTTCAGAATGGGCAGATGTCACACATTGAGGATTGAAGTCAAAGGCCACCTAGAACATTGTATGGTCAAATTTCCTCTAGAGCACGGAACTCAAGTCAACATTGTATGGATTTCAAGTTGGTGTATGGATAATTTGATACTTTGAGAAATATGCTACCTTTATTATAATGGCAAGGCTTCCGTAGAGTCTTAACTTTCAACAGCTGCGGCAAGTAGACCCCAGCTCGAGTTAGAGTTTCTAGTGTAGGTCAAGACCTGCACTAAATAGACCCTAGTTACACTATTTGGTACGCGGTGAGAACGAATGACTGAATGAATGAAACATTTTATAGGGTCTGTTTGGCTGCAAGAATTGCGGAAAGCGACATTCATGTATGCTGGAATAAGTTCTCTTGTGGTATTCGATTTGGCTCTATTTGGTTGACCTGGAAGAGACGTAGAAAGATGCATATTCCATGTTTGGTTGCAACAAGAAACATGAATTGGAATAAGTTCTGTTTTAAAATTTTAATAATTAAATTATTTTTTGAGTTTGATAATATTTTATTTATAAAAATCAACATTTTTATTAATTATTGAAAAGCCTAATTATTTTAATAAGCTTTTAAATTTTTTTTTTTGACTTTCTAAGTGAAAGATATTCACAACCTTGAAACTCATCGAAATTTAAAAGACATTATATTGTATATTATAAGTTTAATTATAAATTAAATCAAATCATTTTAATAAGTATAAGATCAAAACTAAAATCATTTTAAACTTAAATATATTAAAGAAAATAAAAAATACAAATAAGTCACGATCATTAATATGATATTTAAATGATCTTTCAACATAGTTTTAATTATAAGACTAAACACAAGATTTATTTGTAAAGATAATTTTATAAAAGTTTAGAAACGATATCAAATTTGATATTAGTCTTTTTTGTCATTTAAAAAAAATACATATCAAACGTTAAATAATGTTGACCTAGTTTATATCTTATGATGAACGAAGAAAATAGTCTAAAAATTCATTTGAGTGGGCAAAATACAATCAAACGACAAAGTCACAGACCCGACAACCCATCAAATTGAGTTTATTAAAAACTAGAATAAGAATAAGTTATTCTTATTCCACCTTTAAAAAAAAATTTGCTATGCTCATTTTGGGGTCAAATTAGGATAGGCACATTTTAGTTCCAATTTTGTATTTTGCAAACAAACGTCCAATTGGCCAATGCAGGTATTTAGATTTTCCTATTCTCGCTCAATTTCTGCAACCAAACGAGGCCTAAAATGATTTCTATAAGACTTATCTCTCTATGATTTCTAGAATGAAAATATTTTTGAATTTTTCTATTTGTCCTTATTCTTAATATAGGAAAATGATAATTTTCATTATATTTCTTCCCTTCCCCACATCTTGTTATTCATTTTTCATATATTTTTGTTCCTAAGCTGAAATACTTAGGGTGATTTGAATTCTCAAATAATTTTTTTGCACACACTTGATCTAAAACTTACATATGAAAAATACCCTTAATTTATTTTCACGCTTTTTTCCATTTCAAAAATCGATTAGTTTTCAAAAGGAAGATAATGAAAAGAGTGATGCTTTTATAAATACGTGTCTCTTAATATAATTATTAATATAATTATTCTAGTATAAATTAATGAGTATCGATAAGTTTTTAAAAGATTGAAAGGAAATAATTAAAATTCACATTGTTGATTTGAGAAGCTTTGTATAATCACACCATGGATTTTGGAAACCACTTGTCTACAATAATGGAAGCAATATTATAAACTAATTGAAATAAAAGTATTTAACAAAATTAATATTATAAATAAATTGAAATAACATTTTTGATATGGAATTACAATATGAAAACTAAAGATTTGTAGAATTAAATTTTTAATGTTTAGAAAATAAAGCTCTTATTGTCTTACATATATATAATAACTTAAGGACTCTTTTAAGTCAATCTTGAATAATCTAGGTTTCTATAGACATGTATATAATCTTAATAGATTATCAAATACTACAACTAAGATTGTTGTGATCTTTGGTTTTGGAAGATATGAAAATATGATGGTTATTATAAATATCTTTAAGGGCTCGTTTGGTAGCTGGAATTAGAATGGAATTGACATTCAAAATTTTAAAAAATTTCTAATCCATCATTTGGGTCCACACAATCAGAATTAGAATTGGGGAAAAGTAGAATCCGGTATCCCCATTTGACCCCCAAAACAAGAATTCCAAATTCCTTCAAAATACTTGTTATTTGAAATTCCCATTTTTTAAAAATGAAGATTTCAACTAATGTAAAATTTAATTGGGTTTGACATCCGGATGCCCATTTGGGGCACCTATTTTTGCACAAATTTTTGAATTTTTTTTTTTTTTTGAAAATTGTACATAGATGAATGTGTTTCTTTTTCTATTGAAGGAAGACACAGAAGATTTGAAAACCCATACGTTATGATAAATACGATTTTTTTTTAATATCATGTCATGGTTAATTTTGGATCGCTTATGATAAATGGTGTATATGGATGTATTTCTGTTTAATAAAAACATCACATATATTTCTTTTGAAAATAGAATGCATGAAGTTTTGTTTAGAAATATTTTGAAAAATATATACACATTCTGCTCCTCAAGCTATTTGTTGTTACAGTAGAAGACATGATATGCAAAGTATTCACAGTCACCCCCCTTTTATTTTGTATATATTTGAACTCATTTATATTGGAGGAAGCATAGTAGGGTAGGGTGTAAGTGTGGTTATAATTATGTAATGGGTAACCATAACATTGATCTTGCAAGTGTGGATATGAGTGAGGTTGGGCAGATATCAATATTGTTGGTTGTAGTAGTGATATTTATCATATTCATTATGCTTGATTCATGGAAAGCATTCACAAGGAAAGCACATTGGTTCCTTCCAATTTTCTAGTGTTGAGTGCTTTAATAATCCAATTGCTTGACTTATTGAGCGGAAAGAGTGCATTGCCTGATTAGTTCCTATAAAGAGTATTATTGTTTGATTTTACTGATTAGATGGAAAAGAAAAGATCAAATTTTTCAAGCAATTGCATGTGATTAGTTGTCCATGCTAGAACATTTGTAAGAAATATTTTTGTTATTTGAATCTAGGACCTTCCTACATCTATAAGCTACAACTAGATGATAATATTTTGCATGTTATTTTGGCCAGTATTCCAATTCCACAATGTACATCCAAATAGAGGAAATATGTATTCTCACAATGAATTCTTAGTCAACCAAACAATCCAAAATTGAATTCCTAATCATAATCTGGATTCCAAATTCTAGAATCCCAAAGCTAGCATTTCGAATGCCAATGCTTAATTTATATTCCAGCAACCAAATGGGCCCTAAGAAAATTGTTTTGGTCATTGAAGGAAAGCTCTCCAAGATCACCTCCTTATTACACAAGTTTCATGGCTTCAAATGAATGTTGGAAGACATCATACTCTAGAGTGTAGATGGACTATATGTATATTGATGTAATGGATTATTTTTGTGCTCCAAATTGAAGTGTTCTTAGAAATATACTACTTTCAATTCTCTTATTTTTTGATAATTGCACAAATGAATGTCTTTAGATACCAAGACATAATGATTCACCAGCCAAATATGTACTACGATGACTCATTATTGAAAGCAAGAAGGTATTGTGAGAGTTAGAAATTTTGAATTTGAAAACAAAAATTTGGGGTTTATCTTGAGTGACTTGAGATTAAACTTGCATGATACAAGATCAACTCAAGATATGGAACACAAACAATCAAAACTAGGAACAAATGCATAAAATTTTGGTTAATAATGATGTTCAAATGTGAGGGAATAATTGTAATTATGGATGGGATAATGTTCGATATATGGAAATATGTGTAGGTGTGAAAAAATAAAGGATCATACTATGGGCCAACTTAGCACAAGACTGTGTCAAATGTCAAAACGTAATTGTATTAAGTTATTTTATCAAAATGGGCCACAAACTAAATAGAATTTGACATAAGTTTGTACTTTTACCATTACATTTTTTTACCCAAATCAAGGTGCATTAGAATATAGCACGAACATGTATTTCATAATAAATAAACATTCAACCCACATAAATGCAAAATTTACAACATAGAAGTATATTTGGGTTTACATAAAGTATGGATCCATCTCAAATTATTTATGTATTCCCCATTCTTGATATGAGTGCTCTATAGGACCTTACAAATAGAGTATAAAATATGCATTAAAGTAGCTTTTATCACATAAGTGAAACATGCAAAATATAAAATGTGAAAATGTGAAAAATATAATAATAATGATATAAATTATGGATTAAAAAAAATTAGAAATGAAGGTATTTATATGCGCTATATTTTTCATCAACGACTTTGTTGATGATATGAGAAGGATAATATTATTTACAATTAATAAAAGTTTGTCATTTATGTCAACATGCTACTACTTGATGAAAACTTCTCTGTTCTTGGATATGTACATAATTGTGCTTATGTTGTAACTATTCTAACAACTTTGTATTCATATGCTTCATTTTTTGATTTGTGTTCCTTCATAGTTGTAAATATTGCTTTGTGTTGTTGATAGTATGTTTATAGATATTAGTAATACTTAAACTCAAGATTTCCTATGATATGGTTGTTATGCCTTGCATACCTGTTCCAACTTTTTGTGAGCAAAAAGTTGGGTCCCCTCTTTATTCTTTTTGTCTTATCTCATTTGAGACAAGTTCTTTGTGGTTTATTTTAGTTTTCATCTTTTGGTTTCTCACATCCCTATCCATGTTGCTGGTCCCTCTTGTGTGGGAGAAGGAAGTAAGGATCCCTGACCTCATACCAAGGGTCTACAAACAATGCGGAAAGTAAATTTTGGACCTATTAGGAACCCTTTCCCTCGTATCTTCCATGATGAGAACATGCTTCTATGGTCTTAGGGTGGACATGTTAGCAACAAGTACAATTAATTTGCTCTTTAAAACTATGATTGATAGGTTATTTAAGACATCTAAAGGAGTTAATAGTCACTTTATTCAATAATCACAATTGTACTATGCAAGCAAAACTTTTCTTTTGGGTTGGCACCTCATTTGTGCATGATCATTTCTTAATTCTGTGAGTGCTTTGGTGGGTTGGGTTGGTTTTGGTTTTTTTTTAGACAAAGATAGGTCCTAGCATCATGATGTCTTTGCAAGTTAGTGTTCTAGGTTGGTATTTTCCCTTCTATTTTCATTTCACTTCATTGTCCATGTTTTTCTTTGGCTTTTCTTCATCTTTTGTTTTCCTTTCTTTGTCCTCTAGTGTTGTTCATCTCACCTTCTTGGGTATTTTTTCATTGGTCATTCAAATTTTCTTTTGTTGTTTTATTTCGCTATTTGTTCATTGTGGGGTGGAGCTTTTTCAGCTCCACCCTTGTCATGTGCAAAGCAAGTTAATGTTCCTTCTATAAAATGATCTTGGTACCTGACATTTTTGTCACTTGTGGTGACTTGAATTCATGGTACATGATGCATTCTCTCATAGGAAGGTTCACTTGGTTATGTTTTTTTTTTTAAAACATAAAAAAAAAATTCTAGGATTTTGTTGTTTGGTAGTGCAAGTTTCTTTCTTTTAGTTTTCTTAGGTGTTGGCCCCATTGAGAGGATGGTTTGCATCTTGGGTGTCTTTTGGTGTCTATTTTTGTCCTTAGTTCTATGAGGGTTTGGATCCCACAAGCCATGTTGGTCCATTTGGCTTGACCAGAAGGTTGAATGCATGCCTTCATATTGGCGGCTTCAACTCTGAAAGTTAGAGTTTGGGATATGTTGTTACTATTAACATCACATGTGTGACCTCAATCCTAGTGGGTTAGTGGTGGTTTATCGATGCTATATTGGCACCCCTTTTTATAGTTTTTGGTGACTATAAGAGGTGGTTGTTCCCTCTAATCGTTCATCAAGATGCATCACTCATCCTCGGGATGAGTACCTTGTGTCATTTACACCAAGTTGGCTAGTATCAAATTCAAATGGTTGTCACATCCAAAGTACACAATAATTATTGGTTTCATGTGTCATGTGAGTGAATATTGAATAATACTCTTGTCAATAATATAAGGACAACTCAACATTGTAAGCCATGTAGCCAAAGTCTTTTCTCGGGCACCACAATTTGGGATTCCAATAAAAAATAAGTAATGGACATCTTGCAAGCTCGAAACTATCTATTTTATGCTCACGAGTTTAAATTTTGAGGGTTCTTAGGGTTCAAGGATATTGTTTTCCATGTTTTTTAAGAGGTAATTTTTCATACTTCCAAGGTATGGTTTCTAAATACCATGTTTTGGGTATGTGTAGGATCATGGCATGCCAAAAGTGGTGATGTAAAAAATATGTAGTTTTGAAACATCTAAAAGCATTTAAAAATCAGCTTTGACTTTTTTCCCAACCATCCTGGTACCAAACCAAAAATGTAATACCTTGCCTTATCGAGTACTTGATTTGAGAATGGGTATCCGATTTGAAAATGAGTACCGAATTTCATAATGGGTACTCAATCTATGTGCCCAAATCATAGCACCAAATTCAAATGTAAAGGGAGTGGGGACCATTTTTAAAGATAAATATTGATTTTATTTACCAAACTCAAAGAGGGGACCAATTATTATATATTTACTAAAATCTATTATATATTATTAAATAATAATTATTATTTATTATATAATTATTTTATATAAGTTAGTAGTTATTATATATTATTATATAATAATATATCATATATATTATTATTATATATTATATATATTAGTAACCTAAGTTAATAAACTATATGATGATGTATGTTCCTAAGGATCCCCCTAGGGACATACATGTGTTCTAATGAGTCCAAATGGGTCATGGGATACCCTATAACCCCTTTCAACCCATTTTATGATAACATATCTTTTTAGGGATCATAGGATTCCTAGGTGTATATGAGCAAATGTTAGTATGCTAATAGAAACCAAATTTAAATAAAGCTTCTACAAACTAAACAAAATTCATAAACTTCAAGATAGACTAAGATGAACTCTCAATTGAAAATATGAGCCATTAATGGGCTCTCTCAATGAGAAGCTCTCTTGTTGAGTGGCTTTATCTAAATGGATAGGATGTATGCTCAATATGCTTCCAAAGGCTTCAATGGATGATTGTGGATTTTTGGTGTGGATAGATGGCTTTAGTATGGATTTGGCTCTCAAAATAGCATTATAACTTTACTTCATGGATTGTGTTATTTTGCAAAGGGGAAGGATCCAATTTATAGGCAAGAGGCTTGAGGGATTGAGGGCTAAGATGCAAGGATGGGAAAAAGCTCATGGAGGGCTCAGATTGCATGAGAAGAGAGCACATGGATTGTGCTTCCTTATAGCCAATCAAAGAGTGACACATGTCACATGGTGAGAGGATGGAGGAAAGGGGAAGGATGAGTCAACAAAGGAGGCTCAAGGGATAAAATCTTCATAAAGACCCTCATAATGACTTGTAAGAGCAATAAAAGGGCTTGTAAGAGTCATTTATGACCTAGTGGACTTCATAAAGTTTTATGGTTGAGATATTTTGAGGGTGATGAGAGCAATTTCGACTTGGACTTGATTAGGAAGGTTTTAAGCTTGCTTAGGCTTGTGCAAATGATTAGAGGATGGATTAGGATGGTTTAGGATTAGCTTAGGGATAGGCAAGTGGATGGCATTTAATGAGGGTGGGTGAAGGAGGAGATATTTGTTAACTTTGCCTTGGGTTAGTAAGTCTTAACCCATGTTTAGGGAATGTGACAAAGTTAGGAGGGGATTAGGATTAGGTTTAAAGACATCTTCTAGAAGAGTCTAGACTTTGGATGAGGATAAAGACTTTCTAGAATAGTCTAGAATTTCCTAGGATGAGGATGAAGACTTTCTAGAAGAGTCTAGAACTTCTTAGGATGAGGATAAATTAGATTTTTAGGAAATAAATAAAGTTTTATTTATTTCAAGGGTTTGGGTTGAGGAGATATTTATTAAAACTTTTTTAATAAACATGAGGATTAATATTTAATCTTAATTAAATATTTTGAGTTGGGATTAGGGGTAGGAAATGATGAGATTAGCCTTTAATTGAAATTAAAGAAGGATTAAAAGATTTTGGAAGAGGTTAGTGGTCTTAAGGAAATTGGCTAAGTTTTGGGCAAAAAATAAATTTTTTATTTATTTTGGGTTTTTTGGTCAATTTATTAATTAAATAATTAATAAATAAGGAAATAATATTTAAACATTTTTGGGAGGGATTCCTTAATTAAATATTTTAAATTAAGATAAAGGGATTTAATGGCATAAAAATAAATAAATAAAATAAATAATTAATTAATTAATAAATGATGATGTCATCAGGAATTTTTTAGAAAATAAAAATACTTTATTTTCTAAAGGTTTTTTAGGTGTCTACACTAGGGACATACATCTTTTGTTTCAATAGGTAGAAACGGGTTATAGAGTATCTTATGACCCCTGTCAACCTATTAGATGATAACATATATTCCTAGAGGTCCTAGGACACTTATAGACATAAATTTTGTGTTCCAATGGGTTGGAAGGGATCATAGAGTATCCTATATCCCATTCAACCCATTACATTACAACATATGTTCCTAGGGGTCATAGGATCCCTAGGGACATGTATCATGTGTTTGAATGGGTCGAAAGGGGTCACAAGGTTCCCTATGACCCCTTTTGACCCATTAAATGATAACATATGATCATAGGGGTCTTAGGACCCCTAGGAACATGCATGTTGTGTTTGAACTAGTAGAAAGGGGTCATAGGGCATGACATGAAACATTTCGACCCATTACATGACAAACTATGTTCATAGGGTTCCTAGGATCCCTAGGGACATACATGTTGTGTTCCAATGGGTTGAATGGGGTTAAAAGATATCTTATGACCCCTTTCGACCCATTACATGACAAAATATGTTCTTGTGGGTCCTAAGACCCCTAGGGACAAAGATGTTGTGTTGAAATGGGTTGAAAAGGGTCATAAGGTAACCTATGACTCGTTTTAGTCAAATATATGACAAATTATGTTCATAGGGGTCCTAGGGTCCCTAGGGACATACATGTTGTGTTCTAATGGGTAGAAAGGGGTCATAGGATATCATATGACCCCTTTGGATCCATTACATGAAAACATATTTTCTTAGGGCTCCTAGGACCCCTAGGGACATACCTCTTATATTCCAATGGGTACCCCTTTCGACACATTACACAAGAATATATGTTCCTAGGAGTCCTAGAACCCTTATCATCATGTGCGTTGTGATTCAATGGATTGAAATCTCTCTTTTGACCCATTACATGAAAAAATATGTTCTTGTGTGTCCTAGGACCCCTAGAAACATATGTCATGTATACAAATGAGTCAAATCATGACAACATATGTCTTTATGGGTTCTAGGACCCCTAGGGACCTATTTTATTTGTTCAAATGGGTCAAAAAGGGGTCATAGTATAATCTATGAACCCTTTCAATGCATTTCATGAAAACATATGTCCTAACCTATTTCATTTGTTTGAATGGGTCAAAAGGGGTCATAGGATAACATATGGCTCCTTTTGATACATTTTATTCTAATATATGTCATTAGAGATCCTAGGTCCCCTAGGAACCTATTAATTTTTTTCAAATGGGTCAAAAGGGGTCATAGGATAACCTATAAGTGCTTTTGATAGATTTCATGATAACATATGTCTCTAGGGGTCCTTGAACCTTTAGGGACCTAATTCATTTGTTTGAATGGGTCGAAAGAGGTCATAAGATAACCCATAACCCCTTTCAACACATTTCATGACAACATATGTCTCTAGGGGTCCTAGGACCCCTAGGGACCCATTTTATTTGTTGTAATGGGTTGAAAGGGGTCATAAGATAACTTATGACCCCTTTCGACATGTTTCATGACAACATATGTCCCTAGGGGTCCTAGGACCCCTATAAACATATGATAATAGTTTATATGGATTTTGACACATTTCATGACAGCATATGTCCCTAGGGGTCCTAGGACCACTAGGGACCTATTTCATTTGTTCAAATGGGTCAAAAGGGGTGATAGGATAACTTATGATCCCTTTCAACATATTTCATTACAACATATGTCCCCAGGGGTCCTAGGACTACTAGGGACATATTGTAATTGTTCATATTGGTTGAAAGGGGTCATAGGATAACCTATGACAATTTTAAACATATTTCATGATAGCATATGCACCCCTAGGAACCTATTTTATTTGTTTCAATGGGTCAAAAGGGATCATAGGATAACCTATGACCTTGTTTGACACATTTCATGATAACCTAGGACCCAAGGACCCCTAGGGACATATTATAATCGTTCACATGGGTTGAAAGGGTTGATAGGATAACCTATGACCCCTTTTAACATATTTCATGACAACATATGTCCTAGGACCCCTAGGGACCTATTTTATTTGTTCCAATGGGTCGAATCCTATGACCCCTTCTGACACGTTTCATGTTAACATATAACCTTAAGGGTCCTAGGATCCATAAAGACATAATATAATTGTTCATATGAGTTGAAAGGGGTCATAGAGTATTGTATGACCCCCTTTGAACCATTAAATGAGAACATGTGTTCCTAGGGCTTCTAAGACCCCTAGGAACACATATTATATGATCAAATGAGTTGACAGGGGTAGTAGAGTACTCTAGGAGCCCCCCTTTCAACCCATTATATGACAACATATGTTCCTAGGGGTACTTGGACCCCTAGAGGCATATATGATGTGTTTGAATGGATAAAAAAGGGGTCATAGGGTACATTATGACCCCTCTCAACCTATTATATGGAAACATGTGTTCTTAGGAGTCTTAGGATCCCTAGGGGCATACATCATGTGTTTGAATGTGTCAAATAGAGTCATAGGGTGCCCTATGACCCCTTTTAGCCCATTAAATGAAAACATATGTTCCTAAGAGTCCTAGGACCCCTTATGATGCAAGAGCATCCAGCTTGAATTTTGGTGAAGTTATGATTTTAATGGTTAGGGATGCATTGGAGACACATTGGGGAACCTTTCCTCATGATTTCATAGAGATTGGATGGATTGAGTTGAAGTTTGAACTATTTTTACCTTGCCATTGGAACTATGTTTTCTGGTTTCTAGGTGCCTATTGCAGGCCATGTAACTAATTTTACAAAATGAATGAGGATGAAAATTTCAAAGATTGAAGAAGGCCTAAATTAATATCTCTTGTTAAAGGCGCAAGTCCTAATTCTTTATAAGTTGGGAGATATGGAAATTCTCTTGGAGTATCAATTTTTGGCAGTTTTGCATGATAGGTTTTTGTGCATGACTTTCAGGATGGATGCATAGATATCCTTAATGAATCAGCCTTTACAAATTTCAAGGGTTGTAGAGGGCCTAAAGTAATACCTTTAATTCAAAGCACAAGTTCTAATTCAATAGGGGCTAGGAGATATCGTGATTTTGCTCAGGTATCAATTTTTGGACATTTAATTACTATTGGAGGCTTACTTGTGGCTCTTCAAGTATTTAATGTTAGTTTTTTTAAATTTGTAATTGCTAGGCCAACTTGTGGATTAGTTGGGTATAAGTATGGGGTCTTGTGGAGTCTTTTATTCATTCATGGATGGAATCATTCATTCATTTAGAAGAGGAGTGAGTGAGGAGAGTAGCTGAAGAGTGAGTTTTCTTGAGTCTATGGACAAAGCGTTGAATGTGAGGCAATTTACAGTAAGATTGTGATGGAGTTGTGAATGTGTGGATAGAGAACCAAATGTGAGGCAATTTACACTTGGATCTTGGATCAAGTTTGAGAAGGGCTAGTAGCTACAGCTTGGAAAACAAGGAGATTGCTTGGTGGGCTTGCGAGCACAAGTTTAGATCTTCCTTGGAGGTTTCTACTAGATTGTGGATGTGGAATAGCTAGTGTTTGGGTTGGATCTTGTAGAACTTTTATTGTAATTTCTTTGCATTTGGTTGTAATCGAGAAGGCCTTATAGCTCGACACATTGCACGTAACAGTTACTTTTATGAATAAATTATTGTAATTTGGTATCAGATCTTGCATTGTTGTTGTGTTTCCACTGTGTGGTTATTTGCTGGGGGCTAGGATATCTCCTTTGGGGATTTCTCCTACCTTGTGTTGTGTTAGGTGGTATTAGAGTGAAGGTTGTTCGTGAGCATGTAGACAGATCGTTGAAGTTGTGACAGTTTGCAGCAGGACTTGTGTCGGAGAAGTAGATCTAAGTTGATCTTGATCTAGTGGTGGATTTTCTTTCTAGAGCCCTAGATCTCTTGGTTGTGAGGTGAAAAATAATGGTTCTGACTTGCAATTATAGAGAACTTATAGATGGATTGATGGATGCAAAGATGGAAAACTAATCTTGTTGAGGCATGATCGCAGAGAGTTTGTAGATTATAGATCTGTGGTCCTAGACTTGTAATGTGTTTCCTGATTGTTCATGCGAGGTGGTAGGTTATGATCTGACTTGCAAAAAATCCAAGGCTATCACAAGGAGCATGGGAAGGATATTTTGTAGAGGGTTTATGAAGATCTTGGGAGATGGCTCCAAGATGATTAGACCCTGAGCTGATTGCAAATCTCTGTGATTTGTTGGAAAGGAGGTTTTCTAAGATGTCTACTTTGGTGGAAGCTAGTTTGGTTGATTAAGCCAAGAATGAGGTTGCTTAGTTTGAAACTAGTTTGACTAATTGAGATAAGGATAGGACAAGGAAGAAATTCTACAGAGGTTTGTGGAGTTGGAGTCTACCAATCTGAAAGAGAGTTGTTTGGCCAATTAAGAGACTTGTTCATGAGAGAAGATGGCATGAAAAGGTTGAGGTGGAAGAGGTTGGTTTTGTTGATTAGTTTGTGAAGTCTGATATAGAACTTGCAAAGTAGTTGGAGGTTGTTGTTGAAGATATTCCTAACCTTGTTGATGCTATGATAGACATTGGTTTTCATGATCGAGAGTTTGGTCTAACATGGAAATTATAGAGCACTTGGTCGTGGATGATCTAGTTGTTGTTGGTGGTTACTTGAATGTTGTAGAGCATCTTGTTGTGAGCAATGAGATGGTTGGTGTTGTGAGTTTGGCATGTGTTGATGGAGATCCACATGTTGCTACTAATGTGAAGCTTGTTTTTTCTAGTGTGGATTCACTAGTTGCTGATGTGGATAAGGATTTGCTGATGAATCATTATGTTTAGTTTGTTCTTGGGTGTGAGCATGCTGATTGGGTTGTTGATATGTATTTGATTCTAATGTTTTAGTGGATGAAGCATAGATGGTTGATTTTAAAATTTTCTCTATTGACTTTGATGAAGTGGAAGCCTTTGGTAAAGATGAAGTTGGTTGTAGATCTTTCTTTGGGCATCAAAGTGTGGGACATACTTTTCTATTTACATGGGGAGTCTGATGTAGGAGCATCGAGCTTAGATTTTTGTGGAGTTATGCTTTTAATGGTTAGGGATGTGTTAGAGACACATTGGGGAACTTCTCCTCATGATTTCATAGAGCTTGGATGGATTGAGTTGAAGTTTGAACTGTTTTTCCCTTGCTATTGGAACTGTGTTTTCTGGTTTTTGGGTGCTTGTTGCAGGATAAATAACTAATTTTGTGCAATGAATAAGAGGATTCACAATTAAAAAATTGAATAGGGCCTAGAGTACTATCTTTGGTTAAAGGTGCAAGTTCTAATTCTTTATAAGTTGGGAGATATGCAAATTCTCCTCGAGTATGAATTTCTAGCAGTTTTGCGCAATAAGTTTATGTGCATGACTTTTAGGATGGATGCGCAAATATCCTTAATGAATCAGGATTTTCAAATTTTAGGGGTTGTAGAGGGCCTAAATTAATACTTTTGGTTCAAAGCACAAGTTCTAATTCAATTGGGACTAGGACATATTGTGATTTTTCTTCGGTATCAATTTTTGGACTTTTAATTATTGTTGGAGGCCTACTTGTGGCTTAGTTGGGTATAAGTAGGGGGTCTCGTGGAGTCTTTTATTCATTCATGGATGGAATAATTCATTCATTTAGAAGAGGGGTGAGTGCAGAGAGTAGCTGAAGAGCGATTTTTCCTAGGTCTGTGGATGGAGTGCCGAATGTGAATCAATTTACAGTAGGATTGTGGTGGAGTTGTGAGTGTGTGGACATAGTGCCGAATGTGAGGTAGTTTACACTTGGATCTTGGATCAAGTTTGAGAAGGGCTAGTAGCTACAACTTGGAAAATAAGGAGATTGATTGGTGGGCTTGTGAGCACAAGTTTAGATCTTCCTTGGAGGTTTCTAACAGAGTGTGGATCTAGACTAGCTAGTGTTTGGGTTGGATCTTGAGAAATCTTGCAGAACTTTTATTGTAATTTCTTTGTATTTGGCTATAACCAAGAAGGCCTTATAGCCCAACACATTGCATGTAAGAGTTACTTTTATGAATAAATTATTGTAATTTGGTATCAGATCTTGCATTGTTGTTGTGTTTCCACTATGTGGTTATTTGGTGGGGGCTAGGACATCTCCTTTGTGGATTTCTCCTGCCTTACGCTGCATCACCTTAGGACATATATAATGTGTTTAGATGAGTTGAAAGGGGTCAAAGAGTACCCTATAACCCATTTCAATTAATTATGTGACAACATATGTTCCTAGGGCTCTTAGGACCCCTAGGGACATACATCATGTGTTTGAATGGGTTGAATCGGGTTATAGGGCCCCCTATGATCCCTTTTGACCCATTAAATGAGAATATAAATGAGTCAAAAAGTGTTATAGAGTACCTAGGACCCCTTTTGACCCAACATATGACAAGACATGTTACCCTTAGGGACATACATCATGTGTTTAAATGGATCCAAAGGGGTCATATGGTATGCTTTGACCCCTCTCGACCCATTATATGACAAAATATCTTCCTAGGGACATACATAATGTGTTTGAATGGGTCGAATGGGGTCATAGGGTTCCCTATGACCCCTTTGGACCTATTAAGGAAGATATTTCATGTGTTTGAATGAGTCAAAAGGGGTCATAGAGTACCCTATAACCCACTTTAACCTATTATATGATAATATATGTTCCTAGGGCTCCTAAGACCCCTAAGGACATACATTATGTATTTGAATGGGTCAAAAGGGGTCATATGGTAATCTGTGACCCCTTTTGATCCATTAAATGATAAAATATGTTCTTAGGGTTCCTAAGATGTTGAGGAACATATATCATGTGCTCAAATGAGTCAAAAGGGGCCATAGAGTATCCTATTACCCCTTTCAACCCATTATATGATAAAATATATTCATAGGTGTGCTAGGACCTATAGGGAGATACATCATGTGTTTGAATGGATTCAAAGGGGTTATAAGGTACCCTATGATCTCTTTTGACCCATTATATGACAATGTATGTTCCTATGGTACTGTTGACACAAAAGTTTGCACCCCTACCCAATGTGTTATCCCCAGGTGACCCTATTTAACATGGAAACAATCTCAAAAGTGTGGGACTTTGCAATCTAAGATTGACTCTTGGAGAAGGCTAAATTCCTCATAATTCACATGGGTGCATCTAAATAAAACTAGGGAGGAAAAGGGAAGAAGGAAATGTAAATTAAAACGATGAAAATAAAAGTGGTGATGCAGGTGCACCAAATAGATTGTTGATCTACTTCTTTCCAATAACTGCACTAAAATCCAATAGATTTCACTAGACATACCATTATTCATATCTTTTCAACCTTAACACCTTAGAAAAGCCAATAAATAACATAACCATGTAAGGAACACAACATATTCACTTAACATATTAGTTAATTAGAATGAACACATACATAAGGTGTTGCAATTGTCAAAATACATCCAAGAAAATGAGGCAGCTAAGATTGTACAAATTTAACTAGCTGAGAATGGATGAAACAACAATAATTTCTATTGAGTAGAAGAAAAAAACATTTACAGAGAAGAAATTTGCAAAATATTAGAGAAAAGAGATCTTGAGAACAATAAAAAAACTTGCCTTTATGGTGTATCGGTATAACCCAAACACAATCTTGAGTTCAAACTCCAACAACAATGAAGTTAAGGTTACAGGGTACATAATAAATGAAGAATAAGAAAGAAATCTGATTTCCATTACCACTTGATCCATGGAAGTGATAGGAAGGGCCAAAGAAAGCATTCAATGACTGAAAGGACCATCATTCCTTGCAAAAATCCTTGAATAGGCATGGAGGGACACCTACATCAGCGTTAAAAAGTTCAAGGATCCATTTTGCATTAAATTAGTAGTCCTTGCAACATGGCAAGGGCACAAATAAAGAATAAGTGCTGCTGTCAAAAACATGGGATGGGATAATATGCAATGTTAACCTATTGCAAAAATGTAGAGTTAACTACACAAAAAAAATCAAATTTGCCCCCAAAAAAGGTGACCATCAATGTAAAACTTGATGGGCCTCTAAAAGACCATTGATTTAAGATCTTTTTATCTTTTTTTAAGCAGTTATCTTGCAGAAATAATCATGACTCTATGGTTTTAAGCAAATGAACTTAGGGTTTTCATGTATATGCTCTATATATGATAAGATATTAAGTAGAAGTATAGATAGTTCAAATATGCTATAATTGCTTGAATCTATGGACAAAAATGGTATAATGAAGTGATATTACATGCTAATAAATGTTTCTTCATTTATGCTATGTCTTGTGTGGTTTTCCTCTTGTAGCCATAGGACTTGTAAGAGTGGTAATTTGAACTTACACCTTTTCTAATATTGATGATAAAATAAATATATGTATGTGGAAGTGGTGTGTGCATTGAATGCTTTTTAGGTACTTGCTGTAGATATTCAAGAGTCAACACCTTAGCGTTAAAGTTAGAGCCAACCAGATTGTTGAATCATCATGAGTGGAGAAAGTCATTATATGCTTTCTATTGGAACAATGCATGAATGTAGCTTCCACAACTTGCTATATTCCTGGAGGATTTATTCATGGTTAGTGGCAATTTTGTTTCAAACTTTATGAGTCTATAAATGATCCTCATTAATGTAGTCATTGTAAAGTTAGGAGTAGTTGTAGTTTCCTTTTAAATAATGTCCGATGTAGCTTTAAGGGAATTTTTTTTGGAAAGAAAAAGAAAAGTTGATATTCATAGTAGTTGAGTGTTATTCAGTTTTTAGTTAAGTGTAATTCCTTCACCATGAATAGATAAAATGAGCAGTTCAAGTTTATTTTTCTTATCTTGATTGTCTTTTTTGTTCACTCATCCAAGGTGACCCACTTGGTGATAAGTGAGTTATTCCATTGGAATAGATTTCATTGCCTTGTTTGTTTCCTTGCAAGATAATATTATGTTTCTCCTACAACCATTGGTAACATAATCAATGAATTGTTCCTGCAACATAGATGAATAGATAGGTTAAGTTTTGCAGTGTTACTTTCAAGATTTAAGTTAAGTTTTTGTTTCAATTGCTAGCATAGAATTCCTTTAGCATTTCCTTCACATTAATTGTAATGACTTGAAGGAGAATTAGAGCATAGACTTTGCAGTCATCCTCTCAAGTTTACACTCCCAAGTTGACAAATTAAGCACATGATGTTGTCTGACCATGGAATCACTATGAAAGGATGTCCAATCCCTTGTTATTAAGGTAATAAGCTAATCAGATATTTTTGTCATTGTTACCAAGGAGGTGTCAATCTAGTTCAACCCTGAAGTCATTATGTTAGTTTAAAATTCTGCATTATTTTGCATGCATAGAAGAAGAGACCTCCTTGGGAGATTCCTTCCCCATGATATTCAGGTAGACATTTTTAATCCTGAGCTTGAAGAAGCTCATAGTGAGAATGAAGAAGAAGAACTTTTTGAAAATGCATTTGCTGCTACTCAAAAACGAATACCTTCATCCTCTAAGAAATCCTTGCATTTGACTGATCTCTTTGCTGAACCTAAATACCAAGATAATCCACTTGCCCTTGTTATCTATTAACCACCATTGCCATGTCCTCCTCCAAGAATGGCTTAGCCCTAGCTTACATTTCCCTTTCCTATCCCTCTTTGGCAAGGTAATAAAAACTTGAAGAACATACCTTCTGTTACACTTCCAACGTTCTATGGCCTAATTATTGAATACCTTGAAGCCTTCATCTTTGAGTTTGATATCCTTTGTAGAAGTTATGACTATACAATTGATGCTCACAAACTAAATTTGTTTGCATCCACCTTAAAGGAAGCTTCTCTTAGATGGTTCATGGGGTTGGGTGCCAATACTATAGTAGATTAGCCTGCAATGGGCAACTTTTTTTCTAACAAAATACAAAGAATACTATAGGGGTCAAGATTTGTAAGGGGATGAAATTTTCAAAATGTCCCAAAAGGATGATGAAACCTTGGAAAAATATGTTTCATGATTCATGTTCAACCTATAATGTAATACGCAACATCAAATGAATGAAGAATCAAAGAAACACCTTTTCCTGGGAGATGTAAATGATGAGAGTATTGAAGCTCTAGATTTAATGACAGGAGGAGAGATCACTCAAAAAACTAGATTGATATATAGAGTATATTTCTAAATTATTCCACAGCAACTGTGAAGAAAGGTAGGGGACTTAGAGATCTACCACATAAGTCTAATGGCAGTTCAAGAGTATCAAAGATGGAACTATCTAATTTATTGTTAGATTTCAAACAAGACATCATTAATGATGTAACCACCCAACTAGATTCCATGCAAGCTAGAAGGAAAAAGGATGAAGCTGATGCCATGTTAGCTAAATTTTGTCCACACTATAGGGAAAAGAAAAGGCACTATAGATGCAAGTTTGCTACAAGCTTGGAGATACAACCAATGCCTACTGAGTTTAAATCCATTGATGAAAATGGAGAGGTGCTCTACATTGCTCAACAAAGACAATGGGCTCAAAGACAAGGTATACCACAAGATCCTCTTCAAAGTTATAATAGTAATAATAAATCACAAAATACTGGTTTTAGTGGAAATAATAATTGGAAACAACCTCAGCAGGGTTGGCAACAACCTCAACATGATTGACAACAACCTTAGAGGAGTTGGCAACAACCTCAATAGGATTGGTAGCAACCTCAATAAGGTTGGTAGCAAAACCAAAATTGGAATAGCCAAGCTATTCAGCACACTCTAATGCCACCACCTCAGCAATAGACTCTAATGCCTCCTCCTACAACCAATAATTCTCCTCCCAAGTAGACTCAACTACCAGTTTAGACTAATCCTAATCCCAACAATACCAAACAGCTAGCACAACATCAAAGCTATGTTATGTCCTTGAATGATATCCACTTAAGGTTAGACACTACTCTTTCTTCACCCCAAAAGCCTATAATAACTAAAGTTGAGGATTCCCAAATTAAATAAGAAAATATGTCAAATCCACAGACCTCTCCTATAGCCAAAGAAGCCCCATTTCCTCATAGGTTGATAGAAAAAGGTTAGCCCACAAAAAATTGTGTAGTAATTGATTTGATCAATCAACTCAAGAAAATAACAATTCAAATACCATTACTTGATGCTATCAAGGAAGTCCCTACCTATACTAAAGCTATCAAGTAAGCATGTATCAAAAAACCAAGAAGAAAGAAGAAGAATCCAAAAACCATTCATATCTTAGGACAATTATTTGATTTGATGTTGGAAAAATTAATTGTACCTAAATATTCTGACCCTAGGAGTCTTGTGGTTACTATTTCATTAGATGCAAGTTCAAAATGCTTTAGTTGACTTATGAGCATCTATAAATGTCATGACAAAGGAGGTATTGTCTTGATTGTGTATCATTGGTCTCAGAGAAACACCAACCATACTTCAACTTCTTGATAGTTTTACTATCAAACTGGATGGGATGATAGAAGATGTCATAGTCACCTTGAATTCCTGAGAGTATCTCGTAGACTTTGTTGTCCTTTAACCAAAGGCTAACATGAGAGGGTATCCTTTAATTTTAGGATGACCATGGTTGGCCACTATAGATGCCTATATAGCTTGCCACTCTAGTAAAATGACAATATCCAATGGTATCCATACTAAGAACCTGACCTTATACTCCCCTGCTTAGCTACTATTGTTAGATGACCAAGTAATCTAGCTAGACTTGGGTGATGAAGATCTAGAGGTAAATTCCATCCATCATCTAATGATGATAGGTTAAGAGTCATTTGTATCCTCTTAAGAAGAAGATGAGATCTTTTCATCCATTATCATGAATGAAAATGGAGTAGAATCTCAAGTGTGTCCTCAAGTAGAATGTGTTCTAGAAATCATATTACCACCCTTGGACACACCCTAACATTCAGAAGAATCCTAATTCCTTCACTCCTTATCACCTCATGAGATGTATTCTTCTCCTATTGCCCAATTATTCATGATAGATAAGGTTATTAAGATGAAAGTTGGTCTAGAAAAGGAGCTAAATGTAAACAATGCCTTATCACCTTCCCAACAGAAAATTATGTTGCAGTTATTACTAGAAAATCACAAAGCATTTGCTAGGGACTACATGGACATGAAAGGACTAGATCCTATGCTTTGTACTCACAAGATTTACATCAGTCCTAATTTAAACCTGTCTAGCAGCCTCAGAGGAGAGTTAACCCTATTTTAAAGTATATAGTTAAAAATGAATTGCAAAAATTATTGAGTGTTAGTTTTATCTACCCCATCTTTGATAGCCAATGGGTTTCATCCCTAGTTATTGTTAAAAAGAAATGAGGAAAATGGAGAGTTTTTGTAGATTAGGGAGCTTATTTCAGCCACTAAGAAAGACCACTTTCCCTTACCATTTATAGACCAAATTGTTGACAAACTAGTTGGCAAGAAATATTTCTCTTTTCTGGATGGTTTTAGTGGTTACAATCAGATACAGATAGCTCTAGAGGATCAAGAAAAAACAACTTTGACATGTCCATGGGGTACCTTTGCCTACTCAATCTTACCCTTTGGTTTGTGTAATGCCCCAGACATATTCCAATGAGCTGTCATAAGTATCTTTTTAGATATAGTTTCTGATTGTATTGAGATCTACATGGATGATGTTATTGTTTATGGAACTAGTTTTGAGGAAGCAAAAGCCAACTTAGAGATAGTGCTCAAGAGATGCGAAGACTATAACCTTTCCCTAGATAGTGAAAAAAAATTTATGATGATGGAAGGAGTTGTAAGAGGTTATTTCATTTCATCCAAATTCATCCAAGTAGATCTTGCCAATATTGAAGTCATTATACATTGCCTATGCTAGAGAAGCAGAAGGATGTCCGAAGTTTCTTAGGACATGCTGCATATTATAGAAGATTCATCAAGAATTTTAGTCAACTTGTAGCACCCCTTTATAACTTGTTAAAAAAGGATTTTGAATTTACCTAGGACTCTACATGTGCTACACCTTTCTTGTAGCTTAAAGAAGTCCTAATAGCACCAGTTTTAAGAGGACCTAATTAGGGGCTACCTTTCCACATCCATATAGATGCCCTAAACTATTGTATAGGTGTAATGTTATGCCAAAAGGTAGACTCAGTTGAAAATACCATTTATTTTTTCAGTAAAAATTTGCAAGGTGTACATTTTAACTACATAATTACTAAAAAAGAGTTGTAGTTATTTATGCATTGAATAAATTCAGACACTACATTACTAGATATGAAATATTTGTTCATACTGATCATTTTTCTATAAAGATCTAATGAATAAGCCTACAATATTAGGAAGATTAGCTCACTAGTTGTTTTTTATGCAAGAATTTGAAATCACCATAATAGAAAAACCTGACAAGGCCAATGTGGTAACTGACTTTTTCTCTTAGTTGCATGTCCCTGATGATCCTGTAGCCACTGAAGGCAACTTTCTAGATGAACACCTTTTCTTGTTATCATCACAAAATCCATGGTGTGGAGATATTGCAAATTACCTAACCACAAGAAAGATGCCAACTCACTTCTCTTACAAAGAAAGGAAGTTACTCTCTAAAAAGAACTTTAATTATTCTTAGATTGCTGGATTTATGTTTTATACTAGCCCTAATCAAGTAATGTGTCAGTGCATCAGAGAAGATAAAACATATGATATCTTGAGTGTTGGAATATTCAAATATGGAAAGAGTACTTATGAGAGGGGGGGTGAATCATAAGTACCAAACTTTAGCCAATAAAATTTTTAACTGAAAGTAAGTTGCATGCATGTAAATACATCGAATAAATATATAACAAAACTCATGCACATAACACCGGAATTTGGTAACCCAGAAACCCTCCAGGAATAAGAAGGTAATACTGGGGTGGGGATGATACCCACAAAAATTTACTGCAGCAATATTGTTCAACCACTTCTGATGGTTTGCCCTGTTAAAGGCCTGCCCTATTAAAGGCTTTACACTGTATTAATAGTGACATGGTTAGAGGATTTTCAAACACTTAACATGAAGTGTCACCTGGTTAAAGGATTTTAATCACCTAATCAAAAGGTTCTTACAAAATAGCTGTAAAGCTAACCTATCACCATAGGATTTTCATTCTAATACAATTGCTAGAGAGTATTAGATACAATAAACTTGATAGATTACAATCCTTGATTGCTGAATACAGGCTCCTTTTCCGCCTTCTCCTGATCTTGATCCTTTGTGATCTGATAACTCTTGCTTCTGAAAATAGATTTTCTTATGTACCCTTGTATGTCCTTCGATATATCTCATCTCTCTCTTTTACAGTGAAATTTCATCTTCCTTTTAAAGACTTCAAAGACTTAGGGTTTGTTTTGGATCTACAATCCATATTCAATCTCAATTTCCTGCTTAATACTTATCTTTTGCTGATTGGTTGCATGCCTTTAGCATTTTTCTTATTGGCTGCATGCGAATTGCATAGGAAAAATAAAAGATTCGATCTTATCATTAAATCCTTTGAGATTTACCTTCTGTCGGCTGCAAAAACTATTTGCATCATAGTTTGTGCAATTCCAAACTTTTATGTTGTTCTACTGAGTTACTCGGCTCCTGAAGTATTTTTGATACTCGGCACATGCTGTTTCCTGGATAGCTCGACACTTGAACAAAATTGTATCACTCGGCACATGTTGCACTCGGCACTTGTTATCACTCGGCACCTGTTGCACTCGGCACTTGTTATCACTCAACACCTGTTGCACTCGGCACTTATTATTGTAGACACCTAAATTTGATTACACTACTTTGGTAATCTAATTTAGCCATCTCTAAAGGCATCATTAATTAAATTCTTATTTAATTAATCCTTTTTCATCCCCTAGTTGATTAATTTAATTAATCATCTATAGTCCTAATTGATAAATCAAATAATCTATTATTTATCAATTAAATCCTTTTCTCCTATCTAATTCCAAAAATCCCCATTTATTAAATAAATCTGTTTGATAAATGAAATCCTCAAATTCAAAAAAACCCTAACCTATCTCTAATCCTCCATTTAGCCTAATCCACCCCATCCACCCATACTAACCAAGCTTAGCCACTAACTCACCCACCCTCATTAATGCCATCCACTTGCACATCTCTAACATCCCTAATCTAATCCTAAACCCAAGCCTAATCCACCCCCTAATGTTGTCACATTCCTTAAACAAGTTTAAGACTTTCCTAATCCAAACCAAAGTCTCCCCTCAAAAAAACCCAACCACTAAGTCATGAGTGCTCTTACAAAACATAAAGACTCTTACAAGCCCACTCATGACTCTTACACCCATCTTCCACACTCTTCCCTCTTCCACACTCATTCCTCTTACATCCCTCTTACATACTCAACCCCACTCATCATGCCCTTAACCAACCCTTAACCCTACCCTCTCACACTCATCCTCCTTGTGACAAGTGTCACCTTCCCATTGGTGCTAAAAAAGCACAATCCATGTGCTCTCCTTTGAGTGCATCCTAGCCCTCCTTAAGCCTTCATCCATCCTTGCATCTAAGCCCTCCATCCCTCTACCCCTTAGCCTGTAAATTGAATCCCATCCCAAGCCATTTCATCAACAATCTTTGAGCTAAAGTTACCATGCTATTTTGAGAACCAAAGCCATCAACCATACCCTTATAATGCCAAATTGAGAGCTCACAAAGCTACCAATTTGCCATTACCCATCTCCATTGAAGCAGCTTTTGAGCATCTTGAGCATACATCCACAACAAAAGGACACATCTACAGAATCAAGAAAGCATGGAGTGTTTTCTCTTGTGAGGTTTGCACTTCTTATTTTCTTTCTTAGTCTAAGCATATATGTGAATTTAGTTTTTGGTTTGTGAATGTTTACTTCATTTGTTAATGTTCTTTGCATACTGATTCTGGTTCTACATTTTGGCACGCCCGGTGGGACCCCACTATGGGTCATTTAATCATCTATTTTCATCTATATGTCATTTTTCTAACCATCTACTGTTTTCTGTTGTTTGAGTGTGTTGTGAGGGTGTTTTGCTTGTTTTTGCAGGTTAAAGAACGCACTTAGGAAGAAGAAATACCATCTAAAAAAAAAAAAAAAAAAAAAAATTCGCATTTTTCAGCTTTTTTTTGGCGCGGTTTTTGCGTCTGCAACCTGTTCTGTCTGCGAAAATCGACTTCTGCGAAAATCCGCGTCTGCGCAAATCAACATCTGCGAAAATTTGCGTCTGCGAAAATCTGCGTCTGCGAAAATCAACATCTCTGCTTGTCACCTGGGTTCTGTGCTGGAAATCTATTTTGTCCTCTTCATATTTTGGCGCCTCTGTAGTTCAGCATCTTCGTATTTTGGCAGATTGTGTTCTCTGCTTGCTTATGTTCCATTTCTGCTTTACTATTTCTACACTTTGTAGCTAAAAAAAAAAAAAAAAAAAAAAAAAAAAAAGAGTATAAATCAAAATTTGACTTTTAGTGGTTCCGTAGGATTTAGACCGTTTTAAGCATTTTTACGCGTAGAAAAAACAACAAAAAAAGTTAAAATTTTTTTTCCCATAGTTAAGCTCTCATTTTTGAAGATTTTGGCTAACTAACTAAATTGCTTTTTTTTGTCTCATTGCAGGTTGGAGCACATATGGAACCACTAACCATGCTTCTTGCAGGTTTTCATGTTGCTAAAAAAATGAACTTGAATGTTTAACCATTTGTTTTTGAATGCATGTTGCTAAAAAAAAAAATGAACTTGAATGGTTAAACACATTTTTCATTGAATGAATGTTGCTCAAAAACACACTTTTGAATGTCATGGATTAAAATCAACTTTCTTTGGAATGCATGCTTAAAACAAAAAAATTCAATCTTGAATGCCAAGGTAAAGTTGGATTTTTGGACATTTAAGAAACTTTGTTAAGTTAAAATACAAATTTACAAAAATCAATTTGAGTAGTTCCTTGGACTCACCTCTTTTCTAATCACCCATCAAATATTAACCATTGGTTGCAATCTCAGCGCCATTTATGGGGATGGGTCTACTTGAAAAAGGTGTTAAATGTTCCACAATCTAACTCACTCACTTGGTCTTTGAACGTTTGCTTTAACTTTATCAAAATTCTTAAATGGTCAAAACTCTAGATTAAATCGATCACACTTCAAGTTTGGGCACTAAAATTGAACAACAACTGACGTGGAGAGCCTCCGAGCGCGCGCTTGAAATCGAATCTCACACACTTTTGTTTTGGGCTTAAAACAAACTCACACTCAATCTTGAATGCCTTAAAGAAAATTAATCGATACTTGACGTGGAGGGCCTCCGGGCGTGAGAGTTTGCTTTTGTTGACCCTAACTCTTCTTATTGTGTGCATTCTTCGATCGATTTACTTTTGTTGGCGCTTCAAGTTGGAATTGAACATTGTCTCTTAAACATGAGTGCTTGCAAAGTCTAGATTAGCACACATAAGAGTCAGTTGGTAAAAGAACAAGCGTGTTTTTTAGCCCAAGGTCATCCGAGTCTTCTCTCCCCTTGTCGTCTTTCGAGGCCATCTTGGGTGCATAAGATTAGGATCCAAAACCTTGTTTCTTTTTTAGGAGGCCTGCTTGGGGATTTCATCACCCCTTGGACGACCTCAACTCCAGCGTTTCGGCAGAGTATAAGAATCGGGAGGTGAATCAAAAGACACCTCTCTTGGGATCAAGATTTTGTCATTCGGGCTAAGCCTCAAGGAACTTTATACCCTTGAGAAGTGAAAGAAGAGAAGTGGGTTACCGCTCCTCTCGGCTGTGTGACATCCTTTTGGTCTTATCTACAGATTTGGGCCTCACGTACCTTGCGTATATCGAGGACTCCCTAGCTAAACCAATTGTCTGCCTTGCAAAAAACCATCTAGGATGTTAATGTGTTTGGAGTGACTGATCGAAACATTTGTAGAACATACACACTCCTTGGCACAAGTACCACATTCTGAGAACCATAAACTTCTATCTGGGTGTTCCTATCTATTGCTTGTTTTTATTTTACTTGTTGAATGAATATTTGCCAAACTTGGTCAATCCTAGCTTAGGGCACACTTAGCGTAGTCACTGCCTATTTTGGAAGTTGAACAAGTTGAAGCAAAAAAACTGAGATTTTTCCCAAAGCCAAGCAGATTCAGGAATTTATGTCGGAACAACCCAAACCCAAACAGAAGTTTCACAAGGTCAAACTCAAGCCATCTCTAGCATACCAAGAACTTTCAGCCAAGAGAAAAGCAATAACACCAAGCCCACGAATTTCCAAACTCCACAAAGCAGAGGACAAAGCTACCGACGAAGCACTTCAAGAGGCCTGGTTAGAGCGCACCATCAAATTTAGCCAACATCCAGGAGTTAATCCTGCTTATGCCTTACCAACTAGGCATGATTTCTATGATTAGACACCATTGTTTCTCCACATCTTCTTGGATAAGCTTCACTCTAGAGTTATCTTTGTAGAAAAGCCAGCCATCTTAGGTTATCCCCTTAAGCATTATTAGCTCATCCATCTCATTTAGAATCATACCATCTAGCTAGTAATCAAAAATCTGCACATCTAAGCTTTCAAAATTGTTGTCACCTTGCTAAAAGTTTGCCATTCCTAAAATCTTCCAAATCCACCAATCTCACCAAGGTTATCCCTTTGACAGAGCTTTGTCTAGGGTAATCTAGCTTTGTCACTTGTTATCCCTCATCACCTTGAGCTAAAGGTTGGGATTTGCAAGTGGTCAATCTCGTGTTCTTCCTAAAGGATCATCAGTCTATCCTTAAGTTGACACAATCACCACCAAGCTTGCACATAGGAAAGCAGACCTTTTGTACTTTGACAACATATCTTTGAAGTTAGAATCCCCAACCCAATCCTCCTTAGGTTTTGTCATATAGCTTTGCCTCAACCTAGGAAATCATTTGCATAGAAAAGCCTTCCCCCTTTTGCATCCATCAGCATTATTGCATCTCATCCCTAGGAGCATTTTTCATGCCACCCGTCACTCGCTTAGCCAAGAAGAAAGAAACAATGGAGCCCTATCATTTGGATCGAACAGCCTCACCCCCCTTGAGCACTCAGCCATCCTTCAGCCCAGAGCAAGCTATGCCATCACCTACTGACATTGAAGCTTTCATGAACCAACCAGGAAATGCAGTATTGGTAAACGCCATTATAGACAAAAATAAAGAGACAATCATGGCTAATTTTCGAAGGGACAATGTAGGAACCTTTGACTTTGGAAGACCCCCTCCATTATCAGATCCATCTCACCCATTGTTTGGGCGGCTGCCACCACCCATAGGCTCTTATGATCCAAATTATCCTCAATATATTCCAAAAGAAGAGCCTCCAGCCAATCCATATGACCCAACAGACCCAAACATACCATCATCCACCCAAGTTGAAATCTCCATGCCGCAAGCCAACCCAGCCACCACCACTCCATCCTTGGTTCATACCTCTTCACTCCAAACCCCCTTTACCCAAAACACCTCACCATTCACCCCCTTCACTATTGCTGCTGCTCCCGAACCTAGCCTTCCCAATCCACCCATCTCCCAAATCAATGCTAGCATCTTTGGCCAACCTCAGCAATATACAACAGGGATGCCACCCATGGGGCCAAGTAATCAACCTTTCATCGCCCCCAGCTTGTTCACCACAACCCAAAGCACAATCCCATCATTTCCATTATGTCTTGGGAGCTCAATACCACCAGCCACAAATCCACAAGCTACTACCTTCACTCCACAAAGCTATCAAAACCCACAAGCTACTGCCAATCTTCTACCAAGCTCCCAAGTGACCCTAGCTCCCACCACCACTCTACCAAGCTTCCAAATCCAGCCACAAAGCTATCAAACCCCATCAGTTCCATTCCCAAGCTTTCAATTCCCACCACCTCCACCACCAAATAATCCATTACCTCCAATTACCAACTACTTTTCAATGCCACTTCTAGGAGGTAATCCACCACCCCAGCCAACCACCAATTATTTGCAGATGCCATCCCAAATGGGGGCACAACCCACATACATTGGTCAAACCCCACAAGCCCTCCGATCCTTTCCCCAAGCCTCACAACCACCTTATACCTTACCTCCACAAAGCAATCCATTTATCCCACAGCCAGCTTATGTTCCTCAATCCCAACCTCAAATCTCATATCAACAGCAAGCCTCGCAGCACATGCAGCAATATGCGCCACCTCCCCCTCAACAACCCGTCATCCACCATGCAGCTGCCCAAACAATGTACAATCCCTATCAGCAAATCCCTCACAGCCATCCATATTCAGTGGCCCCATCCAGCACATACCTACCTCAAGGCACTCCTACATTGGGGGCACCCCAACCATCACCTATCAATTCAGAGTGGGAGCAAATGAAGACAGCTCTGAAAGCCATCCAAGAAGGGAATGATCCAAAGACATTCAAGTTTGAGAATGTGTGTCCTTACCCATTTGACAGAGCCATTACCACGACACCATTTCCGAAACACTTTGAGGTACCTAAATTTGACAAGTTCAGAGGAAAAGGAGACCCTGTCACACATATCAAAGAATTTTACATGCATTGCCAGGACGTGGCATACAATGATGTCTTCCTCTTGCGCCTTTTTTCCAAAAGCTTGGCTGGACCAGCTCTTGAATGGTTTTATAGAATCCCCTATGGCACAATTAAGAACTGTGCTGAATTATCTGAGGCATTTGTAGCCCAATATGCCCATCTTGTTGAAATAGAGCTATCAATAGTTGATCTTGTCCACACCAAGCAAAAAGGTGGAGAAAGCCTTGCCGAATACCTGCAAAGATGGCAAACCCTTACCACCCGCATATCCTGCACCTTGCCAGAATGCCATGTGGTGAAAATGTTTATTGATAATGCACATCCCAGCTTGGCTCACCACATGACCATGAACTGTTTGCAGACCTATAAGGATATCAAAGAGAAAGGAATGATCCTTGAGCAAGGACTCATCAAAGATGGTGTGGTAAAGATTTACAAAGAGGCCAATGAAAATCAATCACATTCCAATGACAAGTCTAGGTATTGAAACAAAAACAAGCATGTTGCAACAGATGGGGTTACTGACACCAGACATGTGAATATCATTGGTCCTTCTCGAAACCAGTCTAACCCACCATATCAAACAAACAACCAACAAGCTACTAATTACCAACAACGAAATAACCAAAGCTATCAAAACCACAATACAAGACCCAACTTTCAAGGGTCTAACAATCAAGCTAATGCCATCAATGTAGCTGCAGGGCAAAAGCCCAGATTCCAACCTGCACCTAGAAACTATACACCCCTTGGTGAGCCATTGGATGTTATTTTTGAGAAATTGGCTAAGGAAAACCTTATCAAATTTCCTCCTACCTAGCAAATTGATCCAAGCCAATCCAAAGCTGCATGGTACAAGGATAATGAGTATTGCAAGTTCCATAGGGTAAATGGTCACACCACCCTCAGATGCATGAAACTGAAAGACTATGTGCAAGACCTCATTGATCAGAAGGAAATCACTGTTGGTGCCCAAAAATCTCCCAATGCAGGCTTACAAATTTATCAAAATGCTTTTCCTCCACACAACAACCAAAATCTTGGAAAAGCACCTATCCAAAACAACACCAACAACTGCCAGCCAAACCAACAGCATGGGAAGAACAATGACCACACTTCATCCTATATAGACTATGGTAGCCTTATAGGTTGTATATCTGAGAAAGAGCCTTCAGTCAATGTTATCAATATCCGAGGACCAGACAATGAGTGTGCGGTCACCACTCGAAGAGCGTGATTTAACATTGCAGGCCCACCAGTTTCATCAACACCATCAGCTCCATCAAAAAGCCAGTACAATATCTTGGAACACCTTGGGAACATGCCAGCCCAAATATCCATTTTAGACCTTCTCCGCACTAGTCCTGTGTACAAAGACATCCTTGACAGTGCTCTCATAGAATCCCGTGTCCCTTCTGATATCAATGCTACTGATTTTTGTAATCTTATTGGACACCTTTCATCCTCATGTGCCCTATCTTTCAAACCCACCGACATACCAGTGGTTGAACCAGATCACACCCTTCCACTTCGCATAGCCATCATGGTATCCAATTTTGCCGTGAAAAGAGTAATGATAGATAATGGATCAGCCTTGAACATTTGCACCCTAAAATTCATAAAACAAGCTGGGTATACTGAGGCAGATATGATCAGTGAGGTTATCACCATCAAAGCTTATGACAACTTGGAAAGGACCACAGAAGGGACTATTTTGCTACCAATCAAGGTTGGGCTAGTCATTCAAGAGACAGTTTGCCATGTTGTTGATCTAAACCTACCATTTAACATCCTCCTCGGTCGCCCATGGATTCATGCTATGAAGGCCGTTCCATCCACCTACCATCAGTGCATCAAATTTCTGCATCAAGGCACTGAGGTAACCATCCATGTCGATCCAGAACCCTTTGCTTACTGCAATGCAGTTGAAGCTTCATATACAAACCATTTCCCTGGAATAGACATCGGCACAACCATCGCCAGCTCATCCCACACTTGTAATGACGCAGAAACCATCCTTGCCTCTACCCTATCTACTGTAAAGATCAACAACAAAGGATGTGGAGAATATAGTCTATCAGATGCATTTGTTGTCGGAGCAATCCCACTTGATCCACATACCCATGGACAGCCAACATATCACAAAGCTAAGGAGATTCCACCTCCTCGATACAAACAGTTTGGCCCAACCACCTTTGTGTCCTCAAAAACCCCTCTTCATGAGGAGCTCACTCCAGATATCAACAATTGGCTACATAAGGATACACCTCCAAGAAATCAAGCACGCCTTGATCACTTCAGCCAAAAGTATCCCCAACAACATAAGCTCGTCACTAAAAAATGGAACTATCAAGGAGGTGGACTAGGACTAGAAGAAAGGGGCATGCAATGTCCCATCGAAGCACATGATTGGGAAATAAAGTCAGGTCTTGGCTTTGGCATACCCACAACTGGGGGCACCAACGAGAATGGTCACGCTTTTTCGAACATCCACCACGACCTTGTTGAAATCGAAGACATTCCTGAGGAAGTTGAAAAGAGAGCCTACGACGATATCCCAGACCAAATCTTCCTAGGAGACTCTGTTCTCCGAGAACTATCCATCCATCTCATTGACCTACCACTTGCTCATCCACAACTCATAGATTGGGACCAACCAAGTGTCATACATATTGATGAGTTCGCATCAGAGGAAGCGCTTCTAAGATTCATGGGAGCTAAAACTCCTCATAAGAAGACAAAGCCAGATTCTGCCTACATCTACAAGCTAGATCCCAAGGGGTATTTTGGAAAAAATCCCCAACCTAGTTTTGATACACCCAAAACTGGAACTAAGGTAAATCTGGGACTAGCTAAGGCAGCGAAGAGAACCCCTCAGCAAGAAAATCCAGAGCCACAAGCAGAACATGAGGATTTAGTATTGCCTCCTCAAGATAATCGACCAGAGGTGTCTTCTATTCTAATAGAGGATACTAGAGAAGTCAACATTGGTTCTTCAGAGATCCCTAGAATTGTTCACATTGCTGCATCCCTATCACAAGACCAAGCTGACCTCCTCTTTGAGGTTTTACGAGAGAACATTGGCCGATTTGCATGGTCATATCAGGACATGCCAGGATTCGATCCAAAGCTTGTAGTTCATCATCTTGCAGTCAATCCAAAGATCAAGCCCGTCAGACAAAAGCTTAGGAAAATGCACCCCAAGGTGGCATTACTAGTCAAAGCTGAACTAGAAAGAATGTTAGCTGCTAAGGTTATCTGACCTATCGACTACTCAGAATGGATCTCCAACATGGTCCCTGTCACTAAGCCTTTCGGTGACATCAGAATCTGTACTGATTTTAGAGATCTTAACAAAGCTTGTCCAAAGGATGATTTTCCCTTGCCCAACATAGATATGATTGTAGATCTTACAGCTGGACATGATATCCTGTCCCTTATGGATGGATTTTATGGGTATAATCAGATCAAGATTGCAGAAGAGGACCAGCATAAGATAGCATTCACTACCCCTTGGGGAACCTTTTGCTACACCATGATGCCTTTTGGCCTAAAGAATGCTGGGGCTACCTATCAAAGAGCTATGTCAGCCATTTTCCATGATCTTATCCATAGCATTTTGGAGGATTATGTGGATGATATCCTAGTCAAATCTCACACCTTCATGGATCATCTTGCTGACCTGGAGAAAGTCTTTGATAGGTTGGCCCAATATCATCTCATGCTAAATCCCAAGAAGTGTGTCTTTGGGGTCACATCTGGCAAGCTTCTAGGCTTCATAGTTTCTAAACGAGGTATAGAGATCGACCCCAAAAAGGTCAAGGCTATCTTAAACATGCCTCCTCCCCAGACACTGCGATAGCTTTGCTCTCTTCAGGGAAAACTTCAATCTGTCTGGCGCTTCATCTCCCAACTTGCAGATAAGTGTACACCATTTTCACACTTGCTAAAGAAGAATGAGAACTTCAAGTGGGATCTTTTATGTCAGCGTAGCTTTGATCAGCTCAAGCAGTATCTCACCAATCCCCCTATCTTGGTTCCACCAGTTCCTGGTCGTCCCTTGATCTTGTATATATCAGCAACACCTACTGCTCTAGGGGCACTTCTAGCACAACATGATGATTATAGCAGAGAGAGAGCCATCTACTATATCAGTAGAACCCTAGTTGGTTATGAAATCAATTACACTCCTATGGAAAAAGCTTGTTTGGCAGTTGTTTTCTCAACTCAAAAGCTTCGCCACTACATGCTAAGTCATACCATCCAACTAGTCTCCAAGATTGACCCTCTCAAGTATATGCTCTCCAGAACAGCACTTACAGGCCGTTTGGCCAAATGGGTTATGCTACTAAGTGAGTTTGACATCCAGTATGTGGACAGAAAGGCAATCAAAGGGCAAGCTATAGCAGATCACCTAGCTGATGCACCTCTAATAGATGCATATCCTTTGCTCACAGAATTTCCAGATGAGCATATTTGCCTAATTGAAGAACAGCCCCCATGGAAGCTTTATTTTGATGGCTCATACACCTCTCATGGATCAGGGGTAGGAATATTATTAGTTACACCTCAAGGAGATTACATTCCAAAAGCCTTCAAGCTACAATTCCCTAGCACCAACAATATAGCAGAATATGAAGCTCTTGTAGCAGGATTAAAGATAGCTGCAGAATGGAATATCACCGAGTTACAAGTCTTTGGTGATTCCCAACTCATCATCAAACAAGTCTTAAATGAATATCAAACCAAAGATGAAAAGCTATTACCCTACAAAGAGCTAGTTGATCAGCTGACCCAGCATTTTACAAAGCTTCAGTTTACACAAGTGCCTCGAATGCAGAACAAGGCAGCAGATGCCATGGCCACTATCAGCTTGCTCTTGGAAATTCCCCAAGAAGCTACACAGTATGAGTTTTTAGTTGAGCAGCTCCTCACACCTGCCTATGCGAATGAGGATTCAAACCGTGTTTGTATCTTGGTTGGTCCCCAATCCCCTTGGTACCATGAAATTCACGCTTACCTTAATGATGGTATCATATCCCCTCACCTCACACGTACCCAATGCCAGAACCTCATCCGAAAATCATCCCGCTATGTTATCATAGCCAATACCCTATATCGTCGGGGTTATCACGATACTCTCTCTCGATGTTTAGATGAAAATGAGGCCGCGATGGCATTAAAAGAAGTACATTCCAGACTTTGCGGTGCCCACACGAGTGGTATTGTCCTAGCACGACAAATCCTTAGAGCAGGCTACTATTGGCCTACCATTGAAGAAGACTCTTGTGACTTTGTCAGAAAGTGTCTCCCATGTCAGCAGCATGCAAATCTTGTGCACGCTCCAGCACAGGATCTACAGCCTATTGCACCACCTTGGCCTTTCGCTTGTTGGGGCCTTGATCTAGTTGGAACTATCACCCCTCTCTCATCTGATGGACATAAATGGATAATAACAGCTACAGACTATTTCACTAAGTGGGTGGAAGCAGTCCCCCTAGTCTCAGCTATAGGAGTTCAAGTCTCCAAGTTCATCTTGTACCACATTGTTTGCCGCTTCGGCATCCCATCCACCATCTTCACTGACCATGGAGGTAATTTTGAAAATCTCAACATGGAAGAATTATGCACTTCCCTCCGCATCCATCACTGCTTTTCTATCCCATATTTCCCACAAGGTAACGGCCAGGCAGAAGCAACTAATAAAACCCTCCTCAAAATCCTAAAGAAAGTTGTCAATGATTCCGGCCGTGATTGGCACCTTCAAATAAATCCAGCTCTATGGGCCTATCGAACTTCCTTCCGTACATCCACAGGCACAACTCCATACTCCCTAGTCCATGGTGCCAAAGCGGTATTACCTATAGAAGTTGAACTTCCCTCACTACGCATATCTTTGCGAGGGCAAATCTCAGATGAAGAATATAGAGTAGCTCGACTCACCCAGCTAGATCTCTTAGACGAGAAGAGACAACAAGCCTATGACCATCTCACAGTCTATCAAACTCGTCTCAAAAGGAATTTCAACAAGACGGTGCTCCCATGACACTTTCAGCCAGGTGACATGGTCCTCAAAGAAAATATGAAAGTCCAAGCAGATCGAGAAAAGAAAGGCAAGTTTGAACCTACATGGCTTGGTCCCTATGTGGTTACTGCCTCCTTTGGCTCCGGAGCCTATCAATTATCTACACCAGAAGGAGAACTCTTGAATGATCCCACTAACATCATTCATCTCAAGAAGTTCTATGCTTGAAGATCCTTGGTATACCCAGCTTTTGAAAAAATACAAAAAAAAAAAATAGTAAAGAGAAATAAGCGTCCAATGGTGAAAACTTGGCAATTCAAGCGCCTTGGATAGGTACCTTGGTAAAAACCTGGTAATTCAGGCGCCTTGTGTGCTAAAGACTAATTCATTATCTATCACTATCCTATCCCTCATCCATCCACCCACCATCCCATAAAACACCTACTTGTTCCCTTGGTGTTCCAATCAAATATCCAAAATCTGATGGAGCTTGTCAATACCTCCTATACAGCTTGTAAATCTTGTACCAAAGCTTGTATTATACCTTGTAAATCTTGTACCATACCTTGTATATATCCAAATCTTGTCCAAAGCTTGTACCATATTCCAGCTTGTAAATAATCTTGTACCCTAGCCCGTATCCTATCACATGCACACACAGAATCCCATTTTCCTTAAGCTTTTCACAAACCATCTACCTGTCCACCTATCAACTATTATAGACATCCCATCCTTCACAAAAATTTCCATCTCACAAAAAACCAAAACATGAACAAACTTGTACATTTGTAACATATCTTGGTCTGTCAGCTTATACATCCTCTTTAGCTTAGTATCATTGTATCTATCCGGCTTTCATGTTAGTTCATCCTTGGTCAACATCTTGCACACATTGCACACCTTGGTTAGATATTCCAATGCATCCTTTAGCTAGATCTCCTATCACCAAAGTGTTATCATTCTTAGTTCAGCTTGCCAGACACATCACTCATCCAGATCCATCAGCTTAAGTGCTCTCTGATAGATTTTTGCAGGATATAGCTTTCCTCATGTCTGATCTTGGTCCGTTAGTACCTCGTCTTACCCATCTCGTTGGCAAATAGTTCTCTTTTGGATTTTCACTTTCTTTTGATTTGGGATCTTCCCTTTTGGGTCTTGAAATATCTTTTCCAAGAAATCTCCTTGTTCCCTCCTCAAGGTTGCCATGATCTTCCATATCATGGTATGCTGCGAATGGGGCAATTAGAGCGTAAGGTCTTGATCAGGTCTTTTGCTTGTTTTCTTTTTCTGCTTGTGGGTTACCTAGTGTCATTTCCACGCTGCCTCCTCTGGGATTCATGTGTGATACTGGGGCAATCCTTGTGTGTTTGTTTTGAGTCAGTTCGTCAGTCCTCTGGACGGTTGGTGAAAAGGCCTTGATGTTCTTGGTAACCTTGGCAATTAACCAACAGTCCTATAGCAAATCTAGTGCTCAACTACATGGTGGTACTTCTCTTTGAAGTATCCCCCCGCTCAAAAAGCTTCAATGGATTCCTTTTATAGCGCTCTACTCCTCCATCTCCCCCCCCAATCTTGGAAAGTCTTAAGCTTGCTTTACTATTGTGCCTCTGATTTCCCTTTATCATTCTCCCGTAGTGAGAGTTTGAGCTAATTCAGCCCCTTCTCTTCGCCAACCAGCATCTCAGCTCATCTCAATTTCTTGTACTTTTCAAGAAGTCGTCAAGCCTCATTTCTCTCCCTGTCGCCTTCTTGAGGGGGCATCATCTAAGTCTAGTCTCTCCTCTTCTTATCCGAGACTGGGGCAACATTGTTGCTAAAACATCTTCCTCATGTTGTCTTCATTCAAACTTCTTTGAAATAGTGTTGTCTCGACACTATGTCAAAGAGGGGCAAAATGTAGACACCTAAATTTGATTACACTACTTTGGTAATCTAATTTAGCCATCTCTAAAGGCATCATTAATTAAATTCTTATTTAATTAATCCTTTGTCATCCCCTAGTTGATTAATTTAATTAATCATCTATAGTCCTAATTGATAAATCAAATAATCTATTATTTATCAATTAAATCCTTTTCTCCTATCTAATTCCAAAAATCCCCATTTATTAAATAAATCTATTTGATAAATGAAATCCTCAAATTCAAAAAAACCCTAACCTATCTCTAATCCTCCATTTAGCCTAATCCACCCCATCCACCCATACTAACCAAGCTTAGCCACTAACTCACCCACCCTCATTAATGCCATCCACTTGCACATCTCTAACATCCCTAATCTAATCCTAAACCCAAGCCTAATCCACCCCCTAATGTTGTCACATTCCTTAAACAAGTTTAAGACTTTCCTAATCCAAACCAAAGTCTCCCCTCAAAAAAACCCAACCACTAAGTCATGAGTGCTCTTACAAAACATAAAGACTCTTACAAGCCCACTCATGACTCTTACACCCATCTTCCACACTCTTCCCTCTTCCACACTCATTCCTCTTACATCCCTCTTACATACTCAACCCCACTCATCATGCCCTTAACCAACCCTTAACCCTACCGTCTCACACTCATCCTCCTTGTGACAAGTGTCACCTTCCCATTGGTGCTAAAAAAGCACAATCCATGTGCTCTCCTTTGAGTGCATCCTAGCCCTCCTTAAGCCTTCATCCATCCTTGCATCTAAGCCCTCCATCCCTCTACCCCTTAGCCTATAAATTGAATCCCATCCCAAGCAATTTCATCAACAATCTTTGAGCTAAAGTTACCATGCTATTTTGAGAACCAAAGCCATCAACCATACCCTTATAATGCCAAATTGAGAGCTCACAAAGCTACCAATTTGCCATTACCCATCTCCATTGAAGCAGCTTTTGAGCATCTTGAGCATACATCGACAACAAAAGGACACATCTACAGAATCAAGAAAGCATGGAGTGTTTTCTCTTGTGAGGTTTGCACTTCTTATTTTCTTTCTTAGTCTAAGCATATATGTGAATTTAGTTTTTGGTTTGTGAATGTTTACTTCATTTGTTAATGTTCTTTGCATACTGATTCTGGTTCTACAATTATCACTCGGCACCTGTTGCACTCGGTACTTGTTATCACTTGGCACCTTATCTTACTCGACACTTATTCTTGATCTTGGTTAAGTGTATTGACACTCAGTTGTCAAATTTATTCTTTAAGCTAACAATCTCCCCCTTTGACATGAGTGGCAAAAACACTTAATTAAGATCCATGTGACTCAGTAATTTATCCTTCATTCAAACTTTGCTTCACAAAATTTGCTATCTCCCCCAAAATTTCAAAATTTGCTATCTTTGCTATCTCCCCCTTTTATTATACTTATCATTTCATTCCTATACTCAACTTTTATTACTTATTCTCCCCCTTTTTGACACTTATGTCAAGGGTCTTTACAATGAAATGTCATATTTGGCCAAAAATGTGCTATTTACTTCAAGGAGTACCTTCAGAGCTGCATCCCAATTTGCTAATGCGACATCTAATGTCTTATGCTGGATGGCAATCTCTGTTACTAGGTGTACAAGTCCATCAGATGAAGAAAGGTTGGGGTCTTTCCTGAGGACTGTCTCTGCATTTATTTTCTCCTTGTGAAGTAATTCCAAATGAGGAGTAATTGATGATTGCATTTGTATCAATTTGGCTTTCGTGGTTGCCTCCTCTGCTGCTAAAATAGCTAGCTCTCTTTGTGTGTGAAGCGATTGGACAAAATGCTTGTCACTCTGAGCTGGATCTGTGGGGAGTTGCATGCTAGAAGTTTTTAGATTGTTTTCCAAGCTTAGTATTTTCTGGCTAGTGTCTTGTGTGAATGTGGAAAAATCACACAACTTGTTGTATAGGGAAAAGATGTTTCCTAGTACAATTTTAACTGTTATAACTTTCTTTCCCAGTTCTTCTTGTGACAGTGCTATATCACCGGATATTTTACTATTTACTTTTCCTTGGAACTTCTTTTCTGACCATTCAAGCAATCTGGCATTTGTTTCTTGGTCTTCATTAGTCACTTGGTCAACTATATCAGATAGTTGTTCCATGATTGGTCTTGACTCATTTGGAGATTGTAAGCAAAAAGCTTCTGTGAATATGTCTTTAATTTCATTCAATGTAAGCTTATGCTTGTATTCCTTTCTTAGTGCTTCTTGTCTCCTTCTTTTGTCTAGTGCACTCTGAATTTCATTAATCTTTTCTTCAGTAAGAGTGCTAGATTCATAATATGGGATCTTTATTTCTTCATCAAGCTCAGGAACTCCATAGTGAAGTCTCCTGACTGCCTTTGATGAACTCGAGCCTGGTGTTCTGATTTTCAGCTGTAATCCATCTATACTTGGCTGCTGAAGAGTTTTTGTTGGAGTACTAGATTTTGGTAATGCAACCAATGTTTGTATTACAGTCTCCTTTTTCTGTCTCTTTTTCTTTAGCTTGAATATCCCTTTTATGAATGCTAGGTGGGGTTGAACTTGTTGGTTGTTCAGATATTTCTTTTATTTCCCCTGCTGCTGTACTCGGCACTTGGAGTGTATCAGTGATTGTACTTGGTGGAGGTGGTGGTGGAAGGAATAGGATACCAGTAGTTTGTGTGGTCAAAGGTGGCACTTGTGCTTTTACCTTGACTTCTAGATTCTGTAATTCATCAACACTGACCAATACAGGATTTGAACTTAATTTTGCTACTAGTGATGATTGGTCAAAGATTTCCAAATCCTCTGCAGTTAATAGACTGATGTTTAGATTTGAAATGTCTATAACATCCTTTATTTTTATGAAATCTATAGGTGTGATGGTGGCATGAGGAGGACTAGGAGGAGATACCTGTATGTCTTGCATACTTTGATCTTGTGGCTTAGCTGTATCTTTCTCTTCCTCTTTCTCCTCATTGTGTGCCTCTTCTTCCTTTTCTTCTTTACTCTCCTTCTCCACTAGTTTCTTCTCTTTTGTTTCTGATACTTTCTTTTCCTTTGTGTTGGCAATTGCTTCTGCCTTATATTCTTCATTATATACATCTTCAATTTTCTTGTAAACTATTTTCCACAATCTTGTGGATTTGGTAACTACCTCTTCAATTTTATTTTGTAATATACTAAATGCTCTATACTTGGGAGTGAATATGTTATTATGCCTTTTTATGGCATTTATTATTTGATCTTTAGTCAAATCAGGCAACAATCTTGCCAATGTTGACTCCCTTATTTCTTTTTCCATTTGTAAACAAAAATGCCATTTATCCTCTATAATTTTATATAGTTCTCTTGGCATAGATTCATCTAATTCTAGAGGTGTGTGCTTATATTCAGCCATCATAGCATACACATATTTCTCTAATTTATTTTGCTCTTCTTTGGTGAGCTTAGAAAAATTCAGGTTCTTTAGACCTTTTAAATCATTATTTCTAATTTTTGAACATAATTTATCAACATCAGTCTGGGGTTTGTGTCTTACTACTTGAAATTGACTATTGTCCTTTGACTCTGTTTTCTCCTCATCTGTTTCAGGCTGGGGAATAAATTTCCTTTTCTTTGACTCAGCAACAGTCTTCTTTGAGTCTTTCTTCTTTCCTTTTGCCTCCTCTTGGGCTTTTTGTGTTGCAGCCCTTGTGGTTGGTCTCTTTGTTTCAGGGGTAGCTACTTTCCTCCCCTTGGATTTAGGAGCAGAAGGAGTTGTGGTCTTTCTCTTAACTGGTGCTTCCTTGGCTTCTTCTACCTCAACACTTTCCTCTCTATCTCCTTCTGACCCTTGAGTCTGACCTTGAATTTTATCTCCTTCTTCTTCAATGTCTTCTCCTTCTTCTTCTGCTGTTCCTTCTTCTTCTACGCCAAATTTTCTTTTGATTTGTCTCACCATTTTCTCTTTCTTCTTTACTGCTGAAGCAGTCTTCAAATCTGTTATTACCTTTGATTTGACAACATCATAAGTTCCAATTTTTTTTGCATTTTTATCTGCTTCTTCTGCAAGTAAGGCTGTTATTGCTACAGAGGCTTGATCAACATCAAGTTCATAACCTAGTGGCCTAAGCCATCTTATTCTAGGTATAACTACTTGTATATGAGTATAATCTATATCTACAAGAAAACAAATATCTTTTTCATATTTCTCAGTCAATGAGACTGGAATTCTCATTCTTTGTTTCATGGACTTTTTGAAGTCCTCAAAATAACCGGTCATTTGGGCATCAAAATTTTTACCCATCTGTTCAATGTATCCATTAATTTGTTCAACAATTGTTTTATCTGGATTCCATTTTACTTTACCCATAGAAGGAAATTCTTTCATGAGATAGAAAAACATACACATCAAAACTGATCCAAATTTGCATTGAGCTTCCTTGCTCTTCCTTATAGCTCCCAGATTTTCATTAATCTATTGAAACATGAGCTTTGCCAGATCATAAGTGTGATCCCTTTTGATTATCTTGTATGCAACATCAACTGCTATACAAGGTACACTATTCAACCTGCTTGATTTGTAGAATTTGTGTGAAATAATTCTCACAGCAAAATCTAGTAGAGGATCTGTGACTGTGTCGATAGTCATTCCTCTATTGTTCCATTTGGCACCTGTATTTTTCTCTATTACTTCACTTTTGTCACTTCGCAGGGTCTTTGGCTGATCTAGGGTTGGAATACCAGTAACCCTATGAACAGTTTTCTTGGTAAATTTTACTGGCCTTGACTCTAACCAAAAAGCTCTGTCATGTATTCGGCTCAAAACTATCCGTACCCATTCTATTTTGAAAACAGTCGAAAATGCTAGGGTTTTGGTCAATCCTTTTCTTTCTATTATTGAAAACTCATTTTTCAATACTTTGTTTTCACACAGTTTATCATATGCATTATGAATTTCTAAGTCTCCTATGGCACCAATTTTGCAATTGTAGCATCTGCGAACATCTTGTACCATAACAACTTTATCCGGAATAACTAATAATGCACCTGTAGGATCATTCTTGTATGCTACTTCTGGAATGGGCTTAAATTTAGGTTGTTTTACTTCATTGCTGACCAACTAAACTTCATGACTCTCTAAACCCTTGGTGGTTCCTAACCCAGATGCCATTGTTTGCCAAACTAGGGTTTATAATTTAAACAAGTTTATGAGTCCTACGTAGCTCGGCACTTAAGAAAAATAGCTTAAATCGATGAGATTTTTCTTGAATCGCTGTTGAAATCTTTCACAAATGGCTTCTGAGCTGTTCTTGATCTTCTCTGCTCCTTTTTCAGCTTTGCTTCTTGTTTGAATAGTGGGAAAATGATCGAAAATAGGATTTATGTACCCTTCAAAATAGAGTAATAAATGCTTAGTATGCTACCAATTGTCTACTCGGCTCTTGAAAGGTTTCGTTATAACTCGGCTCCCATTATGTTTTACTTTACTCGGCTCCTATTGATATTTCATAGCTCGGCATCAACTATCAATCTCGGTCGTTGTTAGCAACTCGGCTCCTGAAGGCAATTTTGACATATCTTCACAAAGTTCTCAATTTTGACTTAGCATCCTTTGTTTTATGCTGATTTCATTTTTGCAGTTCTTCTATGTCTTGGGACTGATTTATGATGTTACTTGGTTTATCAATCCCTCACACTCATTCTTTACTTAATTTGATGAAGTGTGATCACTTGACCTATTAGGTGAAGTGATCTCTGTATTTGATGTACTAGACTCATCTTTCTTTCTCCATGTCTTATTCATTTCACTTTTGATATGTCCAACATCTATCTTTGCCTTTCCATTGTTGAACTTAGAACTTGATGCCTTTGACCTTGTTGGGCAATTCCTGCTGACATGACCAGTTTTTAAGCAACTGAAACATGTGGTTTGACTCAACCATCTTTTGTAGTTCCTTATAAAATGTGTTCTTATGCAATTCTGTGGGATATGTCCATATTCTTGACAATAGTGACAACTGTTCCTGGTGTTGTAATCCCAAAATTCATGGTTTGATGTTTTTGCTGGTTGATTTACTGTCCACATAGGTTTTGATCTGCATTCAAATGCCCTATGTCCATAATTTTTGCAATTATAACAATGTCCATCAAATCTTTGAGTTCTTGTGTCATTGGATTTGCAATTTTGTGTCATATGTCCTTGCATGTTACACTTGTGACAGAAACTTTTGGGTATGTTTGATTGATTGAATCTTCTACTCCTGCACACATTAGCTGTATGTCCCTTCTTATTACAGAAATGACAAATGGGTTTTGAATTCTTACCTTTATCACTTCTTTGTTCAGCACTCTTTGATGATTCTCCAACTTCAGTGCTATTATATCCAAGTCCTGATGTATCATGGGCAGATTTTGGTGATTTCAGCAACTGTTCAAAATACTTGATTGCTTCACTTGATTTATTGAGATTCTCTGCTACCTCTTTTTCTCTGTTCAATTCATTCTGCATTTGTTCATTTTGCATCTTCAAGGTAGAGATCTCAATATCCTTTATATTGAGTTCATGGTTAAGATTCATCATTTGGGCAAGTGTATCCATCTGCATGTTTGAGATCCTTGTCAGTTCAGTACATTTTTCTTCAAGTCTATTTGCAAGATTCCTTTTGTCATTTTCCATCATGACCTTATCATCAACTGCTTGTTTCTTTTGTTTAGTAATTTCACATATCATTATAGCCTATGATTCATGTTCCATCTTGAGAGTTCTTATCTCATCTGCTTGAATTTTATTTTTCTCCATCAGTTCTACTATTGCTGCATCAAACTCTTTAGTGTCTCCACTGAAAAATATGTTGGTGGTATCAATCTCCTTGTAGTGCATATCATTTTCAGCTATGGCTAGATCCTTCCTCTTTTTTAGTGAGCTTCTCAATTTGTTTCTAAATTCCTCCAAGCTATGCAGAGCAAGTTGCACATCTATCACCTGATTCTCAATGATCTTTCCAAGTTTGAAAGCTTCCATCTTTAGAACTTTTCCTCCAAGCTGTTAGGCTTTTCCTTGTGAGAACCTGACCAGCTCTGATACCAATTGTTGGAATATTCAAATATGGAAAGAGTACTTATGAGAGGGGGGGTGAATCATAAGTACCAAACTTTAGCCAATAAAATTTTTAACTGAAAGTAAGTTGCATGCATGTAAATACATTGAATAAATATATAACAAAACTCATGTACATAACACCAGAATTTGGTAACCCAGAAACCCTCCAGGAATAAGAAGGTAAAACTGGGGTGGGGATGATACCCACAAAAATTTACTGCAGCAATATTGTTCAACCACTTCTGATGGTTTGTCCTGTTAAAGGCCTGCCCTGTTAAAGGCTTTACACTGTATTAATAGTGACTTGGTTAGAGGATTTTCAAACACTTAACATGAAGTGTCACCTAGTTAAAGGATTTTAATCACCTAATCAAAAGGTTCTTACAAAATAGTTGTAAAGCTAACCTATCACCATAGGATTTTCATTCTAATACAATTGCTAGAGAGTATTAGATACAATAAAATTGATAGAGTGCAATCCTTGATTGGTGAATATAGGCTCCTTATCCACCTTCTCCTGATCTTGATCCTTTGTGATCTGATAACTCTTGCTTCTAAAAATAGATTTGCTTATGCACCCTTGTATGTCCTTCAATATATCTCATCTCTTTCTTTTACAGTGAAATTTCGTCTTCCTTTTAAAGACTTCAAAGACTTAGGGTTTTTTTTGGATCTACGATCCATATTGAATCTCAATTTCCCACTTAATACTTATCTTTTGCTGATTGGTTGCATGCCTTTAGCATTTTTCTTATTGGCTGCATGCGAATTGCATAGGAAAAATAAAAGATTCGATCTTATCATTAAATCCTTTAAGATTTACCTTCTGTCGGCTGCAAAAACTATTTGCATCATAGTTTGTGCAATTCCAAACTTTTATGCTGTTCTACTGAGTTACTCGGCTCCTAAAGTATTTCTAATACTTGGCACATGCTATTTCCTAGATAGCTCGGCACTTGAACAAAACTGTATCACTCGGCACATGTTGCACTCGGCACTTGTTATCACTCGGCACCTGTTGCACTTGGCACTTGTTATCACTCGACACCTGTTGCACTCGTCACTTATTATCACTCAACACCTGTTGCACTCGGCACTTGTTATCACTCAACACCTTATCTTACTCGACACTTATTCTTGATCTTGGTTAAGTGTATTGACACTCAGTTGTCAAATTTATTCTTTAAGCTAACATTGAGAGCATGCCATGATGAACCCTCTAGATGTCATTTTGCATTCAAAAGGATAACCTTTAAAATATTTACAAGTGGGTACTATTGGCCAATTTCACACATGGATGCAACCACATACACCAAGAAATGTGATAAGTGTCAAGGTATGTGAAGACCCACTAAATCTGATGAAATGCTCTTGTAGCCTCAAGTAGTTGTTGCACCCTTTGATAAATGGGGGATTGACTTTGTAGGCCCTATTGAACGCTCTTCACAAGGTAAATCCTACATCTTGGTTTGCACTGATTATTTAACTAAGTGGGTAGAGGCCAAAACTATGAAACACCCAAGGGATAACAATGTTGCAAAGTTCTTGTATGAATCCATGTTTACATGGCTTGGAGTCTCTGGGGAGTTGACATCTAACCGAGGAGCTTAGTGTACATCTAATTTGATAGCTTCTCTCATGGAAGAATATACTATTCAGCATGTTAAATCATCACCTTACCATGCACAAGCTAATGGCCAAGTAGAAGTTACCAGCAAAGAGCTGGAAGCCGTTCTTACCAAAATAGTAGCACTTCATAGGAAGGATTGGGCCATGCACCTTCCTAAAAATCTTTGGGTTTATAGAACCACCTGGAAATATACCACAAGTTTTAATCCTTTTGAGATCATCTATAGTAGGTCATCTGTAATTCCTATAGAGTTTGAATATAAAACATTGAGGACCACTTTGGAGCTTGGTATAGAAGTCACAATTGCACAACAAGACTAAATCATGAGTTTAAATGGTCTTGATGAATGGTGCAAATCTGCATTAAATAATACCAAACTCATCTAACATAAATGAAAATAATGGCATGATAATTTTATCAAAGATAAATTGTTTGATGTAGGATATTGGGCACTTCTTTATGATTCCAAGTATCAACACAATTCAGCAAATTTTCAAACTCGCTGGTTAGGACTGTATGAACTTGTTGCTATATTTTAAAATAGAGTGGTCTACTTTCCCACTATTGATCATGTTTGATTCAAGTTACTTGTCAATGGACACCACCTTAAGATCTACAACAAACTAGTAAGTCATGAGTAGTTCCTACAACAATTTTAGCACACCGGAGATGTCCTCATTCCTGTAGCTGAGTAGTCTGGGTCTTCTACCTTGATTGCTGCCAAATATTGAATTCGTTCAAGCTTTTCATAATAAACACTTTCTTCTTGAAAGTACTTTCTCCATCTTGCATTTCTTCTCACCTTCTCTCATTTCCTTCCTTCCACCCCATCCCATCACTCCATCATTTCTGATAATCTTTTTTAGAACTCTTTCCTATAGTGCCTACTAGGAACATGTCACATACTCTTGCATATATTTTAAATTTAATCACTCTTTATTTAGCAATTCATGTTGTTTAACTTTATTCCTCTTTCATTTCCTAGCCTAGTGGGACCCATGCTTGAACTTAGTTGCGGGGGTGGTGGGGAACATTCATTTTTTCACTAAAATTTCAAATTGCATGTAAGCTTTATAAGTTGTTGTCTTATGAAATATATTTCAGCACACATTGATTACTTGTCCTTTTGTGATTGCATCATTAAGGGAGTTAAGGACATTAAAGTTGAGATTAACTTTTAATGATAATTGACAATGTGTTTAGGGTAATAGACCTATACACAACTAAAAATTATGAGACTAGATGTAAGGAATTATTTCATGAGATTGCGTGAATTAAAAACTTTTATGAAGCACGAAGTGATAGTATGCCATTTTCTCTATTCGATGCCATAATATTGTAAATTCTGTTTACTTGCCATTGTTGAAATTTGGAAAATGCTATGATCTTTTCAAAATTTTACTATGAGGAACAATGGGTAGAGGTCTCCAGAGGCATGAACCAATTGATCACATAGTTTTGTTTGGTGACATGACCAATTGTGAAATGTTCTAGAGAAGGGGATGGTTAGATTATTGTCTCAGTCTTAAGGGATTCAATGAGGAGGTTGCCCTTTAATTTTTGAGCACCCTATAAGATCATTTTGCTATGGTTTAGGGCCTTATAATTGAATTTATAGAAGAAGTGGTAGCCAAAGTCATTGGATTACCTTAGGAATGAGAAAATTGGGCAAAATATTTTGACCTACGAATGGCTAGGGCACAGTTCAATGTGCATTCTAACCCTCCATTGGATATGGACAAGAAGTAAGGTACCTCCAGACTATCATTTATGTTGTAGTTTATCCAACCAAAAAAATTCATCATTGAATACTTCACTTGTGAAGGTTGTTACAAATACCTGCATGCCCTACATTTCAAGATTCTGGCTCATCTATGGCATGATTATCGACAAGTAAATCTTCCTAATTTCCTATTTAACATTGTTAAGAAGCAAGATTCTTTAGTGCAATCAAGAAAGGATCAATCTATCTCCCATCATTGTTTGATGAAATTAGTTGTGGAAAGAGAATTGAACAAACAATCAATTGGGACATGTGAAGAGTTGCATTTAAAAGAGGTAGAGCCTAGATTGGTCAGCCCTAGAGGCCAAGGGGTTGGATGACAGGTAAAGATATCTATAGTTTTTGTAAGGTCATTATCAAGATAGAAAATTTTCCTAAAGCCTCTCTCTCTAGATCTAGACCAAATAAGAAGAGAATCTATAAAGCCAATGCCTCTATCTCTAGCAAAATGAAAAGAAAAAATAGGGAAGCTACCAGTGCCCCAAGAACCCATCATTTGTTAAGACTAGGTCTACTATTAAGGAAGGCAAAGGTAAAGCTGTGGAACTTGAGGAAGAAAAATTAGAACAATAACCAGATGATAAAAGCTCAATTAGGATGGGCTAGATACACTGGCCACAACAACAATTGAATCTAGTAAGGAAGAGAATGTAGTGACAACAGTTGTCATAAGTGAAGGAGAATGATCCACACCCCAAAGTGTCAACAAAATTCCTCATTTGAAATCTAAATGGATAGATATTTGTAACCAAGAACCATTGCCACCACCCACTTTGTCCATATATTTGTCCATAGGAATCAATTTGTTTCAACAATTGTTATGGGAAATAGCTCAATGGAAGCTAGAAAAGGAAAAATTGAAACATGTTATTAATGAAGAGAGCCATTAGTTGAAACAAAGCTCAGTCCAGAATAAAGTTTTAAAAAGGAGGATTGAATAAGTTATAGGATTGATTCTTAAACTGATGGAATGTAGATCACAATTACCAATGTATGCATTATTTTTCAAAGGGCAACTTGTAAATTTTAAGTTGACTAGAATTGTGGAAGGGCTTAATCCCTCTATTGCAACTCTCTATGAGCTTTATGATGCATTCCAATTTGTTCCAATGCCTTTAAAGAATTTATTGTGTAAATTATATCTCCATAATTTGGTTGTGTCTAATGACATAGAGTGGAACTCACTCTTGTATATAGGGGATGTGTAGTTGAGAGCAGTGATGTCTTGGATGCAGAATGAGATGAGTAGCGAACATCAAGATGCGCCTTACAAAGATAGTGAAATGACAGTACATCTTCTCATGAGACCAAAAGTTTAACACTCTAGAGGGACATTTTTGGATTGGATTCTATTCTAGGAAGCCTTGCTAGAGCTGGCAAAGTATACCTAGTTAGAGAACAAGCCCTTGTAGATTGGGAACAACACTCATCTCAAGATGTTGAGACAACTATTGTTACTTCAAGAAAAAGGTGGACATGGATGCCACATGACCTAAAGATAAGAGAACCCCACTTTCCTCAAAATTTAAATCTTTCTACTATTAGGATTCCATGGTATATTGATTTGGGAAGGAATCAATACAAATATTGGCTTCCATTAAAGTATCAGGCCCCTATTCTGCGGCCATTTCTAGTAGTAAATGACAATGATGAGGATCATGATATGATAGAAGAAGTTTAGTGATGGAGAAGACTCAAGGAAAATTATGGGTACTTTGTATTGATCTCAGATTGGTTTTGACAATTGAGTGTCAACACACTTAAGATATTTACTTAGTTTATGTTGAACTAGTAATACATGCTGAGTATAATATGTAGATATAAGACCGTGTCAAGTTGTAATGAGTGTCAAGTCATTCATGTGCTAAGTCACTCAAGTACCAAGCAGATAAACCATGCTGAGTGATTCAAGTGCTGAGTGAATAGTAGATGCCAAGCAATTTAGGTGGCGAGTCAAAAACAAAATTATAGTATGTGTTGAGCATAGGTAACTTCAAGTTCCAAGTAACATAGATTGGACATATTTATTTGTGATGGCACAAAAAACTATGTAAACCATTTTTCAGCCAACATAAGGTTAGATTTTGATTCTTTAAAAATAAGGATGAATCTATTTGTAGAATCCCTATGTATTTGCATGTAGCCAATCAGAAAATAGGAAGGATTAAGTAGAAAAAAGGATGAATCTTAGCCGTAGATTCATACCTAACCCTAAGCCACCAAAGTCTTTATATGGAAGACAAAGCCCTAAGTTTTAAGAGAGTATTGAGAGCATAGTGAAGGGGTGAATGATCAAATTTGTTCACAGAGCATTCTAGGTGGCTTAGCAGTGAGAGTGAATTGCCGAATCAGTTGGAGAACAAAGAATAGAAGGATACAACAATTTTTATATCAGATCAAAGAGGATCAAGAAGGAAATTGTATGGATTTGATCTTTAATCAGGCAACTAGAGCCAATCACAAGATCTATGCTGAAACATTCTAACAGGTGATTTTAGTTAAATCTCCTAGGTAGAGTAGTCCTAATAGGTTGTAGTAAATCCTTTAATAGGGTGACATTCCAAGAGGATGTTCTAAAGTCCTTTAACCAGGTACACTTCTAATAGGATGTTGAAATCCTCTAACAAAGTGGTACTTGATAATCTTTGTAAGCCTTTAGTAGGGCAGGCCTTTCACATGGCAAATCATGTTTCATGGTCAAACCATTGTAACCTTAATTGGGTACACTTTATTGCTGCAGTAGTGAAGATTTGTGGGTGTTATCCCCACCCCAGTTTTACCTTCTCATTTGGAGAGTTTTTGGGTAATCATATCTGATGTTAGGTGTGTGGGTTTGATTATATGCTTACATGATTTAGATGTATGTGGTTTACATATTATTTTCAGTTCATATATTTCATGCATCTAATGAATGGTGAAAGTTTTAATAGCTTGAGCTTTTGATTCACCCCCCTCTCAGAAGTACATGTTTCCCATTTGTAATTCCAAAAATTGGTATCAAAGCTAAGTTCTCAGAAGAAGAAGCTTTGTAGCTTAGAGGAAAGTTCTTGAAATGGAAGTCTACAAACTAGGAAAGACTATTGAAAATTAGGAGATTGAAATGCATTGCATACTACATCAATTGAATGAAGCTAGAGATGCTTTGAAGAGTTCCTTGAAGAGAAGGAAAGAGATTTCTATAGTAGAAAATGCCACACAATACAAGGAGATTGACACCACAAAGCTATTTGCAGATGGTAACTCTAGTGAATTTGATGCAGCAATTACAAATCTAATGGAGAAGAATAGAGCACAAGCTAAAGCAATCAAAATTCTTAAGTTAGAGCAAGAATCACAAGCTATATTGCTATGTGAGGTGACTGAACAAAATAAGAGAGCTATAGAAGACAAGGCCATGATTGAAGAAGACAAAAGAATCCTGGCAAACAGATTGGAAGAGAAGTCAAAAGAGCTCTCCAAGATCTCAAACATGTGATTGGATACCTTAAGAAAAATGATGAATTCTCATCATGAGTTGAATGTCAAGGACATTGAGATAACTACATTGAAGTTACAGAATGAACAACTGTAGAATGACCTAAAAAGAGAAAAGGAATTTTCTAAAAGTTTCAATAAGCCAAATGAAGCCATCAAATACTTTGAGAAATTATTGAAATCCCCTAGATCCAATAGAGATACATTAGGATAAGGCTACACAAGCACTAAAGAAGGAGAACCATCCAAATCTGCTAAGGAAAGGAACAAAAAAGGTAATAATTCCAAACCCACTTGTCATAATTGTGGAATGAAAGGGCATTCTACTAATGTATGTAGGAGCAAGAATACAAATCAAAATGCTAAGCCTAAGAACATGGTATACTATCATAAGTGTAATAAATAAGGTCATCAAGCACATGAATGTAGAACTAGAACCATGCATGCACCAATATTTGAAGGATATTGCTACAACTGTTAGAAGTATGGACATAAAGCCTTTGAATGTAGATCCAAGCCCACGTGGTCATCAAGCAAGCCAACAAAGGTAAGAAGCTATGAAAATTCTTATAACTAGGATTATAATACAAGATATGACTATCACTATTGCCAGGAGTATGGACATGTACCTGAAAATTGCATTAGGACTCACTTTAGTGGTAATTACAAGAGGTGGTTGAGTCAAACTACATATTTTAGCCATTTGAAGACTGGTCACATCAGTATAGATTGTCCAACTAGGTCCAAGGCACGAAGTTGTGAATTTGATAAAGGCAAAGGCAAGGTAGATGTTGAACACATCAAGAATGAGATGAATAAGACATGGAAGAAGAAAGATGGTTGTAGTACATCAAATAGACAAGGGATCACTTTACCCAATGGGTCAAGTGGTCACACATTGTCAAACTAAGCAACAAGAGGTATGTGAGATTGATATTCAAAGTATTATATCATACATTCTAAAAGAATATAACACTAAAAATAATAGATTACCATGAATAAAGATGCAAGAAGTTGTTGAAAATTCAAAGTTAAATTTTTTAGTTTTCAAATTGTTGCCGAGCATGAAAAGTTTTTTGTGGATGCCAAGTCGAACACTAGTTAGTGCCAAGCTGCTAGGTTAACTAGTTGATGCCAAGTCTATAGTAGATGCCGAGTGAATATGAAATCATTTTGATGCCAAGTTTATAGTTGTACAAGCACTAAGCATTAATTACAAGGTTTTTGAAGGGTATATGGTCATTTTTTGCTCATTTCTCGTCATTTCAAATTTGAGCAAGAGATAAAGGTGTAGAAGGTGATTCAAAAGTTTGTTTGGAGTAACTGCAAAGATCAAAGTGACAATCTCACTCACATTTTTTGAATCTCAAAGGTATTTATTCATAAGCCAAGCTATGAAATTTAAAATTTGTGTAAACCCTAGTTTTATAGAATGGATTCTAGTTCAAAGAATGTAAAAGAGAAAGAGGTTTTAGATGTTCAATTAGTAAGTAACAAGATAAAGCAACCAATTTTCAAAGCAATTCCAAATGTTGCTTATAAACAAGATCCATCAGGAACACTTTCCATGATTCCCCCAAAAGTCATAATGGTCCAAGACATTACAAAATGCTATAACTACAAGATAGGAGGAATAGAAGACATGGAAATAAGACAAGCCTATGACAAGTTGTATGAAAATGACATTTTGAAAGAAGAATTTAAGATTGTTGAAAGGAAGGGTTTGACCCATACCCTAGACTTTCCCACAGTGTTCAAGACAAAATAGATCAAGATATTGTTGAGCAAAATACACAATGGATGCTCATGGAAAGAAGATGGTCCTATCAAAATTTCAAAGAGAATAGTTCATAGGGTAACTAGACACCCAACCCTAGATCAATTGAAGACTCTGCGAAGTGATTCAAAGGAGGTTATAGAGAGAAACATAGGAGCCAAATGGAACAAATGTGGAATGACAATTTATACCATAACAGATCCTCTATTTGACTTTTCCATAAGGGTAATTTCTCATAAGTTTTATCGATCAAGTAGATTAAATAGTGTACCTTGCATTACAGTTGATGTGGGCTATAAAATTGTAAAGAAGGATCATACCTATGATCTTGCCAAGCTTCAATCACAATAGTTGATAGAAAATATTGGAGTATTTAGAAAAACCAAGAGTGCACAGTGTAAGTTTGGATCAATACTTGTTTGCATATTTTCTATGTTTAGAACACATTTCCATCCTTTGGTACAATTGGTTTGAAGACAAATAGATCAGTGGCTGTACAAATCAATGAATACATTGAGCAAATGGGAGATAACTTTGAAACTATCATGACTAACTATTTTGAAGACTTCAAGAAGTCTATGAAACAACGGATGAGAATACTAGTTTCTTTGGTTGAACAATACTACAATGATATATGCTTTCTTGTAGATATTGATTACACTTATATATAGGCTGCTACACCAAGGGTAAGATGGTTAAGACCCTTAGGCTATGAGATCAATGTTGATGAAGCCTCAACTGCCATCACTACACTTCTTACTAAAGAAGTTGATAAAATAGCCAAAATATTTGGGAATTATGATATGATGAAGTCCAAAGTAGAAATGGAGTTGAAGATTGCCTCCACACTAAAGAAGAAAGACAAATTGGTGAAGAAATTAAAGGCCAAATTTGGTGAAGGCATAGGTGAAGAAGAAGAAGAAGATGATGAAGAGGATGGAGAGGAAGAATAGGAAGAAGCTCAAGAACCTCTTTCATTAACCCAAGGCTTGGAAAAAGATAAGGGTGAAGAAGAGGTAGAAGGTGTTGAGGAAGAAGAAACCAAGGAAGCACTAGTACAAGAAGAACTAAAGAAGAGAAAGGCCAAGGCACAACCTGTGGCAAAAAAAAAGGCAAAGAAGATTGCTAAGTCAAGCCTAGCAAAGCCAACGACACCAAAAACTAGGGCGATCACACCAGCCACCAATCAAAAGGCCAAGGAGAAAGCCAAAGAGAAAATAAAGGCTACAGAACAAAAAGGCCTAGTGCAAAAGAAACAAAGAAGGAAATACATTGCACAACTAGAAACTGATGATGAGAGAATATAATCAAAGGATAAAAGCCAATTTAGAGTGTTAAGTCATCCACCAAAATTTGATCTTGAAAATATTTGTGAAAATGTTAGAAATAATGTAGATTTGACTATTTTGAAAAGTATTAATTTTGGAAAACTTGGTAGAGAAGAGTAGAATTTGATTGAAGAATCAATATATGAAATGATGTCTAAATTCAAGAACACCCCACTTGAATTAGATAACAATATGCCAAAGGAATTATATACTATTCTTGAAAATAAATGGCATTATTGTTTAAACCTAGAGAAAAAATATAGAGAATCCACATCAGCCTAGGTAATGCTAGAATTGACAAAAGGGCAGATTACGAAGGCCAACAAGAAATATGGTGGAAGGTTTGCACCAAAATACAGGGCATTCAACATTCTTTAGAATAACATTGAAGATGTTGTAAAGAAATCCACTCAAATGTGGAAATTGATTTATGGGCTAACAACTATCAAACAAGGAGAAGAATATCCCTTTGAGGGTAGAACTAATGGAGATGAAAAGATGATGACAAAGAGGAAGATAAAGAAAAGGATAATACTATGGAGGAGATACAAAAGAAAACTAATGAAATGGTTATAGCTAAAGAGTAGTAGGAAGAATAGAGTGTGGAAGACACACAAATTCCAAGTATGAGACCTCCTCATGACTCTAATATACCTATAGAAACCATAACTGTTAAGGATGTTTTTGATAGTTTAGCTTAGAACACCAATCCTTTAACTAAAAAAGATTTGAAGAAGATTTTTGACCAATCTACACTACAAGCAAGACTATGTGAAAATTTAGTATTGGTCAGTGTAGATGAACTTCAAAAGGTAGTAGTTGACATAACAAGGGATAAGGTGAATACACAAGAACCACCTTCTGCCATCCCTTCAGTTACTAGTGCTCAACCTTTAATTCAAACATCAGTAGATGCATATTTCAAGGTTGACACAAGTGTCAAAGAAGACATAGTTGAGCAAGGGCAGATTGCCAAAGAAGAGGAAAATGAGACAAAAATAGAGCAAATAGGACAGATAGATGCATCTATATCTGTAGCACATACACAAGGTGAAAGTCCAATCATTGTAATTGACTAAAGCAGATATGAAGAGAGCAAGGATACACCAAAGGAAAAGGAGCAAGAAGCTATTCAAGCATTGGTAACATTATCAACATCAAGCAATCCTACAAAAATCCTTCAAAAGCCAAGCACAAAGGTTGTACCATTGCAAATTTCAGCACCAAGCTCAAGCTCTACAAAAGTTGACAAGGTAACTCACTATGGTGACACAATTTTAGATGAAGAGATCATTATTCCTAAGTATGATTATGAAACTATGACTATAGAGGAAATAGGAATATTATAATAAGCTTTGGAAAAGAAGAAGCACCAAGAAGTGCTTAGAAAGGAATTTAGGCAAAAGCAAGCATTTAGGAAATCTTCTTAGATGCATTTAGCTTGCCTACAACTGAAGACACAAAGCCTCTATTGGAACAATTGTCAAAAATTGTTGAAAAGGTCAATAATGAAGATATTGACACAAGTGAAAAACTTCTTCAGTGGTTAGAGAAGAAATTCCAAACTAAAGTGAATGAGAAAATATCTAGTGAGATAGCACTTACTCAAGTTGCACTAACTACAAAGGTTTAGGATGTGAAGAAGGTACTTGAGAATATTTTCTTATTGTACACTAAACTGTGTGACCCCACACTCTTCACTCAAGACACAAGACATATAATTCTAAGTCTGGAGAGAAATCTCAATATATGAGGTATGCAACTACCTCAAAACCTAGCTTAGAGTGAGAAGCATTTTCATGCATTTCTTTAATCATAGAGTCAACTAGCTATGTTAACAATGGAAGAGGCTAACATAAGAGCCAAGTCGACAAACATTCAAGCCTCCCTCACCCCACATATGGAAATACTCCATAAAGAGATATGATATGCAAAAACATTGTTAAAGAAAGATCCCCATCTTTCTACATCAGATTTTCTAGTACACCTTGCAGCCAAGCTCGCCATCCAAGTGAAGTCATTAGATGTTGCATGTGACAACTGGGATGCAACCCTAAAGATAATCATGGAAGTCCATAAATCATTTTTGGACAAATACACTATAAGTTTATAAATCCTTTGACATAAGTGTCAAAAAAAGGAGGAGATAAGTAACCTAGGGGGAGATAAAGAAGCAAGGGAAATAAATCACAAGAATAAATATGCAAGGAGAAAGGGGGAGAATAATGAAAGGGGAAGAGATACAAGAGAGATACAATTGAATCAAATAGCAAGATGAATAGAGAAAAATAGGAAGCATGAACAAAGGGGGAGCTAATCAAATTTTGACCCTAGTGATATATATTTTTGAGAAATCCAATGAGGGAAACAAAGCATAGTAGATATCAACTAAAGGAAAAGCATAAAGAGTATAAGTGCATTGAAGGAAAAGAGTATCATTTAGCAAAGACAAATCTACTTAGAATGAAGAATAGATTTTGGATACTAAACATACATTTTTGAGGTATATAAATTATTTGCAAAATTTTGAAGTTCTATATATAAGCTGAGTCATGGTTATGTTAAACTCAAGAAGAATAGATTGTTTGTATATATTCAAGTGTTTTTGACACTCATGTCAAAGGGGGAGATTGTTGATCTCAAATTGGTTTTGACAATTGAGTGTCAACACATTTAAGATATTTACTTAGTTTATGTTGAACTAGTAATACATGCCAAGTATAATATGTAAATACAAGACAATGTGGAGTTGCAATGAGTGTCGAGTCACTCAACTGTCAAGCAGATAGACCATGCCAAGTCATTCAAGCATCGAGTGAATAGTAGATGCCAAGCAGTTTAGGTGCTGAGTCAAAAAAAAAATTACAATATGTGCCAGACATCAATAACCTCAAGTGCCTGGTAACATAGATTGGATATATTTGTTTATGATGGCACAAACAACTATGTAAACCATTTTTTAGCCGACATAAGGTTAGATTTTGATTCTTTAAAGATAAGGAAGAATCTGTTTGCAAAATCTCTATGTATTTTCATGTAGCCAATTATAAAATAGGAAGGATTAAGTGGCAAAAAGGATGAATCTCAATTATAGATTCATACCTAATCTTCAGCCACCAAATTTGAGTGAACAGTAGATGCTGAGCAGTTTAGGTGCCAAGTCAAAAACATAATTACATTATGTGTTGAGCATCAGTAACTTTAAGTTCTGAGTAACACAAATTGGACATATTTGTTTTTGATGGCACAAACAACTATGTAAACCATTTTTCAGCTGACATAAGGTTAGATTTTGATTCTTTAAAGATACATACGAATCTATTTGTAGAATCCCTATGTATTTGCATGCAACCAATCAAAAAATAGGAAGGATTAGGCAGCAAAAATGATGAATCTCAGCCATAGATTCATACCTAACCCTAAGCCACCAAAGTCTTCATATGGAAGAAAAAGCACTAAGTTTTAAGAGAGTATTGAGAGCATAGTGAAGGGGTGAATGATTGAATTTGTTCATAGAGCGTTCAAGGTGACTTAGCAGTGAGAGTGAATTGTAGAATTAGTTGGAGGAGAACAAAGAACAAAAGGATACAATAATTGCTATATTAGATCAAAGAGGATCAAGAAGGACACTATACAGATTTGATCTCTAATCAGGCAACTAGAGCCAAGCATAAGATCTATGTTGAAACATCCTAATAGGTGATTTTAGTTAAATCTCCTAGGCAGAGTAGTCCTAATAGGCTGTAGTAAATCCTTTAATAGGGTGACATTCCAAGAGGATGTTCTAAAGTCCTTTAACTAGGCACACTTCTAATAGGGTGTTGAAATCCTCTAACAAGGTGGGACTTAATGATCTTTGGAAGCCTTTAACAGGCAAGCCTTTCATAGGGTAGATCATGTTTCATGATCAAACCATTGTAACCTTAATTAGCTACACTTTATTGCTACAATAGTGAATATTTGTGGGTGTCATCCCCACCCCAATTTTACCTTCTCATTTGGAGGGTTTTTGGGTAATCATATCTAGTGGTAAGTGTGTGTGTTTGATTATATGCTTACATGATTTAGATGTATGTGCTTTACATGTTATTTTTCAGTTCATATATTATATGCATCTAATGAATGGTGAAAGTTTTAATAGCTAAAGTTTGAACTTCTGATTAACCCTCCCTTTTAGAAGTACATGTTTCCCATTTGTAATTCCAACACTTTGATTATGTTAAGAATGAGCTAGGAGAGAGGCCAATGAATGATTGGAGAGTTTGGGCTAGAATCAAAAACTTCATGGTTACTGGGGACCAGTAATAGCTCAGTTTGGGGGAATGATGGGCCTCTAAAAGACCATTGTTGTAAGATCATTTTATCTTGTTTTTAAGTAGTTATCTTGCAAAAACAATCATGACTCTATGATTTTAAGCAAATGAACTTATGTTTTCATGTATATGCTTTATATATGATAAGGCATTAAGTAGAAGTATGGATATTTATAATATGCTATAATTGCTTGAATCTATGGACAAATGAACTAATGTTACATGCTGATTAATGTTTCCTCATTTATGCTATGTCTTGGGTAGTTTTCCTCCTGTAGCCATAGGATTTGCAATAGTGGTAATTTGAACTTACACCTTTTCTAATATTTATGATAAAATATGTATATGTATGTGGAAGTGGTCTGCGCATTGAATGCTTTTTAGGTACTTGATGTGGATATTCAAGAGTCAACACCTCAGCATTAAAGTTAGAGCCAACCGGATTGCTAAATCATCACAAGTGGAGCAAGTCATTATATGCTTTCTATTGGAAAAATAAACAAATGTAGCTTCTACAACCTACTATATTCCTAGAGGATTTATCCATGGTTAATGGCAATTCTATTTCAAACTTTATGAGTCTATAATTGATCCTCATTAATGGAGTGATCATAGAGTTAGGGAGTAGTTGTAGTTTACTTTTAAATAATGTTTGCTATAGCTTTAAGGGTAGTATTTTTGGAAAGAAAAAGATAAGTTGATTTTCATAGTAGTCGAGTGTGATTTAGTTTTTAGTTAAGTGTAATTCTTTCACCATGAATGAATAAAATGAGTAGTTTAAGTTTATTTCTGTTATCCTGATTATGTTTTCTGTTCACTCATCCTAGGGGGCCCACTTGGTGAGTGACCTATTTCACTACAATAGATTTCATTTCCTTATTTATTTTTTGCAAGATAGAATTATATTTCTCCTACAACCATTGATAATAGAATCAATGAATTGTTCCTCTAGCATATGTGAATAGATAGGTTTACTGTTGCACCATTACTTTCAAGATTTAAGTTAAGTTGTTGTTTCAGTTGCTAGTATAGAAGTCCTTGAACATTTCCTTTACATTAGTTGTAATAACTTGAAGGAGAATTAGAGCCTAGACTTTGTAGTTATCCTCTTGAGTTTATGTTAGAAATAGGGAATATTGGGAGGGGGGGGGGGGTGTGAATTAGTATTCTACAAACTTTTGTCACCAACTGGATATTATTAATTACCTTGTACCATGCATAAGAAATTAAACAAATAATGCTGAACATAAATAATAACCATGCATAAAGTGAACTCATAACACCATATTTTGTTAACTAAGGAAACCCTAGCCAAGGAAAAGCCCCGGTGGGGATGATACCCACTAGATAATATACTAATATATTTGTTCCTTGTTAGAGAATGGGCCTTGTTAGGATTCAATGAGAAGATTTAATAGAGAGAGTGTTGGGACTCAAAATTGAAGCCCTGATTTTGAGTACCATTAAGAAATTAAGCCCTATAAATGCTTTTTGATGCACATGTACCCAACTGTGCATTTGAGGCCTAAGAGGTGTTCAATGTTTCTAAAACCTTCCATTCAGTATGTCCACTCATCCTATGAAGTTAAATTATCATTCTAAGCCATTTCCCGAAGTCCCATTTTGAGCAATTGTCAAATCTGCATTTTTGCCCAAGTGTCAAATAGCGATAGGAGGCTCTATTTGTAATTGGATATCTCACACCCAGTAATTTTTCATGACACACAACTTTGGGAGTGTTTAGTGTTCATACTAGAGAGCCTATGTTTTAGATTTTGAGTCATTTCAAATTTTTTTGACTAGGTCTTGAATCCCTCAAAGTTGGTCATTTATTTATGTCATGCTGATGTGAGTTGTTCTAAATTTTGGGAAGCCCTATTTGACTTGTTATAATTTTGACCTAGTTGATCAAAATGAGAAAATTCATTTTGCATTCCATTTTAGAGGTTAGAGACTTGCTATGTTTCAATTTTGAGCTTATGACGAATTTGTTTGATCAGTTTCAAATGCGATTCCAAATGTAGCTTGCAACTTTTTACTAGTGTCAAGAAGTGCAAATTTGTCAGAACCCCTGTTTGTGGTGTCATATCTTGAGATCTGTCATAGGTGAGATCAAATGGATTGTACCACTATGTTCTACTCTAAAAATATTTCAAGTGTGCCAATTTTCAAGTCTTAACGAATCCACCTACACACTTTCCTAGGTCAATTCCATTTGCAAAAAATGGTTTTTTGCCATTGTTTCCAGTTTGCAAATTTTAGTAGCCCACTTTGACCACTTGCCAAATGTGCCCAGTTATTCATCATGAGCCCAAATTATAGATTTATACTCTCCTTGTGATAGTGAACCAACACCCTAGTTTTCGTACCTCCAAGTGTTTGTTTATCCAATTTTTAAAGCCAATTCCAAACACAATTTATTATTTTCTAACATGTTTGCTTGTAAGCAGTTTTGGGAGGGCAAATTCAATAGTAATATCTTCTGAGTGAGTATTTGTCATGGGATGAGATTCGATAGAGTAGGAGTATGTAGAACAAAGAATCAGTGTACCAATTTTTAGAGCCTAGTTAGATGCCCAAGTCAGTTTTTAAAGCCAACCGACAAACCCTATTAGTAGAAAGTCACAGTTTGCAAATAAGTGATAGAATGAGTTTTAATGATGTTTTAGTGATGGATTTTGATTCAAATCAATGCTAGATAATCAATGAGCCAATTTGAAGGTTCAGTTGTTTGAAAATAATTTTTTTTTAGCCAAGCCCACTTTGGGACCCGACTGATTCCATCAAGTTGGTAAAACATTAAGTTTCAAGTTGTTTCATTTTTAAATGGATATTATAATAGTTGCAACAATTATAATTTTTTCAATAAGCACATTAGGTCATTTTGAGTCAATCGGGTATTGTGGTACATATTGTATATGAGCAATGTTAGTATGCTAATAGAAACTAAATTTAAATAAAGCTTCTACAAACTAAACAAAATTCATAAACTTCAAGATAGACTAAGATGAGCTCTCAATTGAAAATATGAGCCATTAATGGGCTCTCTCAATGAGAAGCTCTCTTGTTGAGTGGCTTTATCTAAATGGATAGGATGTATGCTCAATATGCTTCCAAAGGCTTCAATGGATGATTGTGGATTTTTGGTGTGGATAGATGGCTTTAGTATGGATTTGGATCTCAAAATAGCATTATAACTTTACTTCATGGATTGTGTTAAAATGGCTTGGGAGAGGATTCAATTTATAGGCAAGAGGCTTGAAGGATTGAGGGCTAAGATGCAAGGATGGGAAAAAGCTCATGGAGGGCTCAGATTGCATGAGAGGAGAGCACATGGATTGTGCTTCCTTATAGCCAATCAAGGAGTGACACATGTCACATGGTGAGAGGATGGAGGAAAGGGGAAGGATGAGTCAACAAAGGAGGCTCAAGGGATAAAATCTTCATAAAGACCCTCATAATGACTTGTAAGAGCAATAAAAGGGCTTGTAAGAGTCATTTATGACCTAGTGGACTTCATAAAGTTTTATGGTTGAGATATTTTGAGGGTGATGAGAGCAATTTTGACTTGGACTTGATTAGGAAGGTTTTAAGCATTTTTAGGCTTGTGCAAATGATTAGAGGATGGATTAGGATGGTTTAGGATTAGCTTAGGGATAGGCAAGTGGATGACATTTAATGAGGGTGGGTGAAAGAGGAGATATTTGTTAACTTTGGCTTGGGTTAGTAAGTTTTAACCCATGTTTAGAGAATGTGACAAGGTTAGGAGGGGATTAGGATTAGGTTTAAAGACATCTTCTAGAAGAGTCTAGACTTTGGATGAGGATAAAGACTTTCTAGAATAGTCTAGAATTTCCTAGGATGAGGATGAAGACTTTCTAGAAGAGTCTAGAACTTCTTAGGGTGAGGATAAATTAGATTTCTAAGAAATAAATAAAGTTTTATTTATTTCAAGGGTTTGGGTTGAGGAGATATTTATTAAAACTTTTTTAATAAACATGAGGATTAATATTTAATTTTAATTAAATATTTTGAGTTGGGGTTAGGGGTAGGAAATGATGAGATTAGTCTTTAATCGAAATTAAAGAAGGATTAGAAGATTTTGGAAGAGGTTATTGGTCATAAGGAAATTGGCCAAGTTTTGGGCAAAAAATAAATTTTTCTTTTATTTTAGGATTTTTGGTCAATTTATTAATTAAATAATTAATAAATAAGGAAATAATGTTTAAATAAGATTTAAACATTTTTGGGAGGGATTCCTTAATTAAATATTTCTAATTAAGATAAAGGGATTTAATGGCATAAAAATTAATTAATTAATTAAATAATTAATTAATTAATAAATGATGATGTCATCAGGACTTTTTCAAAAAATAAAAATACTTTATTTTCTAAAGGTTTTTAGGTGTCTACATTTTGCCCCTCTTTGATGTGATGCCGCAAGTGGCATGGCATCAAAGATAAGAAAATAAGATGCCCAAGGCTAGAGCAGAAGAGGAGAGAATGGACTGTGAGATGCCCCCTCAAGAAGGTAGCGAGGAGAGAAAGCGAGGCTCGATGGCTTCTTGAAAAGTACAAGAATCTGAGATCAGCAAGGAGACTCAGATTGGCAAAGAGAAGGGGCTGAATTAGCTCAAACTCTCACTATGGGAGAATGATAAAGGAGAATCAGATGCACAAGAGGAAGCAAGCTTAAGACCTTAGGGATTGCAGAGGATGAAGGAGCGGAGTGCTATAAAAAAGAATCTAGGATAGGGAGATGGATGATAGGATGATAAAGCTGATACAACAGGATTTCAAAGAGTTAGATTGGTGGAAGATGGGTTTCGGAGATCCCTAGGACTAGGATTGTGGATCTCGAAAGATGAGGCTTGGTGGATTGATTTGATTGGTGGATCCCTAAGACTAGGATTGTGGATCCCTAAAGCTAAGCGTGAGGAGTGATTCAAAGAGATATAGATGCTTAAGCTGGGGTAGGAGCAACAGATGTAGGATATGGATGGGGGATAATGGAGATGAAGGGAATCCATTGAAGCTTTTTGAGTGGGGGGATACTTCAAAGAGAAGTACCACCATGTAGTTGAGCACTAGATTTGCTATAGGACTGTTGGTTAATTGCCAGGGTTACCAAGAACATCAAGGTCTTTTTACCAACCATCTAGAGGACTGACAAACTGACTCAAAAAAAATACACAAGGATTGCCCCAATATCACACATGAATCCCAGAGGAAGCAGCGTGGAAACGACACTAGGTAACCCACAAGCAGAAAAAGAAAACAAGCAAAAAACCTGATCAAGACCTTATGCTCTACTTGCCCCATTCACAGCATACCATGATATGGAAGATTGTGGCAACCTTGAGGAGGGAACAAGGAGATTGCTTGGAAAAGATATTTCAAGACCCGAAAGAGAAGATCCCAAATCAAAAGAAAGCAAAAATCCAAAAGAGAACTGTTTGCCAACGAGATGGGTAGGACGAGGTACTAACAGACCAAGATCAGACATGAGGAAAGCTATATCCTGCAAGGACCTATCGTAGAGCACCTAAGCTGGTGGATTTGGATGAGTGATGCGTCTGGCAAGCTGAACTAAGAAAGATAACACTTTGGTGATAGGAAATCTAGCTGAAGGATGCATTGGAATAGCTAACCAAGATGTGCGATGTGTGCAAGATGTTGATCAAGGAGGAACTGACACAAAAGATGGATAGATACAATGGTACTAAGCTAAAGAGGATGTACAAGCTAACGGACCAAGATATTTACAAGCTGAAGCTGACCAAGATAGTTACAAGCAGGAAAAAGCTCAGGATGATAGGATAGCGAGATGGTTCGATGTTGTGCAAGATGCGAAAGCTAAGGGTGGGGTGATAGCGAAAGATATGGATTTGGCAGGATGCATCCAATGATGATGAGATATTTTGTGACCAAGGATAGCTAGAGGAGCAGGATGAGATGGTTGGATAGGATGGTAGATAGCTAGGATTATGATGGATATAAAGAGATGACATTGGGTTTGCATGAGGATAGCCTAGAGCTAGATACCAATGACAAGGGAGGATGGACAAGACAAGATCTCCAAGGAATATAGTGCCCCCAATCAGAAGATAACATGTGAAAGGAGGTCTTATGATGGATGTGATAGGATTGAAGCTAGGATGGAAAAAGCAAAAGGGGCTAGGGAGATGGATGATAGCTGAGATGATTGGCTGAAGCTGCATAAGATTAGTGGATGAATTGAGATGGAAGCTAGAGGATGGAGGATATGTGGATAGATTGGAAGATGGAGTTGGATGTCAAGAGATGACCAAAAGCATGAGGGTGATAGGCTAAGCTGGGGATGGCGGGATTACGCATGACGCTTGTTTGCCAAGTTTTCATCATGGTACTTGTCCAAGGCGCTTGAATTGCCAAGTTTTCACCAGTGGACACTTTATTTTTCTTTTCTTTTTTGATGTTTTGAATTTGGACTTAGCTAGAATGATTTTGGCTTTCTTCAGCTATTTTGGCTTTTTTGGGATTTTTCACTGGCTGTTGGAATGTTCAATTTTGTTGCTAGCTGTTGGTACACCGGATGTGTGATTTATGCAATAGATCGGATTAGATGGGATTGATGGTAGGAGATGGAGGGATGAAAATGCTGGAAAGGAGCATGAGATGGGGATGCTTGCAAGAGCAACATTGGCACATGTTGGAACGGGTGTGAAAAGAGCATATGGGGGATAGATGGTAGATGCAAGCGTGATGGAGGATTTGTGGAAGCATGCTTGGGGATATAGGCACCCAAGATGGAGTTAGGAGATGGGGGACATGAGTCACTAGATGGGGGATTAGCAATGGTGGATGCCATTATGCATTGGGTTTCAACTTTTTTCTTGGGGATCCACATGGTTTTGGATTTTCTTTTCATAGGCTTTTGCATTGTTTTGCATTCTTTGATTGGATTTTGCCTTTTTGGAGTATGTCTTTTAGAATTGACATATGATTGCCTAGGATGTGGATTTTTAGCTTTATGTATTTTGAAGTTGGCATTCACATTGCTGTGGTAAGCTTTGGGAAGATGGTTAGGAGAAGCTTTGTGAGATGGAGAGGATATGAAAGAGCATGTAGGGGGATGATGATGGATGATGTGCCCTGATATGTGCCTTTGTTGATCTTGCATAGAAATGGATGGAATAGGATTTTTATGATGGCTGATAGGAGGATGAAGGATGGTAGATTTTGGGACATAGGGACCCAAAATGGATTTAGCGGATGAAGGGGGGATATGGTAGGTTGTTTTGGGTTGCAAAGATGGTGGAGGGGGGATGACATAAGATTTCTTGAAGGAGTGATGGGAGGCTGGCATGGTGGGCTTGGAGACAGGCTTCGTTTGGGGGTGTGGTGTACCAACACCTTTAGATGGTGAGCCTTTGGATACATATCCAAGACCATGAAATCCTAGATTTTTTTGTGCAATAATAGGCTCTCTGATTCCTTGCTCTTGTGGTCCTAAACCTTGACCTTGATAATGCCATCGATTGAGCATTTGAATAAGCTGAGGAAACTTTTTGCTTGAAGAAAATGGTAGAAGTGATTTATTAGGTGTATTGCAATGGGGAGATACTTTTCTTAATTCTTCTGCTGAGAGAGGGCCACCGTGGATGAATGTAAGTGAACCAAGAGGGTAGATTATAGATGGTGGAATAGCTTGGATAGGTGGTAAGATGGAAGCATGGAGCGGGGGAGATGGAAGGATAGGATCTTGATGTAGCTGGTGGGATGACAAGATATCTTGTAGTGGAGGAGATATGGCTTGAGGTTTTGGAGATGGAGGAGATGGTGACTGCACTATGGATGGAAGACATGGTATGATGATATCTTCATTTATGCTTTGGGGAATGTCAACATGCTTTTGGGCAAGATCTTGATAGGATTGGTTTGGAGTGGATGGTGCGATGGGAGGTGAAGGGATGGATTCTTCAAAGGCAGCGGATGGATAGATGGGAGATTCAGTAGTGGAGATGGGTGAGTAGAAGATGGATGCATAAGGGTCATTACGAGAGATTTGAGAAATGCTTGGAGGCGATGTGGATAGGATTTGGAGGGATTTGATAGGTGGTAGGATTTTGATGCTTGCGGGAAGTGGAAGGATTTTAAGCAATTTGATGGATGGTATGGGGATGATAGCTATGGGAGATGGAGGTGATATTATAGATGGGGAAGCTTCATCACTGACTACTTCACATGGTTGGATTAGATTACATGGCTTATCAACTGTTGGAGGCGACTTTTCTTGTATTTCCTCTAGGAGATTCCTTGGAGACTCGTGTGTCAAAGGTGGAGGTGGATTGAAAGGAATAGCTAGTGTGATGGGGGTGGAAGATTGGAAGCTTGGTTGATGGGGTGATGGAGGGGAAGCTGGAATATCAGATGGCATGACTAGATAGTTTGGAATAACTCTTGGATTTTGGGGGATGCTTGGGGGAATGTTTCTAAGGCTTTCAATATACCCGTCATAGTCAACAAGATTTTCATCATCATTGGAATAGGAGGTGGCGAGAGCAAGGACAATGCGACCAAACACATCATGATAGGATTGGTACTTCATGCTTTGATGATGAGTTTGATGGGGATGGGGTCTTGCATATGAATGAACACGGAAGCTCATGGTTGGATTTGGATTAAGCCTAGATTTTGGATTGGCTGATGAAACATTTCCTAGGGAGAGTCAAAGCTACATGACAGACGTAAGGAGGATTGGCTAGAGATTTTTGGCTTTCTTGTGGGTGGAAGACTTCAATGGTATGCTATAAAAAAGTGAGAGTTTTGCTTTCCTATGTGCAGGATTCGTGGTGATTGTGTCAACTTAAGGATAGACTAGTGATCCTATGGCATGACACGAGATTGACCACTTGTGGATCCCAACGTTTAGCTCAAGGTGATGAGGGATACAAGTGACAAATTTGGATTACCCTAGACAATTCTCTGTCAAAGGGATAACCTTGGTGAGATTCGTTGATTGGTAGGATTGATTGGATAGCAAAATCTAGCAAAGTGACAACAACTCTTTAAAGGCTTGGGTGATTTTGGATTGGGTTTCTAGCTGGCTGGGGGGATGATTTTGATGGACTTTGGATTTGGGATTTTTCTAAGGCAAAGAACTAGATAGATTTGGTTGCATCGGGGGAGCTTGGATGATTTTCTGATAAGGCAGTGACTACGCTAAGTATACCTTGAGCTGGGAGATTTCTACTTTTTTGGGATTTTGACCAAAATTGGCAAACATTCATTCAAAAGCTATGAACAAACAAGAAGACAAAAGTTTTGAGCAAGCACGTCAAACACACCAACATCTTAGGAAGCTTTCTACAAGGATGAAATTTGGTTTAGCTAGGGAGTCCTCGATATACACAAGGTACGTGAGGCCCAAATCTGTAGATGAAACCAAAAAGATGTCACACAGCCGAGAGGAGCGGTAACCCACTTCTCCTCTTTCACTTCTCAAGGGTATAAAGTTCCTTGAGGCTGAGCCCGAGTGACAAAATTTTGATCCCAAGAGAGGTGTCTTTGGATTCACCTCCCGATCTTTATACTCCGCCGGAATGCTGGAGTTGAGGTCATCCCAAGGGGTGATGAAATCCCCAAGCAGGCCTCCTAACAAGTGTAAAACAAAACCACATACATGATCTTGGGCTTTAAAAGACACGTGTTCATTCCAATTGATGATTTAGATTTTGTAAGCTATGATTGAAGACACTTGTGGTTATGGCATACAATGTTCATTCCAATTTGACAGTGTCTTTAGCATAATGGAAGTCGAGAGATCGTCAACATAAGAAATATGAGCGTCATTGAAAATGTATCAAAACCATGTGATGTTCATTGATTGTTAGGCATTAAAGATTGAGTGTGAGTTTTTTTTAAGCCCAAAACAAAGATGTGTGAAACTCGATTGCCAAGCGCACGCCCGGAGGCCCTCCACGTCAAGATTTGTCCAATTTTTATGCCCAAATGAAGTGTGAGTGAGATTAATGCGCATTCAAGAAATTTTCTAACTTAGAAAAACCACTAAAGACCCAAGTGAGTGGAGTTTGATCTTTGTGGAGCACTTAACACCCTCTTAGGTAGACCCATCCCCATAGATGGCGATGAGATTGCAACCAATGGTTAAATTGATGGGTGATTAAAGAGGGTGAGTCCAACTACAAACTTACTCAAAGCGTCTTTATTAGTTTTTATAACTTAGAAGATTACAAAAATGTAGATTCTTTTTATGCTCCAAAAGATGATTATTTGATCTATGACATTCAAGATTGGATTTGTTGTTTTAATCATGCATTCATAAAAAAAACAAACTTGATTTTAATCCATGGCACTCAAGAGTGATTTTAGCAACATGCATTCAAAGACAAGTGATTAAACATTCAAGTTTTTTCCTTTGATCATTCAAGATTGTTTTGGACTCATTTTCATTCAAGATTTTGTGTTCTAGTTTGCATGTTTTAAGCCCAAAAATGATATTCCTAGATTGTTTTGATGCATGAAAAACCTAAGAAACATTCAAGATTTTGCAACAAGACATTTTTTTGGAACAAATAACAAAGCTTTTTAGGACAATTTTTGGCAACCATTTAGGACTCTTAGTTTTCATGAAATTTTTAAAAGAACTTTAAAATATTTGCAAATGAGGTTCATTTTATCCTTGATTGATGCTTTGAGTTTGATTTAGATTTTAGTGTGCACTTAGTATTGATTTTGAACCTTTTGAAATGGAAACTTGAAGTTCTTTTTAAATTCCCAAAAATGAAGTGTTCCTAACTTTGCATGAATGCATCTAAAACCTTGATGTTGCAAGGATGCAAATGATTGGATTGGTTTAGTTTCACTTGTTAAAAGATTTTTTCTTTTTTGCAAATTTTTAGTTTTTTAATGGATTTAAGTATGATTTAGGGGTTCATTTTAGGAACTAAAAAGAAGTGTGTATGATTTTGCTTCCTTAAAAAAAAAATGGCCAAGATCTCCCACAAGAAGAAGAAGAAGAAGTAGATAGAATAAGAAGAATATAGACAAGAAGAGGAAGAAGAATTCCAAGTGCTTTGTCCACCTATAAGCTTGAAAAATCTTCAAATACTATGAGATAGACTATGAGTTCCTTTGTCTTCTTCATGCTCATGTGGAGCTACAAAACCAATTTATACAATCCTACCAATCACAAAAACAAGAAAAATTAGCCAAAATCAGCAAATGACATAAAAAACTTGACTAAAAAAGCTAATGAAAATGACCCATGCGGGGTCCCACCGGGCGTGCCAAAATGTATATGAGCAATGTTAGTATGCTAATAGAAACTAAATTTAAATAAAGCTTCTATAAACTAAAAAAAATTCATAAACTTTAAGATAGACTAAGATGAGCTCTCAATTGAAAATATGAGCCATTAATGGGCTCTCTCAATGAGAAGCTCTCTTGTTGAGTGGCTTTATCTAAATGGATAGGATGTATGCTCAATATGCTTCCAAAGGCTTCAATGGATGATTGTGGATTTTTGGTGTGGATAGATGGCTTTAGTATGGATTTGGCTCTCAAAATAGCATTATAACTTTACTTCATGGATTGTGTTAAAATGTCTTGGGAGAGGATTCAATTTATAGGCAAGAGGCTTGAAGGATTGAGGGCTAAGATGCAAGGATGGGAAAAAGCTCATGGAGGGCTCAGATTGCATGAGAGGAGAGCACATGGATTGTGCTTCTTTATAGCCAATCAAGGAGTGACACATGTCACATGGTGAGAGGATGGAGGAAAGGGGAAGGATGAGTCAACAAAGGAGGCTCAAGGGATAAAATCTTCATAAAGACCCTCATAATGACTTGTAAGAGCAATAAAAGGGCTTGTAAGAGTCATTTATGACCTAGTGGACTTCATAAAGTTTTATGTTTGAGATATTTTTAGGGTGATGAGAGCAATTTTGACTTGGACTTGATTAGGAAGGTTTTAAGCATTTTTAGGCTTGTGCAAATGATTAGAGGATGGATTAGGATGGTTTAGGATTAGCTTAGGGATAGGCAAGTGGATGACATTTAATGAGGGTGGGTGAAGGAGGAGATGTTTGTTAACTTTGGCTTGGGTTAGTAAGTTTTAACCCATGTTTAGAGAATGTGACAAGGTTAGGAGGGGATTAGGATTAGGTTTAAAGACATCTTCTAGAAGAGTCTAGACTTTGGATGAGGATAAAGACTTTCTAGAATAGTCTAGAATTTCCTAGGATGAGGATGAAGACTTTCTAGAAGAGTCTAGAACTTCTTAGGGTGAGGATAAATTAGATTTCTAAGAAATAAATAAAGTTTTATTTATTTCAAGGGTTTGGGTTGAGGAGATATTTATTAAAACTTTTTTAATAAACATGAGGATTAATATTTAATTTTAATTAAATATTTTGAGTTGGGGTTAGGGGTAGGAAATGATGAGATTAGTCTTTAATCTAAATTAAAGAAGGATTAGAAGATTTTGGAAGAGGTTATTGGTCATAAGGAAATTGGCCAAGTTTTGGGCAAAAAATAAATTTTTTATTTATTTTAGGATTTTTGGTCAATTTATTAATTAAATAATTAATAAATAAGAAAATAATGTTTAAATAAGATTTAAACATTTTTGGGAGGGATTCCTTAATTAAATATTTTTAATTAAGATAAAGGGATTTAATGGCATAAAAATTAATTAATTAATTAAATAATTAATTAATTAATAAATGATGATGTCATTAGGACTTTTTCAGAAAATAAAAATACTTTATTTTCTAAAGGTTTTTAGGTGTCTATATTATTCCCCTCTTTGATGTGATACTGCAAGTGGCATGGCATCAAAGATAAGAAAATAAGATGCCCAAGGCTAGAGCAGAAGAGGAGAGAATGGATTGTGAGATGCCCCCTCAAGAAGGTAGCGAGGAGGGAAAGCGAGGCTCGATGGCTTCTTGAAAAGTACAAGAATCCGAGATGAGCAAGGAGACTCAGATTGGCAAAGAGAAGGGGCTGAATTAGCTCAAACTCTCACTATGGGAGAATGATAAAGGAGAATCAGATGCACAAGAGGAAGCAAGCTTAAGACCTTAGGGATTGCAGAGGATGAAGGAGCGGAGTGCTATAAAAAAGAATCTAGGATAGGGAGATGGATGATAGGATGATAAAGTTGATGCAACAGGATTTCAAAGAGTCAGATTGGTGGAAGATGGGTTTCTGAGATCCCTAGGACTAGGATTGTGGATCTCGAAAGATGAGGCTTGGTGGATTGATTTGATTGGTGGATCCCTAAGACTAGGATTGTGGATCCCTAAAGCTAAGCGTGAGGAGTGATTCAAAGAGATACTGATGCATAAGCTAGGGTAGGAGCGATAGATGTAGGATATGGATGGGGGATAATGGAGATGAAGGGAATCCATTGAAGCTTTTTGAGCGGGGGGATACTTCAAAGAGAAGTACCACCATGTAGTTGAGCACTAGATTTGCTATAGGACTGTTGGTTAATTGCTAGGGTTACCAAGAACATCAAGGCCTTTTTACCAACTGTCCAGAGGACTGATGAACTTACTCAAAAAAAATACACAAGGATTGCCCCAATATCACACATGAATCCCAGAGGAAGCAGCGTGGAAACGACACTAGGTAACCCACAAGCAGAAAAAGAAAACAAGCAAAAGACCTGATCAAGACCTTACGCTCTAATTGCCCCATTCGCAGCATACCATGATATGGAAGATCGTGGCAACCTTGAGGAGGGAACAAGGAGATTGCTTGGAAAAGAAATTTCAAGACCCAAAAGGGAAGATCCCAAATCAAAAGAAAGCAAAAATCCAAAAGAGAACTGTTTGCCAACAAGATGGGTAGGATGAGGTACTAACAGACCAAGATCAGACATGAGGAAAGCTATATCCTGCAAGGACCTATCGGAGAGCACCTAAGCTGGTGGATTTGGATGAGTGATGCGTCTGGCAAGATGAACTAAGAAAGATAACACTTTGGTGATAGGAAATCTAGCTAAAGGATGCATTGGAATAGCTAACCAAGATGTGCGATGTGTGCAAGATGTTGATCAAGGAGGAACTGACACAAAAGATGGATAGATACAATGGTACTAAGCTAAAGAGGATGTACAAGCTATATCTTGCTCGATATAAGGAATTGCATGGAAAAGGGACATTACTTGCAATTGGGTCTTATGATGGACAAGCAAGGATTTGGAGTAAGGATGGTGAATTGAAGAATATATTTAACAAACATAGAGGACTTATATTCTCTCTTAAATGGAACAAAAAAGGAGATTGTCTTCTGAGTGGAAGTGTTGATAAAACAACAGAATGCAAGCAACAATTTGAGTTTTCACTCTGCTCCAACTCTTGATGTTGATTGGAGGAACACCATATCCTTTTCCATTTGTTCAATAGACAAGATGATCTATGGTGGTAAATTGGGTGAGTCTTGACCTATTAAAACATTTTCTAGGCATCAAGTTTGATATTATTTTTAGCGACATGATTTGGAGATTCAACAACACAAATTTGGACAATTGCAAATGGCCCATGTGGATCTTCAATGTAGAATACACCTCCCAAAGCTCTTGTTTTGAAACATATCAAGGGTAGAACAAATGAAAGAAGTAAAGATGTTATAACCCTCGATCAACATGGGAAGGAGACATTTTGTGGCATATATGAAGGGAGATTTAAAAATAGTCAAAGAAAAAAGGGTGTGGTAGCCAAAGGAAAATGTAGAGAGAAAATTGACTTTAGGGGAGCCATTTGGAAAGAGAGTAAAACATGAAAAAAAATAGCCCACACATAGAAGACAGGGGATGCCAAAGGGTAGAGCATTAGGAAAGGGGGAATTAGCCACACAAGCAAAAATGGGGGCAACCCACGTTAAAGGAGAAAAGCCCCACAATGTTAGAACAACAAGAAAAGATCACTTGAAGCTAAATGAAGATATAGTAATTTGCAATGGTGATGCAAGAAAAAATTCCAAGATAGAAGAGGCAGCATGTATAAAAAAGAGATTTCCATTTAGAGAAGAGCCAACAAACAAGTGGAGAGTAGGAAAACTTATCTGAAGTAGCCCTACGTTATGAAATTAGGAGAGGTCGTGGGTAGTCCATGACAAGAAGAGAAGAGCCCACACTAGTAAGGACAATGTTCTGGAGAAAACCATCAAAAATAGAGGAAGCCATAACCACACATAGAAGAAAGAAGCTAAGCATGAGATAGAGCATCCATCGTTAGAGTGGAGCCACCCAGAAATGAAGACAAAGACCTATGCTAAGAAGGGATTGAAAATGATGGATAGAGTGAACTTGCCAAAGTTTTGGTGGTCGAGAAATCTAAAAGCATAGTCACCATTGGGGCTGGTAATGTGGTTATCAGATGCATCCACTATAGTTCTGAAGTTGCCATCCAACACAGAGTGGCTGGGTAGTGTTGCAATGTTGGAGAGCACATAATTCTAAGGCCATGTGAACAGAGTTGCACTCGTATCTGTTGTTTCCACCACCAAAATTAAGAGTATCACAATGTAACTCAGCTTCTTTTTCATGGTCAATATGATGGCCAAGCAAGTTTTGATGGGTGGAAAGTTTGAGCAGCGTGCTAGTTGCTACACCACTTGTGATACAGAAGCAGATAATAGAAGAGCATTCCATTGTAGGGCAACCCACGAGTTGAGGAAACCCAAAACAAACAAAAGGCAGGAGAAAGATTAGATCAAGTAGAGAAAAGGGAGCACGTGAGGAGATACATAAGAAATATTTATCCCACATAAAGCTTTTAAAGTGTATATTTGCAAACACATGGGAGTCTTAGTGTCTAATGACACATGACTTTTTGAAGCATAGGCTTGTGCACATGGATGGGACTCGGTCAGCTAGCAGAGTGAGTTAATTTTGACTGAACACATGGTCAATTGAATGCTAACGTGGAACCCAAGGACTAGTCAGTGATGATGTGGCACAAGAAAAATGAATTAATAGGGGCCCAAGATGGAGCTATCAGATCTCGCCACATGGTGAGATTTGATGGTTGGCACTTGCTCGCTTCTCAAAGATGCATGAAAGTTAAATAATGTGGGAAAGTGCCTCACTACCACATGTTAGTGGGCCTCTCTTAGAGCTGATGTGGCATACCTACACAGTAAGATGAGGTGGACCTAGTAGTGAATCCTATGATGACATGTGGCAACCAATAGAAGCTCAAACGATGGAGGCATCAGATCATGCCACGTGGTGAAATGGATGGTGGACACTTGCCCTCAAGATAAAGATGCATAGAGGATAAGGAATGTGAGAAAGCACCAAGCTACCATGTGGCAGTGGGCTTGGGCCTATGATGATGTGGTGCTATAGGTAAACCAATTAAGCTACCACATGGTAGTTGGTCAAACTAGGTTTGACCCCAAAATTAAAGGAAGAGGAAAAAATAAAATATTTTTAAATGTCAATTTTAAAAATATTTTCTCAAACTTGTCACATGCAAAAATTTAAAAATGCAGAAAAGGTATTTTCTAAAGTTTGACTTTAGAGAAATTTTAAATTTTTGAAAATTCAAGTTGTAGATTAGAGAGTTTCAGCAGGGGGCATATTTTTCAAATTGAGATTTTGGAGGTTCTTGATAGGTGAATATAGTCATATTATATATCATCGAAACCAGGAGAAGACAAACTTTTTGATTATGGAGTTCTTTTTTGCACAGAATGCCACTAGTACATGCTATAGGAGGTTTTGTCTCTTAGATTGATTTGCATGTTTTATTAGGTGTTTTGTGTCATTAGTTGTAGAATTCAGTGGAAAAACACCTTAAGCACATTCAGTGACTCTTATATCTAGTTATTTTGTGTCTTTATGGTGTTTTAGCTTCAAATTGATCAATTGGCACATATCCGAGTTCAGTTATTAGATTTTTGTCTTTTGCTGAGATACTTTACATTTGGAAAGGTAAAAAAGAGAGGATATGATTAGCAGTTGATGAGAGAAGGTAGAGAGAGGTTATTCAGCTTCTTGGGAAAGAATTTTGGGGGGACACTTGTCATCTTTTGATCAAATATGGGAATTGCTTCCTTTCTATATATTCTTTCTTCTTCTCTATTGAAAAGGGGGTTGATTGGTTTTCAATTTTCAGTTCTAGGAGCTCTGCTAAGGCTATGAAAGCCACACACCTAGCATTTCTTCTTGTATTGAGCAACATTTAAGTTTTAATACAGATAGTTTGGATTTGTTAGGTGATTTGTGAGTTATTTTCTGTACATCTTTCATGTATTTTTTTTCAAGGAAAATGAATAAAGCACAACAAAGGGGTTTACATTCATGCTGAATCTTGTCTTCTATTCATGGATTTGTAATCTTTTGTAGTTTGTGAACAAAGAGCATAAACTAGGTTGCATTTTGTTTAAGAATGTATGTGATTGAAGGATCTTGCTGATGGAACAAAGAGCCATGTAATTGCTTGATGTTTATCATAGGGTTTGCAGATTTCATGATAGGATAGTATGAGTATGAGGTTCATATTGATGTAGATGTCTATTCACAAGGTGAAAGATAGATCAAGGATCTTGATGTAGGAATTATGTCAAAGGTTTCCAGGAGATGTACATGTGTAATTCATGTAATTGCCCAATAGAGAAGGCACTGATCAAAGATAGGATCATTCATTTTTTTTGCTCATACCTAGGTCTTGTTGATATCAACATATTAAATTATCTTTTACCTTTTTATATTGAAAGTTATTTAAAGCTTAACCCTCACTTAGCTTACCAGTCTTATGAGTCATGTTATTAGCTATTTCATGCTTGTGATTTCTTGGTTAAGTATAGAAGATTTAGGGGTTTCATTTGTTATTCTAGATCCTAATTATGCTCATTGCATTGGTCACATAATCAAATCTTAAGAGGTTCACTGGCCTAAGTTTTGCAGAGCCTAAAGTGAAGGAGTGTAGCCTTATAGTTGGCCTAGATTCTTGGTGAATTGTGTCCATTATTGGAGATAGCTACCTATAGATGCATTCTTACCTTGCATACTTGGTTTTTCAAACAGTGTTAAATTAGGAGCCAAAAAAATGATGACTCTACTAGGGAGTTGCATACAATAAGAATCAAAATCTCTAGCATGAAATAGATTGGATATAGCAAATATATAACAAGATGTGTTTGTTATTCCTTGCTGAAGTTTCATGTTCCCCAATATCCTTATTCATTGACAATAGTAATGTAACTAAATTGAATACATTGCAATATCAAAGTCATTTGGAATTTTGATAAGTTGCTGTCAAAATTTAGAGTTAATGTCAAGATCTTTCACTTTGTCAAGAGTGTGAAATTCCTAAGTGTTGTATAAAGTTTCAAATACCTGTTCTAAATTTTGGACCAGCTTGTTATGTTTTGCAAGTTTGGTAAATCTTTTCTCACTAACTGAGTAGTGACTCAAAGTTATATCTCTACACTAGTGCTTCATAAATGTGAAGGTAGTTTGAAGGATGCAATAGTCAGAAAGTAGATTTGAAGAATTCATCTCAAGTTCTTGACAATGGGTGAAAGAATTAGGTGAGATGAAATGAAAATGTTACTAAATCCAGATAAGATCTAAATCTATTGTTATTTGCAGCATTGAAGTAGTTGCAGGCATTAGTATTGAAAGGTATTTTCCATTTTCATGTGACTTTATTTACATGAAAGTAAGCTTTACAAGAGATTCTCTGTCAAATGGTTTTCAACATTAAATAAGAGAATGGTTTAATACATTTCAACATACTTTATGAGAGACAGATTCAACAAAAGTGTATTTACATTTTGAAGTATGTTTGAAGTTGTGAATTGGTAGAAAGAACTCCAAATCTGTTGCAATTAATAAATTCTAAGAGTATTTATGATGAATGAGTTTTAAGTTTGAAGAATGTCAAATTTCTTTTCATCAAGTATGTAGCTGGTTAGTGAGAATTATAGATCTATTTCTACCAAGAGATACATGCCATTATGTTTTGATGGCATTCATGGTTTCCAAATACTATGCCATATAATCTCAGAAAATATTTGCCTAAGTTTAGTGGGAACTATGAAAAGTTAGCCAACTATCATGTTCAGTTATTCAGTGACTTGGTTGGTGATTTTGAAATTGCTCATGAAGATGTTCTTATGAAGTTGTTTGTTTAGAATTTAGAAGGCAATGCTAGGGATTGGTTTTCATTTTTAGTAGCACATTCTATTTCATCCTAGGATGAATTAATTTCACCCTTCATGAAGCAATTCTAGGAAAGAGTAAGCATATTTTATTCTTATGACAAGCTCTTGAAGATTCGTGTTAAGTGTGATGAACTTGTGCCTCAATTCAATATCAGATTTGCAAAAGTTTTGAATGATATCCTTGAGAGTTATAGACCCAATGATCAAATGTGTTTAATTATTTACTTTGATGCATTTGACAAGAAAATGAACTATCTACTAAGGGATAAAGAACTTCGGACATTATACTAGGCTTTTATGACTGCTATAGAGATTGAAAACAATCTAAAATATGGATTGACTAGAAGTCATTTTGTTAGAAATGTGTACCAGTATAATGTGTCTGAAAGAAAGGATGAATGTGGTATTGATGCTTCAATTTCAAATCAGTTTATCAATACCCCTACTATAAGTTTTAATCAAGTGGGAAATTTAGATTAGCAAGTAGCTACCCCTGCTGTTGTCAATAATCTGATTGAAATTTCAAAGTTTGCAAACATGCATAGAGGAAGACTCTTTGTTGCAAAGAGGAGCTAGTTCTTTCCTTGCTGAAAATAGTGCATGTGTTTATAATATCACAACAATAGATGATAAAGTTACTTCACTTGATCAGTTTAATATGCAAGAAATAAATTTAGTTGTTTCTTCTCCTATTGATAATATGCCTCTTTTTGAGAATGTTGTAAACTTAGAAGTTGAAGGATATTCATCTTAGTACAAGGAAGAAGAAGCTGGAAGTGATCTTTTAAGTGATGAAGGTAAAGTTGCTGATCCAATGTATTGTGAAGAAGCCTCATGTGAAGACAATAATGAGAGATGTTATTCAAGTCAAGAAGAGGATAGTGGCAGCACATGCTTGTATTCATATGAATCAGATGCAAATTGGGAAGAAGAAAGTAATGAAGGAAGTGAGTACTCTTATGCTAGTAGAAGTATGAGTTCTTTTTCTAAATCTAAACATGAAGTTCCATTTCAGAGTCATACAAGTTAGCTTGAGGTTGAAAGTTGTGAAGAAAACTTGTCTACACAATATGAAGACAAAAAGATTATCTATAAGGATAGATTACTTGATTGTGTAGATGAATGTCTTGAGGATAAGTGCAATAAAAATTATCATACAAGTGATCCTAAGATCAATGCATCAATACCTATTGGTAAGATAAATAATGACAGGTTTGCAAGATATTTGAATCACCTTAATGGAGACAATGAAAATAATATTGATTCATATTCTACATGCTTCATTGATGGAGTGGACGATGTGTCTTCATGTGATTATTCTGATTTTTCTTCTTCATATGCTGAAAGTGTCCATGATAGTGATTTTAGAAATGATTTTAAAGTTTTCACTAATCCATTATATGATGAAGACTTTGATGTTGATTAGCACATCACTTGTCATAATGTCTACAGAGGAGTTTTGCATGGAGTTGTCAACCCACTTTTTGAAGAGCACATGGAAGTTTCAGATTTAGTTGAGAATGAGTTTAATGATGATACCTTGTCTTACTGCTATAAGAGGTTAGATTTTTCTTCTTCTGAGTATGACAGTGAAAATGAGTATGATGTTGCATCTTATGAGATTGATAATAAGGTGTTTGATGAAGTTATTGTTGAAAATCAGCATGCACCTTGTAGCAAGTTTTATGATGAATACTTTAATGTGACAACTAATCCATTTGCTGATTGTGAAGAATCATTGAAGGACTCTGGATTAGTTTCAAATTCTAACATTGATGATAGATGTGAGTAAAAATCTGATTGCTCATTTGAGTATCATCTGACTATACATAAGTATGCATATTTTCAAGGTATGTGTAAATTTCTTCCCCAAGTTGAGTATGAAGCTTTCGTATTCAAGACTGATAGCATGCAATATTCATAAAGAGAAGAAGAGTTTTAGTTTGAGTATGATATTTATAAGCATGCTGATTAGAACTTTCATAATGAGCAAGTTGTAGAAAATGAAGGTAGTTGTTATATGCATTATGAAAGTGAAGTTATAGATTCAGTTTTGCCAAGTGAGTCGATTTAGAATGTGTATCTAATTGGTGAAACTGATATGAGTGATAATTTCAGCTTAACTCATGATGAAAGGAATGAGAATTAGACTAATGATAGAGGAAAATTTTTTTTGTTGAAGTTCGGTGGCTCGGGGTCATTGTTTGTACATAGTAGAAGTAGTTTTCTTTCTTTCAACAAAGCTATTCAAGAGAGAAGTTTTGGGAATGGTCAGCTTCTTCTAGAGATCTAAATCTTTGCCATGCCCACAAGGGACATGCATCCCCAAACAAAACCACTATTGGGACTCAAAATTGAAGCCCCAATTTTGAGTACCATTAAGAAATTAAGCCCTATAAATGCTTTTTGATGCACATGTACTCGACTATCCATTTGAGGCCTAAGAGGTGTTCAATGTTTCTAACACCTTCCATTCAGTATGTCCACTCATCCCATGAAGTAAAATTGTCATTCCAAGCCATTTCATGAAGTCTCATTTTGAGAAATTGTCAAATTTGCATTTTTGTATGTGTCAAACAACGACATGAGGCTCTGTTTGCAATTGAATATCTTGCACCTAGTAATGTTTCATGACATGCCACTTTGGGAGTGTTTAGTGTTCACACCAAAGAGCCTATGTTTTAGATTTTGATTCATTTCAAATCTGTTTGACTAGGTTTTGAATCCCTTAAAGTCGGTCATTTATTCATGTCATGCTAATGTGAGTTGTTCTAAATTTTGGGAAGCCCGGTTTGACCTGTTATAATTTTGACCTAGTTGACCAAAATGAGAAAATTCATTTTGAATTGCATTTTAGAGGTTAGAGAGTTGCTATGTTTCAATTTTGAGCTTATGAAGAATCTGTTTGATCATTTTTTGAATGCAATTCCAAATGCAACTTGCAACTTTTTACTAGTGTCAAGAAGTGCAAATTTGTTGGAACCCCTATTCATGGTGTCATATCTTGAGATCCATCATAGGTGACATCAAATTGATTGTACCACTATGTTCTACTCTAAAAATGTTTCAAGCGTGTCGATTTTCAAGGCTTGACGAATCCATCTGCACACTTTCCCAGGTCAATTATTTGCAAAAAATGCTTTTCTTCCATTGTTTCTAGTTTGCAAATTTTAGTAGCCCACTTTGTCCACTTTCCAAATGTACCTAGTTATTTGTCATGAGCCCAAATCATGCATTTGTTCTCTCCTCATGAGAGTGAACCAACACCCTAGTTTTTGTATCTCCAAGTGTCCATTTACCTAGTTTTCAAAGCCAATTCTAAATGTAATTTATTGTTTTCTAACATGTTTGCTTGTAGGCAGTCTTGGTAGGGCAACTTCAATAGTTAATATCTTCTAACTAAGAATTTTTCATGAGATGAAATTCGACAGGGTAGGTGTATGTAGAACAAAGAATCAATGTGCCAGTTTTTAGAGCCCAGTCAGATGCTTAGGTCAATTTTTAAAGCCAGCCAATAGGTCCTATTAGTAGAAAGTTGAAGTCTATAGATAAGTGATAACAATGAGTTTTAATGATGTTTTAGTGATGGATTTTGATTCAAATCAGTGCCAGATAATCAATGAGCTAGTTTGAAGGTTTAATTGTTCAAAAATGATTTTTTTAAAATTCGGGCCCACTTTGGGACCCAGCTAATTCCATCAAGTTGGTAAAACATTGAGTTTCAAGTTGTTTTGTTTTTAAATGGAGATTATAATGGTTGCAACAATTATAATTTTTTCAATAAGCACATCTAGTTATTCTAAATCAATCGGGTATTATGGTACACATACACTTAAGGTGTGGAGTTTAATGCTAGCCAACTAAATTTGAATTGAAATTTGGGAATCTTTCGAGCATAGGTAACGTATTTTGAGAGAAAAAAATTAATTTGTTGCAAATTATGGATAAATATATATGCCTTTTGCAAAGCTAGATACCAAAAAGTTATGGACTTGGACAAAAAGTTGAGGGATGTGGTTCATGCAAAGACTCCTTCTGATCCGAATATTTGGAGTCAGATGTGTGAGAACTATGAAGCAATAATACTTGAAGATCATGATTTTTTCAAAGCAAAGGAAATTGAGCATGCACTATGGCACTTTTATTATAAGCATATTGAGGAGATCTTGATCGATATAAGGAATTGCATGGAAAAGGGACATTACTTGCAACTGGGTCTTATGATGGACAATAAAGGATTTGGAGTAAGGATGGTGAATTGAAGAATATATTTAACAAAAACAAAGGACTTATATTCTCTCTTAAATGGAACAAAAAAGGAGATTGTCTTTTGAGTGGAAGTGTCGATAAAATAGCAGAATGCAAGCAGCAATTTGAGTTTCACTCTGCTCCAACTCTTGATGTTGATTGGCGCAATAATGTGTCTTTTGGCATTTGTTCAATAGACAAGATGATCTATGTTGGTAAAATAGGTGAGTCTCAACCTATTAAATTTTTTTCTAGGCATCAGGTTTGATATTGTTTTTAGCGACATGATCTGGAGATTCAATAGCTCGAATTTGGACAATTGCAGATGGTTCATGTGGATCTTTAATGCATAATACACCTGCCAAAGCTCTTGTTTTGAAACATTTCAAGGGTAGAATGAATGAAAGAAGTAAAGATTTTATAACCCTCGATCAACATGGGATAGAGATTTTGTAGCAGATGTGAAGGGAGATTTCAAAGCAGTCAAAGAAAAAAAGGGTGTGGCAGCCAAAGGAAAATGCAGAGAGAAAATTGATTGTAGGGGAGCCATTTAGAAAGAGACTAAAACATGAAAAAAGTATAGCCCACACATAGAAGACATGGGACACCAAAGGGTAGAGCATTAGGAAAGGAAGCATCAGCCATGCAGGCAAAAATGAGGGTAGCCCATGTTAAAGGAGACAAGCCCCACAATGTTAGAATAGAAAGAAAGCATCACTTGAAGCTAAATGAAGATAAAGTAATTTGCAATGGTGATGCAAACAAAAATTTCAAGATAGAAGAGGCAGCATGTATAAAAAGAGATTCCTGTTGAGAGAAGAGCCAACGAACAAGTGGAGAGCAGGAAAACTTGTCTGAAGTAGCCCCACGTTATGAAATAAGGAGAGGTCATGGGTAGTCCATGACAAGAAGAGAAGAGCCCACGCTAGTAAAGACTATATTTTGGAGAAAACCATCAAAAATAGAGGAAGCCATAACCACGCATAGAAGAAACAAGTTGAGCATGAGACAAAGCATCTAGTGTTAGAGTGGAGCTGCCAAGAAATGAAGACAAAGACCCACACAAAGAAGGGATTGAAAATGATGGAGAGGGTGAACTTGCTAGAGTTTTGGTGTCAAGAAATCCTAAAGCACAGTTGACATTGGGGCTAGTAATGTGGTTACCAAATGCATCCACTACAATTCTAAAGTTTCCATCCAATACAAAGTGGCTGGATAGTGCTGTAGCATTGGAGAGCATGTAATTCTGAGGCCATGTGAATAGAGTTGCACTCGTATCTATTTTTGCCACCACAAACATCAAGAGTATCACAACATAACTCAGCTACTTCATCATGGTCAATATGATGTTGAAGCAAGTTTTGATGGGTGGAGAGTTTGAGCAACATGCTAGTTGTTGCACCACTAGCGATACAAAAGTAGATACTAGGAGAGCATTCCATCACAGGGCATCCCATGAGTTATGGAAACCCACAAGAAACAAAAGGAAGGATAATGATCAGAACAAGCAGAGAAAAGGGAGCCTGTGAGGAGATATATGAGAAATATTTATCCAAATCTCTCACACATAAAGCTTTTAAAGTTTTTATATATGAAAACACACAGGAGCCTTAGTCTCTAATGATAGATGGCTTATTGAATCCTAGGCTTGTGCATATGGATGGGACTCGATCAACTAGCAGAGTCAATTAATTTTGAATAAACACGTGGTCAACTAAATGCTAACATGGAACCCAAGGACTAGTCATTGATGATGTGGCACAAGTAGAATGAATTAATAGGGGCCCAAGATGGAGCTGTCAGATCTTACCACATGGCAAGATCTATAATGCCCTACTTAGAGATCCTTGCCTTCTCCACGGCAAGAGCAAGTGTCCTCGATTGATGAGAATGGACAACCCCAATGATGGAGTCTCTGAGACCCCTAACAAAATGCTGGGTGATGAGTGTATCATCATGCCTATAGCTTGAATACTATTTCAAACCAAGGAACTTCTTCTCATACTAATCAACTATCATAGAGCCCTGCTTAAGCTCGTGGAATTCATCAATTCAAGCTTCACGATACTGTGGTGACAAAAACTTCTCTCTAAACCTTCCTCAAAGGTCTCCCAGGTGAGATTTGTGACATTGATACCAAGTCTTTCACTCTCTTCACCCCACCAAATGGAACCATGTTCCCTTAGCTGTGTGATGGCACAACAAGCCTTTATGTTTCTCCCATAAGGTAGTAATGAGAAACAATGCCCCATATTGAGCAACCAAGTTTTAGCCTTGAGTCCTGTTCCCTAGCCATCAAACTCTGGTGGTTTGGACCTCTGAAGTTCTTGCATCATCTCAATCTGAGTGAGATCAACATCATCCCAGCCATGGCCATTCCAACGGTGCCTTCTACCACTAGGTGGTGAATGAGAATGTTCATTCTCTTCCTCTCTATGCTCCAAATGGTGGGACTCTCCATGATGAGATCCCTCTTCTCGATTCTGATCCTGCTAGTGCTCCTCAACATGAGGGCCCATCCAAGTAAGAATTTCCTGGAGCACTGGCATCAATGCCCCTAGGAGAGCCTGATTAGCATTGTTATTACCCTATTATCCCTCTCCTCCCTGCTATTCCTCTTCATGGTGTTCATTTCCATGGTTACCACTACGGGTACCACCACGACCACTAGGTCTATGTGTAGGAGGCATTAGTTTAGGAACAACAAGATAAGGTCAGAACAATCAGACCACAAGCATAAGAGTTAAAACATGAACCAATGGGATATCATATAATATAACATAATATAACAATACATAATGGAAAAAAAAACCATAGTGGAAGCATACGCAAAGATCCCAATGTTGCAACATGGGCTCTGATACCAGATGTAATGCCTCGCCCAAAGATCCTTGGAAACAAGGATGAAAACAAGATAGAATATTTTTTTTAAAAAACCAAGTGTAAGCGCACATGATAGCAACCTACATAGAACACAAAGATAGCAATGGAAGACTGACACGCCATCCAACACCAATGGATCTCCAAATTCCACTACTACCAAAACCACAAACATGAAAATCATAAGAGATCAACCAAGCTAAAAGATGAAAGCAAACTCCTAATAAATTGGCTAAGTTTGAATTCTGAAGCCTTGAAATGTTCTAGAATCTTTACCTTAGCTTGTAGAGGTCTAAAACCCATCTCAAATGATTTGTTGCATATATTAAAATATATTTTAAGTATAAGTTGGTATACTTAAATGATATATTTTAAACCCTAAAGAACAACAATCGAAAATGATATATTTTAAACCCTGAAGAACAACAATCGAAGATGCAAAATTGGAAAAAAACAAAAATAACCTGGATCCAAAATGTGACACCATACGGTTGAAGAACATCAAAGAGGGTATCCCAAACAACTCTCAAAAAGTTCAGATCAACTCAAAAAGTGCCCGCTGCCAACTCGTGCAGTTTTTTGCAAAACCTGTGTGATACTTTAATATATCACTAAAAAGTGTCATGTGACATTTCTTGCCAAGGAGTGCTACACTTTTAGAGTTTGGGTGATATTTTTCTCAAAGGCGTGTGATAATTTCAGGGTATCATATGACATTTCTCCAAAGGAGGTGTGATACTTTCCAGTGTCGCATGACATTTCTCCAAGAGGCATGTGATACTTTCCAGTGTCACATGACACAGTTTCTATGGGCGTGCGATACATTTTATTTCACACCATGCTGATAAAATGTTGCCCAAAGAAACAAAAGAACATCTAAAGAGAACACAAAAGAGAAAAATAGAGTATAAAACCTCCACACCAGGGAGTACCAGATCCACATCTTGAGGCATGCACACTCAAACTATAACTGAATAATTAAAAGATGGAAAGCCAAAATCTAACCATCTATCAAACAATGAAGGGAAAGTACGAAAAGGGGAAAACATCACAAAAGACTGAAAGCAACATCGCAATTAAACTTAATTAACATCATAATGAGAAAAATAACCACTAAGTATGCAGTTCCTCCCAACCATCAATGGCATCATAAGACCATTGTGGGACCTAGCCATCCCCTATGCATAACATCCCAAGCCACCTATTAGATCATCGGTATTGTCATGATAGGGTCATCACTACTAAACATGCTACAATATAAGCAAAGGAAATCTAACATGCTAGTAGTAAAGCATAAGATAATCCTATAAGTAGATAACATCACCTACCACATGCTAATCATCATAATAAGGAATGCATTAAAACTAACATCATCTAAAAATTATAAAAAACATCCCAAGGAAGGCATAAATCACAAGAAAGCATACTCTGTGAACCGAAGTACCAAGTGACCACATCCAGCAATGGTCACACTAGGATACAAGACAATCTCTGTACACTGGTCCCTAGCAGTGGTAAAGGTAGCTACAGCTCCCAACCATGTGGTACCTATAGGTCCACACCCATTGTACTGATGGAGATAATGATCCAACCACAAACACGCAAAATAACATCCATGGCTAACACACACGCCAATTAGTATGATGACTGAATCCAAGACATAGACAATGCATAACTACAAGTCTTGGTTAGACATCTATATGGGCTACTATGTAGGGGTTGACATCATGGAGAGTTGCTCGACATCAAAAAACCCAAGCTCAAATCGTGTATGCTCGAACTGATATGGGTACTCACACATTGTGTCCTCGAACTTAATCGGGTGCTCACACATTTTATTATCTTAAGTTTTATTACAACCCAATATTTCATTTAGTTATCACTTATATAAAGCTTCCTTTTCCAACCCATGATGCCATGATTGTTAGGCTACAAGATAGAAGCCCCCTCCATACGCTACCCTACCCTACCCATGACCATCCAATGATGAGTGCCCATAGGCATGCAAATTCCCAACCCAACCCCAATGATCATAACTTTCAAAAGTACTACAAAAGATCAGGACTCGCAAATCATCTAACAATGTACATGCACGTACTCGTGTGTGCTGTACCACCATCATGAAGATCATAACAAAAGGACTAGAAGAGAACACAAAGCAACAAGTCCCTTAACCGAAAATAGAATCGAGAGAATGAATGCATCACGCATCCCAATGCAATAAAAGATACAAAAGTGGTATGATTGATATCCAAATGGATCATTTAGATCCATGAACCACATAGTAAAAACCCATTTGGCCTTTGAGGTCAAAAACCCCAAAAACCCAAAAATAAACAAAATTGAACAGCGTATGCAAAAATGGGGAGCATAATAGCTCAAAATCTCAAACTCCCATCCCAAAAATAGGGAAAACATTCATACCTAACCAACCAGGTAGAACTAGCAAACAAAAATGGAGGGGAACACTAGTTCTCAACCTCCTAACATATTGCTACAAGAAACAGAAGAAGAAATAGAGCAAACACATTCAAACGGGAAGACCCTACCTGACAGCAAAAGGAGCCGAAACTGAAACAGGTAGAATAAAATAAATAATTTGCCGAAATTGCTAAAATTGACGGCAAAGAAAGAACTGTTTGAGCTAAATCCAACGAGACCAGCCTTGCAAAGATCCCCCGCTCACAACTCCCACAACAAACAAAACAATAATCCTTCAAAAGAGGATTTCCAAATTTTCTTTCCAAATACAATTTCCAAAATGTGATAAGTGAATAGTGAATTCACTTTTCCAATATTTATTCATTTTGAGTGAAAAGTCAATTATGGAAAAGAGTTGGCTGGAGTAGTTAAACTCTGAATTGACCCAAATGAAAACATGTTATTATCCATAATGGAAATTCACCTAAGGCAAAGCTACCAGAAATTAAATCCGAAAAGATTTAAAACCCAAAACCCAAAATCACAGAAAATCACTTAACACTTTTGCAACAAATGCGAACTTCTAAATGCTCAGACACGCTCACTGGTCTAATCACATAATGCAGATGAGTTCAAATTTACTAATCACCAAAAGGTTTTAATTTAAACAATTAAAATAAGGATATGTCGACCATACAAGGATGACATTGGAAAAATATGAATAGCTAAATAACTAACTCCATAGGCCACTACCAGGGATATAATTCCTGCACACAAAAATACACAATCAAGTGCAATTGCATATAATATCATACCCGAAACAACATATATTAAAATACCTATTTAATCCATTTACATCACTCACATTTGCAAAAAGTGTAAAAATATAAGAATGAAGTAAATCACCATAACATAAAATTCATCTCATGACATAATCAACAAATATGTCCAATAAGCTACATAGCTAGATATCATCATAGGTCTATTGTCACCTCAAAATAGCATCAACATGCAAAATGATAAACTGAACAACATAGTAGTAAAGCATCTATGGTATTGAATCCAAGATAACATCTGACCCTTAGGTCAACATAAGGTACAAAATAATAGTATCAGGTATCTCTCGAATCAAAATAGACAAGATAGAAACTGCAAACACAAGAGGCACTACAAGATCCGATGGTTGGTGCTTGCTCACTTCCTAGAGATGTGTAAAAGTTAAATAATGTGGGAAAGTGCCTTGCTAACACATGTCAATTGGTCCCACTGAGATGTGACATGGCATACTTGCATAGTAAGATAAGGTGGACCCAATAGCGAATCCTATGATAACATGTGGCGGTTGATAGGAGCTCAAACGACAGAGGCATTAGATCATGCCGTGTGGCAAAATTGATGGTGCATGCTTGCCCACAATACAAAGATGCATGAAGGATAAGTAATGTGAGCAAGTGCCAGGCTACCATGTGGTAGTGGTCCTAGGCCTACGATGATGTGGTGCCAGAGGTTAGCCAATCAAACATTGCCACATGGCATCTGGTCAAACTAGGTTTGACCCCAAAATTGAAGGAAGAGGAAAAAATAAAATATTTTTAAATTTCAATTTTAAAAATATTTTCTCAAACTTGTCATGTGCAAAAATTTTAAAATGCAGAAAAGGTATTTTCTAAAGTTTGACTTTAGATAAATTTTAAATTTTTTAAAATTCAAGTTGCAAATTAGATAGTTTCAATAGGGGGCATATTTTTCAAATTGAGATTCTGCAGGTTCTCGGTAGGCGAATATAGTCATATTATATATCACCAGAATTGAGAGAAGACAAAATTTTTGATTATGGAGTTTGTTTTTGCATAGAATGTCATTAGTACATGCTACAGGAGGTTTTGTCTCTCAGATTGATTTGCATGTTTTATTAGGCATTTTGAGTCATCAGTTGTGGAATTCAGTGGAAAAACACCTTAAACATTTTTAGTGAATCTTATATATGGTTATTTTGAGTCTTTATGGTGTTTTGGCTTCAAATTGATCAATTGGCACATATTCGGGTTTAGTTATCAGATTTTTGTCTTTTGCTAAGATACTTTGCATTTGGAAAGGCAAAACATAAAGGATATGATTAGTAGTTGATGGGAGAAGGTAGAGAGAGGTTATTGAGCTTCTTGGGAAAGAATTTTGTGGGGACACTTTTCATCTTTTGATCAAATCTGGGAATTTCTTCCTTGCTATATATTCTTTCTTCTTCTCTATTGAAAGGGGGTTGATTGGTTTTCAATTTTTAGTTCTAGGAGCTCTGCTCAGGTTGTGAAAGCCACACACCCAACATTTCTTCTTGTATTGATCATCATTTAAGTTTTAATGTAGATAGTTTGGATTTGTTAGGTGATTTGTGAGTTATTTTCTGCACATCTTTCCTGTATTTGTTTTCAAGGAAAATGAATAAAGCATAGAAAAGGGGTTTACATTCATGCTAAATCTTGTCTCTTGTTCATGGATTTGTAATCTTTTCTAGTTTGTGAACAAAGAGCATAAACTAGGTTGCATTTTGTTTAAGAATGTATATGATTGAAGGATCTTGCTAATGGAACAAAGAGCCATGTAATTACTTATTTTTATCATAGGGTTTGGAGATTTCATGATAGGTTAGTCTGAGTATGAGGTTCATATTGATGTAGATGTCTATTCACAAGATGAAAGATAGATTATAGATCTACATCAATTAATCTATAATTAATACTACGTTGTTTAGAGTAATTGATAAGGCCAAATTAGGGTTTTCCTATAAGAGTTTTATAGGAACAACCTTTAATTTGGGTCTCTCAATATTCTCAACATTTTGAAAAACTAACATATCCATGATTACATTAAAAATAAATTTCCTAAAGGAATTATGTGTGGAAAATTATAAAATACCTTTTTTGGAGTAGGGTTTAGCTTGAAATCAATTATTTGTTCAAGATCAACCATATGATCTTTGAATGGTATCCGAGGTTCACCATAGCTTCCTTCCATCATGACAATGCTCCATAAAACTTTTCTTTACAAAATTTTCTATAGAAACATAGATTTCATATTTTTTTGTAGAGTAAACTATCTCTGTTATAACAGTAGCATTTATTTCCTTAGTAATTTGTTCCAATAAGCTTACAATTTTGGTGCAGTGAACAAGCTTAATTCAACTTGGTTGAATCAAACTTGATTATTGGCTTTGATTTTTCTATCTTGCCATCATCTAACTTTTCTTACGAGATGTCTAATCCTTGTATGAATGCCTCATTGAGTTCTCAAAGTTCACTGACTACATTTGTTTGTTATTCATTGTCTTTCTTAGTTCTGGAGTTATTCTCATGATTCTTTTTGTCATTTCTGAAGTTCCTCCAATTGTTTCTTCTATTTCTGAAGTTTCTTCCATGATTCCTTCTATCATTTCTAAAGTTTCTTCCATTATTGCTTCTATCCATTCTGCAATACTTTGCTATATGTCTAAAGTTGTTGCATAACTAACATACTGGGGTTCTACTTCTAGGATTTTATTGATCAATAGGTGCTTGACTATTCTAGATGATGTGTCCAAAGTTGTTACACTTATAACACATTATTTTCTTCCTTTCTTCATAAGGTCTATTTTCTCTTGATGTTTTTTCATTATATCTTCTTCTATCTATAGGGTTAATGTTTCTAGACATTCTACTATTTCTTCTATCATTATCATATTCAGGTTTCCTACAATTAGTTGCATTATGACCAATACCATGACAATTATGACCATAAAATTTTGTAACATGATTAAATGATTTATTTATATAATCTCTTTTCATATGACCTATTTCATTACATGAAAAACATTTATCTCTAAATTCATACCTAGTTTTCTTAGGAGATTCCACTTGCTTAGGTTCATCCAATTTCATAGTTTCCTTCTCAACTTCTTTGGAATTATCAATAGATTGATTCGATTCAATCTTATCATTATATTTATCTTTCTCTTTTGGATTTGATTTAATTTTAGGTTTCTTTGTAGACATGCTAAATAAATATCCAAGACTAGTCTTATCATAAGTAGGTCTTTTAATTGACATTGATTCATCAAGCTTTTCTCTTCTTGTAAAAATCTTTTCAAGCTATTGCTTGCACTGAGTTAGTTCTCCTTTCACAATAGTTTTGTACTTATGAAGTTCTTCATGATCTTCTTTCAATGTTTCAAATTTAGATGTCTTCTTCATTAGACTCACTCTAAGATCTGTATTTTCAATCTTCAAATTGATTCAATTTCACTAGGATCATTTCTTAGACTCAATTTTACATTGGTAATCTTCAATTCACACTTCGAGATTTTGTACTCTATCTTCAGTTTTGAATAATCATCATCAGTAGTAGATTCAAGCTTGGATTTGAGATGTTCAATCTTGTCCTTCAATTGTCCAATGTATACTTTGGACTCTTCATATCTATCTTTCAACTTATCTCCTTCTTCAGTAAGGAGATCAATTTGCTCAAGTGCTTCTTCAAGGTTCTTCATCAACTATTCCATATCTATAGGGATCTTACTAAAGCTATTAAGCCTCTTCTAAGTAACTATGCTCTGATACCAATTGTTAGAAATAGGGAATACTGAGAGGGGGGGGGCATGAATAAATATTCTACAAACTTTTGTCACCAATTGAATATTATTAATTACTTTGTACCATGCATAAGAAAGTAAACAAGGAATGTGGAATAGAAATAATAACCATATAACCATGCATAAAGAGAACTCATAACACCATATTTTGTTAACTAGGGAAATCTTGGCCAAGGGAAAACCTCAGTGGGGATGAAACCCACTAGATAATATACTGATATATATGTTCCTTGTTAGAGGATGGACCTTGTTAGGATTTTTAGTATAGTAGATTCAAGAAGAGTTCACTACCCAAAGATGCACTTCCAATTACAAGAAGAGCTCACTACCCAAACAAGTAATTAGTCCTTAGGTATACAGGTGCTATAACTTCTTTCTTGACTGATCTCTGACCTCACCTTGATCTTGGATCACAAAATCAGGTTCTCAAAAACTTTGCATATATCACTTCACACAAAGTTCACATATCACTTATCACAATACAATTGCACACTTCTTTTTGCAAGATGTCCTTTTCATAAATACCATGCCTTTTCACAAATTCCTACTATGTTGGCTAAGATCATAATATACTTTTCCAACTTAGAGTAAACATGTAAGATGTTGGCCCTAATTGGTCAAGCAATTATTTTGTAAACAAAATAATTCCTTTACCTTTAATTCCATTATTTTATTTCACTAGTAAAACATGAATATCTCTTTTCTATACTATGTGTAATGATGTATGAGGTTATACACATCATCAAAATGTATACTATCTGGATCTAACTTCACTACTCATAATATGATGTTAGAAAAATTTTACATATAAAACAATATACTATTGTAAACCAATTTCATACTTAGTTTTTTGAATCCCAAAAGCTAAGTATCTTTATTTTTAAGGTATACCAAAAGTATGCACATCATATGTTTCCATTAATGACAATAATTACATCAATATATATAGCCAATTTTCAACAGTTTATGCTCCTAGGTTGACAAATTAAATGAAGTTAGTGTACTATTTTAAGTAAAACACATGTTGTTTTTTGACCATGGAATCACTATGAAAGGATGTCCAATCCTTTGTTATTAAGGTAATAAGCTAACTAGACAAACCTCCTCATTTGAATTATACGACTCAAATGTTGCAAGAAAGCCCTCGACACATGATTAAAGCATGGTCATTGATCAAGATCTTCTTTAAAATAAATCGATGGTTGAGATGCACTCAAAAATATTTAAAGATGCTCTACAATCTAATGGACATCATATCTACACAAGAGGTCCAAGAAATGATGCAAAAATAGGACCACCATTTGATTAAAAGTAGCCCAGTACAACAAGGATTTTCTATGTGGCATGAATTTGTTGGTTGGAACATTCCCAAATGCATGGGTGAGGAGGCAACATGTGATTTCATGATTTTCCAGAAGCAAAAAGGTAAACCTTTTGAAACAACAAATTTTACTATTTTGAAAAGAGAAATAGGGTCATTTTCTAAAATGGTGAAAATGGTTAACCTTGATAAAAAATGTGTGTTAACTCACAACTTGACAAATGAGGAAACTAAGCTCACTCGTTCAATGAGCAAACTAAACTAGTTTGGTTAATGAAGGAATTGTGCCAACTAGGTTCATGAAGAGATTAAGTTAGAAAAAAATTTTAACCCCAGCCAAATCACATGTTGACCCACAACAAGGAATCTAGCCCATTGAAGATCTCTTAGATCAGCTATCAACGATGGGCTAAATGGGGGGCAAAAATGGCCAACATTCTTGGTGATTCAATGGGATGCTTGCCTGCTAAGCATAGATCAAAGACCTTGAGCATCTATTGGGCATGGAATCACTATTAGTAAATGTCATTTTATCCCACCTACAACTTCACAAAAATTTGTAACCAATAAAAAAGAAAAGCTCTGGGGAGTTCTGGGAAAAGAAAAATGTGCTCGTGCACTTCTTGGAAAGTAAGGAAACTACTCTAATATTTACATAGAAAATTTAAACTCCTCTAGAACAAAGGTTTAAGGTGAATCCCATTGATTGGGATTTGAAGACCTTCACCATCAGGATTGGATAGCCAAACATCGTTAGCTTCTTTGTAGTTGGTGATAATATATGAGCCACTCCACATGGCATCAAATTCGGAGTGCCTACCAAGTTATCTCTATCAACATCCCACTTGAGGACAAGGTCTCTTTCCTTGAAGATTATAGCCATAGCCTTCTTGTCAAAGCTTCTTTTGACCTACTGTTGATGTCCCTCAAGTGTAAGCATAGCTTGTTGTCTTTTCTCCTCTAGTTCCATTATTTCACATAGCCTAACTATCATAGCATCATTCTCAACTATCTCCAATTGATGAGCTATTTCAAGAGAGGGAAACTAAAGTGAAATAGGAATCCCTTATTCCCTTCCATAAACTAGCATGAAGGGTGAGTTCCTCATTTCTCTCTTTGGTGTAATTCTACTAGCCCAAAGGGAAGTCCTCAACTTGGCATGCCAACACCTCTAATTATCTTCAACTGACCTCTTTATTATCTAGATGAGGTTCTTGTTGGAGGATTAAACCAAGAAATTTCCTTGGAGATAATAATTTGAGGAAGTAGTCAAATATATTCCATGTTCAACAACCCAAGAGCATATATGAGTTCCGATAAAAGAATTAGCATTGTCTAATATTATAGTTGAAGGAACACCAAATATGGTTACTATTCCATCAAGGAACTCAACCACTAAAGCCTTTGTTATATCTCTCAAAGCTACTACCTTTGTCTATCTTGTGAAGTAATTTGTAGCTGCCAATATCCATTTGTGACTAGAACTAGAGGGTGGGTTTATTGGGCCAATGAAATCCAAACCCCATTAAGAAAAAGGCTAATCTACTTGAATAAGATGAAGAGGAAGGGCAACCAATCTTTGTTTTCCTACAAAGAAGGCACATTTATCACATTTTCTCAATCATTTATGACAATAATTGAATAAGGTTGGCCAATAATAACTAGCCCTCATTATCTTCATTGTTGTAACCCTAGCTGAGAAATGACCACCGATAGGGCCATTATAGAATTCTTTTAATAGCTTATTAATTTGATCTATTTTGATACACCTCTATAGGACTCCATTATAATCCTTTATGAATAATATTTCATCCACCAAGACATAAGGAATAGAGTGTAATCTAAACTATCTTCTCTTATCTCTATTTAGGCCTTGTGGATGTGTTCCTTCTACCAAGAAGGTAGTCATGTTGTGCAACCAATCATTCTAATTTTCATTCTCTACTAGTTGCTCATCTTGGATTAAGAGGGAAGCCTCCTTAGGTGTCTCAAAAGATGAGACCATTATCTCACACAATATTTTTCCTCTCATAAGCTTGGTGATCTTAATTTCAATGTCATATTCCATGACCTTGGTGATCCATCTAGCTCTCTTTTCATTGATATCCTTGTTTAGAAGAAACTCCCTTACACCTACATGTGGAACTAAGAGCTAGACCTTGTTATGGGATATAAGACATCTAAACTTTGTGAGAGCCCTTACAATAGAAAGAACTTGCTTCTCTACATAGGTATATTTTCTCTCATAGTATTTAAGCCCTTTAATAAAGAAAGAAAAGGGCTGCTCCAAATTCTCTTCATTTAACTATGTTAGGACAATTGATATACTTGATTCTCCTCCAAGAGAATAGAGGATGAAATCCTCATCAAATTTGGGATTGAAAAGAGTGGGAGTTGATGTAATTATTTTCTTGATCTCTTCAAAGATGGCCTTTCCTTCCTTCATCTAAGTAAACATCAAATTCTTCTTCAACATGGTTGTAAGAAGCCTCACCATAGAAGAAAGATTAGGGATGAACCTTCTCACAAAGTTGATCCTACCAAGAAAACTTTGCAACCTTTTCTTGTGGCTGGGAAGCATGAGCATGAGAATTTCTTCTCTCCTTTCTAAATCTATTGTTAGCCCATATCTTAACACAATGTGTCCTAGGAGCTTCCCTTGATCAGTAGCAAACACACATTTCTTTGGATTTAGAGACATACCATACTCTCTACATTTGATGAACACTTGCCTTAGATGATCAAGCTAATCTGTTGCATGCTTTGAGTAGACAGTTATATCATCAAGATATATTAGCACAAAATTTTCTAGCACACTCTTAAAAGCCATCTCCATTTCTTTTTGAAATATACTACCTACATTGGTTAGTCCAAATGACATTTTACAATAGGCATACATACCATATTTAGTGGTGAAGGTTGTCTTGTATTGGTATGTCTCTTGGACTAACACATGGTTATAACCTAAAAACCCATCTAAAAAAGTAAATGTTAACCAAAAATGCCTTCCCACCAAAAAATTGAATTTAAATGCCAAAGCCCACTCAACAGTTATTTTCACATTTTAATATTAAATACCAATGGAAATATGAAATAACTAAATTAAAAAACTTATTACATTTCTATAGGAATCTAAGTTTATTTTTGTAGGGCTGCAAGTTTCCCTACTATTAGATCTTCCCAGATCTATGATCATCGCTTTATCACTTTATGAACTCGCAAGAGTTTTATGGAAAATGAAAAAGAGACATTGCAACATGTGGACCTTGTAACGTCATTCCCTTAGTGGGATGCAAAAGTAAAGACTTGTAAGACTAGGTGGATTAGTATCAGACAATTGGCAAAAGGCAGTGTTCTCATTGGTCAAGTCTTGACATAAATTGGTGTGTTTTCATGACTGTCAGATGGATTAAGATCCATGACCATCACTTTGTCACTATGTAGAGTTTCTTGACCCTTAATTCATGTGACAAAGAAAGAAGTTGATATGTGTACATGGTAGGCCTATTTTGGAAGCTAATAACATAGTTAGCAAATGTGGCTAACTACAAAAGGTAGTTAGGTGAAGTAGTCTATGATCTTACGATATAGACTATGTTCATGAGATACCAAGAAGGGAGGATTTAGCTATCAATGTTATGATATCTAGCTATCATAACATTGTAACAATAGATGATCATAAAAAGGTTAAGAAACAAATGCAATCTTATGATAACCATATATCAAGATCATAGGCAGTGTTAAAGGGTCCTTTGAAAGTATGAGGAAGTATTTTTTTGTGACAACAATGTAGATCATAAGATTGTAAAGATAGATTGTTAGGTTTTTGATGATACAAAATATGGTTTTTTGAAGGATTGTAAAGGTGTTTCAAGAAGGGCCCAATGTTAAGATAGTTTGATAATTGTAAGATCATAGAGATTATAAAGAATGCCTTTAACCAAGAGATACATTAGCGATTGTAAGATCTTAAGGGCTAGACTCTAGGCTCAAGATGATACAAGGGTTTTGACCTTAGTTAGCAATAGTAGGATCATATGACTTGGAGTTTACCCTAAAAGAATTTAATTTGTCCAAGATGGAAAATAAAGGGATCTTTGACCAATAAAATTATAGGAAGGGTATAGGATGAAGGTTCAATATTTTTAACATACTTCAATATATCTGATTTGGTGAGCATCAAGAATAGTAAAGATGGCTCTTAATGATCATATCAATCTTTTTGATCATTTGAAATCAATTTTTGCTTCCTTTAAGCCCAGTGAATGAATTTTTTATCTTCTTATAGTTGTGGGTTATCCATCTACCCAATCTTTAGTTATGGCCACCATTTCTGTCCCTTTTAGAGTTGAACATGCATATCAAAATTAGATTCTTTTGCATATGGGTGCACACTTGGTGTAGGAGAACATAAAATATTCAATTTAGAGTTAGAGATTAAGGAGCCCTCAAGGACATCCAAAGAAAATCAAAAGGATGGAATGCATGACTCGGGACAACAGATCAACTCAAGGATCCTAGCACCTATTATGGGCTTCAAACATTGCAATATTTTGTTATACTTCAAAGGATCCATTTTATGTTTGTAATGATTATTTTTTAGAATTTTAGGATGGACATGTGATAGGTCTAGGACCTTATGGAATATTTAGGGAAAGATTAGATTTTCAAATAAAGCCATTTTGTTATTCAAAAATTCAAATATTTAAACATAAATGGCTAGCTTAGGGAATTAGAGGGAAGCTTTTATTTTCTTAAAGACTAACTATTCAACTCAATGAAAATTTGGTTGAATTAGTTGTAAAGAATTTCTATAAGTTGAGGAAGAGTCTCTATTTTGGGAAAGAGAAAAAGGAAGGCATGTGTGTGTACTGGTGAACGAACAACAATACAAGCCTCTTTATTTTCTGCAAGTTGATTGCACTTTGAATCTCAAACTCATTGGTTTTTTCTCCATATGCATTGACAGGGTCTCCTCAACCAATTTATTTTCTATTGGATGAAGTTTCTAACATTTTAGTGAATTTTTGTTCTGCCAAGTTGTAAACCAGTAATTTTGTTTAACTATTACTATTATTATGGTAGGAACCTAGAATAATGGGAATTACTCCATGAATATAAAGGCCTAATATTCATGAAATGTTGATTCTAACTTGTATTATAGATTTGTAACCATGTATGAGCAGATCCAAGTGAGATTTAAGTGATTACAGTTTAGGAACAGTTACTAAAGCATTGAAATTGGATACCCAAGTATAGCAATGGATAGCCTAGCCAAACAAGGGGTATATTTTGTGATTGAGAACATTGTGCAATGTTCATTTGATAGTGAATCCATCATCAATTTTTTTTAGAAGTGTGTAGAGTTGGGTGATTGAAAAAGTCATAGATAACAAGGGTTTGAAGACAAAATTTGGGGGTTTTGTAATTGCAGAGCACTAGAGCCTAATTCCTTTTGGATTCAGTCATTTTAAGGTAAAAGAAGATTTTGTATAGGCTTTGGAAGTACCAAGATATCATTAAGGGTTACTTTCTTTGTAAATTGGGTCATTTTATAAATTGAAAAATAGGATATCAGTCATATATAGGTATATTAGTCCATGGTAACTAGACACAATCTTTTGGTATGTTGTAGCACTCTAAAAAGAGTGTTGGTAAATGTCATCATTTTGTCAAGAGTCTTGAGTAAAGTTAAAGTGATTCACATTTTAAGTTTGCTATAAGGTCATTAAACAACCTATTAGGCTTTTGGAACAATTGAGAGAACTTTGGGGACTAGATCAGAGTCTTAAAACCCCTAAGTCTAAGTAGTTCAAGCCTATAAAACTAAACTCATAATTTTCAAGTATTGTGGAGGCCTTGACAAGTAAATTTTTTTAAACATTTGAGGTGGTCGATAGGCTAGAGTGCCTAACCCTCTAAAATTTGAAATTCTCATTGTATTTTGAATACCACTACTCTTCCCTTTGCATCAACACTTGTGCAAATCCTTCTATATCAACATTGATGTCTCCATGCAACTTGATAATTATATTTTCTTTCCTAGCTTCCAATAGAAGTTTTCTCAGTTATGCTTCAACTATAAAAGCAAGTTTTGTAATCTTTTGAAGGGTTGATCTTTCTCTAATTCTCTAGTATTGGTTCCCATGCATATTACTATAATTTCTCATGCCTTTGAGCCATTGTAATTCTCTATTGTATCTCTTTCAACCATTAACACATTGTGTAGGATCTCTTTGCCTTTGGTTAATGTTCTTGTCTATATTCTACAATTTGCTTGACTGCATCTATTATGGCATTTGAATAATATTCAGTGAAGTTTCTTCCTAGAGAATTCTTTCGTCGTCTAATCTATATATGCTTGTTGGATTAAGGAAGGTCTAAATCTATATTCTTTGATGTTATAACTAGTTAAATGTGCATTTTATAGGCATAGATAAGATCAAACACTATATTTTGGTGCACCACCTCCTTAGAATAGATTAGGTAGTTTTTTTATATGCATTCCTTCTCCCTTTTCCTCTCCAAGAGCAGTTTGGTCCATCTTGATAGTAAATGAAGCCAACCTTCTCTAGAGACTCAACCTCATAGTTCAAGTCCCATAGCTTGGAGGTTGTTTCCATGTTTCACAAGGTTGTCCTTAGGTAAAAAATTTGGGCAAGGGTGTAAACTTTTGTTACAACAATTTTTGGCATACCCGGTGGGACTATTTTCAGAATATTTCAAAGCCTACTGGTGTCAAAAAGAGGAGAATATCAAGTTGATGCTAAGAAGATAGTGCTTCTCTCAGTGTTCTAGGCCTTCAAGAGGCTCATTTCCATAAAACACTTGGTGACTCTACTCCCTTCATATCTGGTTCTAGATCAAGTTGTAGTGATTCATGCCTCAAGCTAAAACAAGGGCATCTTCTAAAGGTAAATTTTAGTACCAAGAGCTTTCATTTTCAAATCCTAGAAGATTAAAGACTAAAGCATCTTTATCACTAGTTAGGAGTATAGAGGAAATGCATACCCCTACAAGATCAATCTCCACTCCTCTTGTTGTGAGATCTCAACCTAGAGTACCCTCTAATCATATCAATAGACCACTTTCTTGTATGGCTAGAGATCATGATATTTCCACCTTTAATGGTGGAAGTCCTCTTTTGTTAACCCAAAGACATGACATACCATTAGCTGCACTTAAAAGTATACCTAAATTTATTAGTGAAACTTCCATATCTCCCTTAAAACACATTCAAGAGGTTGTAAATGTCTGCAATATCCATGGTATTATAGAAGATGATATGACCATTAGACTCCTAGCTTCATCCTTAAAAGTGAAAGCCCTACAATGGTACACAGGTCTACCACATTGTTCTATAATGGATTGGGATGGGTTAGGAGCAGGACTATGTAAACATTTTGAGGAAAAAAGAGACCATTTGTCACTTTTAGAATAGCTAACTACTATAAAAAGAGCCCCCCCATGAATGTATGACTCATTTCAACTACAGATTCCAAAAAACATGGGACAAAATACCTACTTTAGTGAAGCCTAACCTCAGTAATGTCTTCTTGCATTACCTCAGAGCCTTTAATAGTGATATTGCCACTACAATCAAAACCATGAGAGGAGACACATTACTTGATGCTTATGAAATAAAAATAAGGGCAAGAAAACATATTGATACAAGGAGAAAACTTAGCTCCAAGGCCTCCTATGCCTTTCTTTCCTGATATCCCTGTTGGTGTTTTTAAACTACTAAGAAACAAAATGCTCAATACTAAGATGACATTACTGACACAATCTAAAGACTAGCCAATTCTTATTAACAATTCTCTATGCAAACCATTTTTGCCCAACTTCAACAAAACCAAGGGTGGTTTTCTACTCTTCAGGCTCTGCAAAACCAGAGTGGGTATACCTAGGGATGATTCAAGACTGGGAAACACTATATGAGGAATATTTTAGTTTCATTCTAATTCTCATGTCAAATCCTCAAATACATGCATAATTCATGACAATTTGCTAAACACATCCCATATAACAGATCTGGCCAAAATTCTTCTATTGATCTGCAAATGTTCTTAGCAATAGTGGCTAACCGAAGTTAAAAAATTCCATGCAAAAAAGTACAAGCCAACTTTGAAAATCTTTAGGAAATAAAAGTAAAATTGATTATAATTCTGCATTTGAAAACCATTTATGATAAATTTCTCTTTCAGCTAAATCAATTTGACCAATGCCTAATCCATTGGGGTTCAGAGTATACAACAAATCCTTAGATCTAATTTGTTTCCTTACAACAAATTTTATCAGCAATTCTTATTAGAATTCATCATTCAAAAATCCTTTCCCCTACTATAGAAATCTTATCAAATTCATAAAAGCTTTTACTTAATCCATTGAATTAATAGCAGCGATGAATAGATATAGAACCTAACTGGATTGCATTCAATTGCACAAGCCTTTACTTATACAATATCAAGATAACCAAGTAATCAAAAGGAGACAAGATTAAGAAAGAACTGATATGGGGACAACTCATAATTTGTATTCATTTTCTTTGAAAATTGTATACATTTATAGTAAACTCAGAATGACCTTAGGAAGAAACACAGGGATCATTCTATTATTCATGTATTCTCAGGAACTAACAGAGAAAATACATCACAAACTTGCTCCAAAAAATAAAAAATAGAATTCAGACCCCTTTTTGTAGCCTTGGAATCTCACTTATATAGTGTGAGATGCAACAACCTTTAGGCTAAGAGAAAATGACAGGTGTCTTTTACAAAGTTTTACATACACCCATCACAACAAGACAACATTGTGAATAACAAAAAGATTGGTACATTGAATATTCCTTTGTGGGCCCACTTCTATTATTCCCTTTGGAAAGAAAAAATATTATGATCAGATTCCTTTAGTGCTTTGGTTCCTTAGGATAGGTAGCCATCAAATGTGATAGTGATGAGTTATCTCCTACTACTTGAGGATCCTCTTTGTCTTTATCATCGGTGGCAGAGGTGGCTTCTACTTTTGTACCCTCTTCTCTATCCTCATCCTCCACCTTATCACCTTTTTCTATTTATTCTGAAGACAAAAACTCTTCTTTCCACTTATTATAGGTGATATCTTCCATCCAATCAAAATTCAAGGCTTCTCTTTGTACAGTTATTAGGGAATTTGCAATTGCCTCCATATCAACTAATTCTTTTCTGATAGAGTTATAGAATATCTACACTTTAACGAACTCCTCATTTGTCATAGCCCATAAAAAGTGTCTAGTTTCATTTATAACTTTATTTATCCTCTCACAAAAAATCTCATCTAACTCCCTTTTCCATTCCTCCTTTTCCTTTATTTTATCAACTGACTTTAGAGCACAAGGGAATAAATCAAATTTTTCTGCAAAATAGTTGGAAAAACAATTAGTTAATCTTCTATAGAAAGAATCTTGCTTATCATCAAAAACTTGCTATTTATTTAGTAAATAAAAAATTCCTTCTATCTAATGATAGGGCAGTTGGATGACAAATATATGCATAGTAGTAATATCTTCATTTCTTTCTGTCTACCTCTACACAAGAGGTCTAAATATAGCTTCATCTCTCTTTAATTCATCCTTGATGGATGTAATCCTTTCCAATAAATCAAAAAATGATGACCACTCAATTCTATCTACTAAATACATTATACCCAGCCTCATTTTCTCCTCAAACTGATTATTTAGTTCTACATGCATTGCATACAACTTATTCTTTTCTTCTTCAAAATCCTCTGCAGTCTAGAATTGTGGTCTTTCAGGGGTATCTGGTACCTTAATAATTGGAGTGGACTTGGAAGGCTCAATAGGTGGCCTAGGAGGGTATGCAATCATGGGTTTACTAGTCTCTCCTATTTTTCTTTTCCCCAGTACCTTCTCCATTTGGGATACTTTGTTTTCCAATGATTGTATCTGCATACCCCTTTCCTCATATGCTTTCAAAACTTCTTCAAACCTAGCATTCAGTTGGGAAAATCTATCTTCTTCCTGGCCAGATACAATACTATCAAATTTTAACATTTTCGAGGCCATTCCTATTATCTTCTTACTACCTACCTCACCAACCTTGAAAACTGTCAATGCACAAATATGCTCTATAGTGGAAATTTCTCGCATTCTGGTCTTGTCTCTTTTTTCAATTGACCAAATAACAAGGGCTTGGTGGTCATCACTAAATTTGACTCCTCTCTGAGCCTATAATACTTCTTCTTCAGTTTTAAACTGGATGTCCTTTTGCTTCCTGATTGAATAAAAATCCATGGCATTCACTATATCCCATTCAGGCAAAATAAGGACTCCTAAATGTTTAATTATTTTCCTTCCAGCCTTAGGGGTAAATTGAGCAAAATCATTCAAAAATTTAGACTTTACCTCCTCCTTAATAGCAAAATCTGATTTATTAGGTTGTTCTACCTTTATTTTTTCATAAGTCTTCTCAAAATTTCCTATATTTAGCCTCCACAAAAATTGTGCAAATGCTCTCGACTTCACAAAAATTTCATCATTAATAAACCTATCAGAGGCTTGGGCAACTATAGGGTCAATCTCCTTACCTTGGTAATCAGCAATGGTTAAATCCAAGGAAGGTGTAGGTGGCTCCTGAGGCTCTCTAATCTCCAAATATATGGAGGTAACAATCAAATCTCCCTCTCCACCAATTTGTCTAAGTTGTTCTCTCAGGGATGTTTCATCATTAATTCTAATTGGAGACTGGCTTGGCGAATATTGTTCCACTTGGGAAGAAGACCCTTGCTCTAATTTTTGCCTTTTTGGAGAGCTAGCTACAGATGGACTTCCTGACCTTGGCCTCTGATGCAGGGGTGCCTATTGCACACTTTGAACCATGATATAACCCACCCTTCTCTGCAATGTATACTGGCCAGGTGCCACTATATTTTTGCTACTTATTTTCTTTTGTACTTCTGCAGCCGTGTCTGGATATGCCTTGACATATGCATCCTTCTTCTCATTCATGGCTTGTATTATCACAAAAAAATTATTCATTAATGCTTGTATCTTGGCTCCCCAATATTTCTTTTCTTTCAACGGGTCATAATGGAGGCCAAAGGCATTAATAAATTCTAGGGTTTTCCTATATACTATCCATTTCTCCTTTCTCAATTCCTACTCTTGTAGAGTAAAAACATTTTTGATCACATCCTCCAGATAGTACACTTGTTGCACCATGTGGGAAGCTTTTGTTCTCTCTCTTAAGAGATTATAGAATCCTTCAGGGTCAATAAATCTGGCATGAGATTCTGCCATGTTATATTTATCTAAAAACAAATTAGGGTGCTTCCACCCTTTCTTGACAAAAAAAAATCATGCACTATAGTAACAATTGGAAAGAAGGTACCCTTCTTAAATAATTCTGTCTCATCTATAGTGCCTATCTGCCATAAAAGGTCAACTATCCCTATCTTCAAAGGCACATGGAAAGGTAGAACATGAGGCTTTCCAAAAAAGCCATATACTCTTATAACTATTGAGACATTATAAGGGATCATATCCCCCTAGTTATGACTAACCAGTAGCTCTTGTGCATGGTCCTTGGGTCTGACCAATTCTAACAGTGCTTGTGGAATTCTAGGGCTATCTCCTCTCAAAAACAATCTAAGCTTTGATGCAAAATATCTATCAAACCTCACATAATTGGCATCTATGGCTTTTGAGGTCATATCCACACTCCATAACTGTACTAGATTCCTCTCACCATCCCTGGTTGTTTCTAGTTCCATACCCTTGGAGAAGAAGGTGAATCCCTTGTACAAGCATACATGCATAAGCAATGAATACCAAAATAATTTGTTAACTTTTCCCCTTACTATCCCCACCAAACTATTTTGAATGTCTTTTGCAAGGAAAGTGGCAAAATCTAGAATAGTACATATTCCAAATTGAAGAGTTTGAGCCATTATGAGAACAATTGAGCTTGGGATCTGCTCAGCTTCATCAATCCCAAAAATTGTGCAAAGAGAGGTATATAATGCCTAAGCCCTAGGGTTAAAATATCTTTTCAATAATGACTTAGCAATATTAGTAGTAATCATAGGTAAGGTTCCAACTTTAGAAGCATGCTCCTGCAATGGCCCTATCCTCAACTATATTCTTTGTGCATCATATCGTTCTTGTAAATCATCCATATCAATGATTTCATGTACAACATGGTTAGGGTTAAGGTTGAAAACTTCACTGAATAGCTCAGGGAAAACCCTAAAAAGATTGACTCCAGAATGATTTTTCACCCATCCTGTAGTAGGATCATATTTCTTTGTCAGATCATTTAATAGATCACTATCAAATAAAACTGAAGGAACTATTAATTTTCCAATGTCAAATTCCTAGACATTACTCATGGAGGTATCTAAATTCCGTTCTGAGAACCATTTCTTGAACAATTGCAAACCCCTGATAGAGACTTGGGCATCTCTTACCTAGTTTTCCCTATCATAGAAGCCTTCAACCATAGCTACCCTAAGGTTCTTAGGAATGAGTTCCCTCCCTTTAGTTATTTCATTTATTGATAAGGGAAATTATTCTGGGAAATCATGATGCACAACCCTTTTTAAATAATTAGTTTGCCTAGAAAATTCCTTTCGTGGAGGCATTTTAAAATTCATACTCTTACAACAACAAATTCTTGATTTTTACAAGTTATAGATTACTTACTCGCTAAATTTTCCCTTCTGTCTCTATAATTTTCTCTGCAAGTTTGCTAAAAACCTTGAGAAATTTTGTGCCCTTGCTCTGGAAATCCTTTTTGCTTTGAGAAAATCTACAATTGTATGCTTCAATAATGGCAATTTTTCATGTTATACCAGTGAATTGAGGTTGCATGAAGGAAACTTTGAATCATATTAAATTGTGTAACCATTACCTCCAATTTGCAACCAAGTTTGAATCCAATCCATCGATTTTCATCAGATTAGATTGCTCCGATTTAAAAGGCAACAAGTTTTATGGCTTTAAAAAACAAGGCTTCATGTCACAATACCGCTTGCTCACATTTCTAGTTAAATTTCTTGCACCTTAGAATTGAGGGGAAGCTCTGCTCATTGATCAAGATAAGATTTTTTTCAAAATAAAATAATGCAATTTAGGAAAATGTCATAAAGTTTATCAAAAGATTAATAAAGGCATCTTTGCATGGATAAAACTTTAGGATAAAAATGTCCCACCAAAATTTATTTGAAATGATACTTCCTAAGGTTTTCATAGGCTAGGGACAAACAAGGCAAAGCACAAGGTTATTTGGAAAATCTTTTGCCTAGGGTCTTTTGACCAAATTTTAAGTTCCTTTGAAATGCACAGTTAGGGTTTTTCACTGCTGAATACAACAAAGAAGGGTGGTGAAAAACTAGGCCAACAATCCTGAATCATGAACCAAAAATAGCCCCTATTTCCACAACTCCCACCTCACTACCCCTTGCTCTAGCCCCTCAAGCTTCCATATCTTCAAATGGAATGGATGAAATCAAGGAGATGATGCAGTCTATGATGTTGAGCATAGATAAAAGATTGCAAGGTCAAGAGAAGAAGTTGGTGTAGACACCTAAATCTGATTACACAATAAGTAATCTTAATTAGCTATATCTGAAGACATTATTGGTTAAATATTTATTATTTAATTAATTAATCATTATCTTGTAGTTAATTAATTAATTTAATTAACTATAGTCCAATTGATAAAATCAAATGATAACCCAAAATCAAATTATCAATTAAATCCCTAATCCTCTATTAAATTAAATGAATTCTCAAATCTATTTAATTTAATCCCATATCCCCATTTTATTAAATAAATCATTTAATAAAATATCTAAACCCTTAAAACATCCTTAAACCCAACTTTTACTCCTAATCCAACCCATTCACACATACTAACCTCACTTAGCCACCTAACTAACCCATCCCATCAAAGCTAAGCCACTTGCTCCCTAACCCCCTTCTTAAGAAAATCCTAATCCCCCTCTTAAACATGTGCACAACTTTAAGCAAGTGTTAAGACTTGCTAACCCAAGCTAAAGTCAACAATCTCATCCTCACCCTCACCCTCAAGAATTTACGGCTCTTACATCCCCCTTTACGATTCTTACACCCCTCTTACATACTCAACCTCCCTCATTGCTCCTTTGACCAACCCTTATCCTATCCTCTCACACTCATCCTCCTTGTGACAAGTGTCACTTCCTTACTGGCTCTAGACAAGCACAATCCTTGTGCTTCCCTTTGAGTGCATCTTAGCCCTCCCTCACCAGTCTTCCATCCTTACATCCTAACCATCAATTTAACTACCCCTTGGCCTATAAATGAAACCCTCTCCCTTCACAAATATCATCCACTTTTCATGCAAAGTTATAATGCTATTTTGAGAGCCTAAAAACTATCAAAATACCATCATAATGCTGAAATCCCTCCATACCCTCATTTTTGAAACCCTAATCCATAGACACACTTGGTAAAAACCCCCATCCTTTGGAAGCTTGAGCACATCATGAGCACAAATCTCCATCCATTAGGGACATATCCACTTCATCATGGGTTATACCATAAGGAGACTACCATTCTTGGTTTGCTTCCTTTTGGGTGATAACCTTGGTCCAATCTTAAGTTTTAACTATTTAGTTTTGTTAATGCTTTTTTTATTAGATTAATATTCATTTTACACTACTATATTAGCCGATACATTTTGGCATACCCAGTGGGACCCCACATTCAGGTTACTATAATTATGTTTTTATTTGCTATATGTTAGACTAACCAAAATTGACATTTTGTGCTTTTGTGTGTGCATAGGTGGTCAAATAATACTTTTGTAGGTACATAGGTCTCTCATTGGAAATCATGCTCCTAGCCATAAAATTATTTTCCACTTTAAATCACTTTCATACGCACATTGTTCACGATCCTGCCACCCTAAGAACATGAACCGCTATCACAGGATTGCAACCATAAACTAGTGAGAACACAAACTGATGAAGGTGGGATAACTATTTTCCTAACCACAGTCAACCACATGTCATTAATCATATCCCCTACTTTCTTACTGACCTTATTCCCATATGAATGCCAATTTTTGCCAGCAGGATTGCTAGAAAAGACTGGTGGGAACACTTTGCCTGGTTAATCAATCCCTAAAACCCAATTTCTCCTTCCTCAAGTGAACCTATTGACCCATTTTTCCATGGGAATTCTCCCCTAAGAACCCACAGGATTACTGTTTTGCAAGATTTCTCTACAACTTTTAACTCGTGGCCTTTTTTTTCTTTTTTCACTAGTCCTTATACCTCAATTCTACAACTTTTAACCATGTTCAAGTGCCTATGGGATTGCGACCCAAACCCATGGGTTTGTAGGTTTGACCAAATTGTGGTAAATTTTGACTTTTCCCTATTGCAGATACTTTTTGGAGTAGAAAACTAATAGGTTTCTTGTAGGTTTTCGTCATTATAACTGTGTTTTAAGGCTTAAAATTGAACAAATCTTGCTTTTTCATGGAATGAATGGCTAAGTCTTTAGAGCTTTTTTTTGTATTGGAATGCTTGGATAGTTTAAGTAAATAATCCACTCTTGAATGCCAAGTATTAAAACCAAACCAAATGCAATGAACACTTTATTTAAGGTGAAAATGAACATTATGTGTAAACACTTCCATTTTGGGGCTTAAAATAAATCTATCAAATCTTGAATGCCTTAAGGATAAACTCACTCTTATTCCCTCCTTTTACAAAGCTTTCTCAATCAATTTACTTTTGTTGACTCAATTTCCTATTTGTTGAACATCACTGTAAAGTTGGAAATGAACAAATTGAATGTTAAGCTCATGTGTGTCTTCAAAAACTAATTTTTTAGGATACACTAAAGCATCCAAATAAAAATGAACCAAGTGCCTTGTGTGTTTTGAGATTGTGCCCTCTAGAACATCTTTTTCTTCTCTATTTTTTGCATTTTAAGACCTTAAAATATGCGATGCATGTATCGAAAGTTGTTAGCAAGATCATCCGTAACAATCGAGGAGTGCTTCTAGTGAGTTTATCCACCTTTGAGATTCCTTCCCCTTTGGTGAGAAGCTCAAATTGGTAAAAAGTCTGGCTAGAATATAAATGAAGGTAAAGGTAAAGTTTCTTGCTCTATCACCCAAGTTTAAGCAATGTGTTTTTGGGGGTAGCCTGAGGTGGGAATACATTCCCACAATTTTAGCATGTCTGAAATAGATTCTTAAGTGAATCACATACGTAACAACCATTTGGTGACCTATTTACAACCCTTTATTAGTCAAAAGTATCAATTTTTTTCCATGGTATGCTCATTCATATTGCAAAGGAAACAACATCCCTCAAGAATACTCACCATTGTGCTCCCTTAGTAGAGGAAAAAGGCTACTTGGGTTTCATCTCCAAGGGTCATTGTTCTTGTAGAAAGGGAACTTCTATTTGCCATGCCTTGAAAATTCTTTGATGTGTATCATTTTTCAATTGACTCTTGTATCGACTCACCTCTTCAATTAGAGGGACATATTGCACAAGAATCAGGAGACACCAAGTTGTGGGCTATTGAATAGCATATTGCAACAAAAAAATTTGACCTTAGGGATAAAGCATGTGTCTGAATTGTCTTACTTGTGCTCAAGACCCATGAAAAAAATTTGTAAAAACATACACAATTCTATGGTTTTTATCAAATCCTTTTGCTAAAGAGATCATCTATTTGTCTTTCTCAAAGTTTCTTTGTCCTTTGAGAAACTGTTTGCTCATAAATCCCTCACGTCAGAAAAATATCATCTTTGTTATTTCAAAAAGAGGTTGTTAGCAAGTCCATGCACAACAAATTCTTCCTTGTTAGTTCAACTTTCCCTTGTCCATAATTATACTTATTCCCTCAAAACAAACAAACTACTAAGCAAGTCCCAGTTACAAATCCTCTTTTTCCTTAGTCCAAAGTTTGTGCTTTTCAAAATATCCCTGTTACTTATCCTACTTGACGAAAAATAACACATTTGTCTTTGAAAGACCTCATATTTTTTTATATTTTAAAAGAAAACAATTGTTAGCAATTCCATTTGCAAACAAATTTTGTCTCCTTGGTTTACCTTTACCTTTTCCAAAACTATACTTGTTATCTCAAAAACACACTGCTAAGCAAAATCCACTTACAAACCAACCTTTTTTCTTTAGTCCAAAGTTTTTCCTTTTCAAAATGTCCTTGTTACTTATCCTTCTTGACCAAAAACAACACCTTTGTCTTCAAAATAGGATCTCCTTACTCTTAACCAAAAGATTGTTACCAAGTTCATTCACAACAAATCCTAATGTCTAGTTTTCCCTGCTTCACTACTTTACCATTCCTAAAAACTTGGCTATTCCTCACTTGGTTTATGTTTCCAACCCAAGGTTAAAAGGTGTACTTAGCATAGTCATTTCCTATCAAACCCCATAATTGCGATCAAATCCCTTAGAGTTATCTCATGTTAAGCCAGATCAAGACCAAATTGAAAAAAGCTAAACTTTGACAAATACCAGTTTACAAAGAAATATAAGTGGAACAAAAAAAACATACCCCCAACCCAAGGATTGCCAAGATAGACCAAATTGAGAAAGATTATGTAGAAATTGCATTACAAACTGAATGGGATTACAAAATTCAGAACCTAACTCTCCAACAAGGTGTCAACCATGGTGTTATCAACAACTCTAGTGTTACTTATTCTAATTAGGTCTTTCTTTTTCCACACACACTTGTGCACTTATCTCCTCATAGGATTAGTATTTCATGTAAGAACCACTACCCAATACAAGCATTTAAAATAGGATCGCCCCCTCCCATTTTTACATCAACCTTAGGTTTTCAAAGAATCCTTCACATGCATCATTAAGACCTAGTACCTTCCACCAATTAATCACCTGCTTAGAAGCATTTAACATAATTTTATTAAAACTTTGTTTCCCTAAAAGCAGTTTCTATCCATATCACCATCATAGTTATCCTTGAAACTAATAATTTTCTCATATAGGCTATCACTTGTGTCCCACATTACCTTGAGCCAAAGGTTGGGTTACACACTTGATCCTCCTTTATCTTCCAAAAATAGACATTAGCCTACCTTAGGGTTTGATACCACGATCACATTTTTTAGGATCATGCTTAAAAGAAACAAAGTCTCCTTCATTTAATACCATATCATTTAGGTTCCAAGAGTATCATTAAACACATTTGTACCTACTTTTCTTTGCATCTCAAGAAACCAATCCACCCTAGTTACACGTAGGCAAATCACTTTATCATATACACTTAGCATCACCCTTCTTACATTTTATCCTTAGGGAATTTATCCTTTCATACCACCCACCACACATTTTGGTAAGAACACATGGAAAAAGAAAGATATGGATCCTAGTCATAGCAGTAGCACAACTTAGGCTTAGCCCTACCCCATAGTTCCCATAACACCACTAGATCCACCACTAGAAATACTTAAAGACATAGGTTCTTCCATCAATATTGACACTTTAATGAGACAACCTAGCCATGCAACCATTATTAATGCCATCATAGATCAAAATAAGGAAACCATCATGGAAAATTTCTTAAGGCACAATGTTGGTGCCTTTGAGTTTATACTCCCACTACCTCCCAACATTATGGATCTTGTACATTCTCTATTTGGATGGCAACCACCATCTATAGGTTCATCTAGCCCTTATAATCCCTTCTCCTCACCCAACAGTGGGTACCAATCACCATAGACAAAACCTAAAGATTCAAATATACCCTCAACCTAGGTGACTGCTCCCATTCCACAAAACACCCATCCCATCCTCACTCAACCCTTAGTCTATACCACATCTCAACCAACCCCAAGTTTATCATCTACATCTATTTCCACCACCCATCTCCTTGCTTCACAAAATCCCCCTCTTACATCTAGCAACACTGCATTTTCCATTTCATCCCAAAGTGCATCCAATTCATTTACTACCGGCAATGCGTCCACTAGGGTCAAATACCTCATCTTCCATCCCACCCAACATCACTATCAATCCATTTTTTACTAGCCAAATTACTTTGGCCTCATTCCCTTTAGGGCCTTGGAGTGTTGGTACAACACAAGGGCCTGTCACTATGTCCATACCTCAGTCGCTATCATCCTCCACTCCTCAAGTCTATTCATTACCACCAATGACCAACTATTTTTCTATGCCACCCTTAGGCAATAGTCAAATAATCCCTCCACTACAATATCCTACTATGAACACTTTTTTCCATATTAATTACCTTTCCCCTATTAATACTTAGTTTCTCTCTCAAGTAGGGGCACAACCAACATATATTGAGAAAAGTATACATTCCTAGAGCATGGCTCGGGCATTGCCAATGCTACCATCGTTTCAGCCACAATCATCACACCAACAGTATGCCTAGGTATTCGCATAGAATTATCTAGTAGGAAAACACCCTCATACTTACCCTCCCCACCAACAGTCTAACCAACAGATGTACTAGTATGCATAAACTACATCCTAACAACCCATAGCATCCATCCCGCCAGTCATGCAACCTATTTTTTGACAACCATCATATGGAAGTCAAGGTTTCTCATATCAACCTTTAGCATCTGTTGCATACCCCACACTAGGGGCATCCATTACCCCACCTATAAAATCTGAATGAGAATAAATGAAAAATACCCTCAAGGCCCTCAAAGATGGGACAGACTCCAAAACTTTTAAATTTGAAAATGATTGTCCATATCCATTTAAAAAAGCCATCATAATGACACCATTTTCTAAACACTTTGAGATCCCTAAGTTTGATAAATTTAGAGGGAAAGGTGATCTAGTCACACATGTCAAAGAATTCTATATGCATTGCCAAGAAGTGGCCTATAATGATGTATTCCTTATGTGACTTTTTTTGAAAAGTTTAGGAGGAGCAACCCTCAAGTGGTTCTATCGTATACCCTAGGGCATCATTAAAACCTTTGCTAATCTTTCTAAAGCCTTTGTGGTTCAATATGCTCATCTTGTCGAGACTGAATTATCTATAGTTTACTTAGTTCATACCAAGCAAAAAGGAGGAGAAAGCATTGTAGAATACTTACAACATTGGCAAACTCTCACAACTAGGATGTCATGTACCATCCCAGAATGTCACCTTGTCAAAATGTTCATAAATAATGCACATCCTAGTCTTGCCCATCACATGGTTATGAACTACTTAAAAACATGCAAAGACATTAAGGAAAAAGGGATGGGACTCGAACAAGGGCTCATCAAAGATGGTGTCATCAAACTTTACAAAGAAAACACCCAAGACTAAGGCCCAAGCAATGAAAAAACACTAGATTGGAATAAAAACAAAAACATAGTGACAGATGGAGTCACCAACACTCGACATGTTCATATCATTGGGGTAGCTACCAATATTCCCACCATATTTTGTCAACAATGTTATCAACAACAACCACCTGTAAATCAACAACTACCTATGCAGAACAATCAACAAGTACCCGCCCATCAAAATCAAACTAATGCTATCACACTTTTGGCTAGACCTAAACCATGTGTTCAGAGACAACCACACATTTACACCCCATTTGGGGAGCCCCTTGATGCAATATTTGAAAAACTAGCCAAGGATAATATTTTTCGATATCCACAAACACAACCCTTGGAACCCAATTAGTCTAGAGCATCTTGGTATAAGGATAATGATTTCTACAAATTCCATCATGTCAAAGGACATACCACCCTTAAGTGCACGCAACTTAAGGATTATGTCCAAGACCTTATTGACTAGAAAGAGATCATAGTAGGAGCACAAGATTAACCCAATGCAGGGTTAATGATATATCAAAACACTTGGCCTCCTCATAACACAAACATAGGAAAATCATCTACCAACACTCCTACCAAAAAAATTGACAATGCTCAAAATAATTAGGGCAATAACTCAGATAAATTTCAAAACTATACCTCAACATATTTGGACTATGGGAGCCTTATTGAGTGCATATCACAAGTTGAGTCATCTATCAATGTTATAAACATCAAAGGCCTAGATACCTAATATGCAGTTACTACTTGCCGAGCTTGACTTAATATAGCTGGCCCATTTGTGTCTACACCATCAAGACCACCCCCATCCAAAACACCTTCATCAGGATCAACCTCATTAGGATCACTGTATAATATCTTGGAACACCTTGGAAACATGCCAACTTAGATTTAAATTCTAGATCTCTTACGAACAGGCCCACTTTATCAAGAGATCCTTGATAGTACTCTCCATGAGTCACACGTCTCCACTGACATAAATGCCACTGATTTTTGCAACTTGGTCAGCCATCTTTTCACATCATGTGCTTTGTTCTTCAAGACCTCTGACATCCCAACAATTGAATCCAATCATATCCTACCATTTTGCATTGTTGTCATGGTTTCTGACTTTGCAGATATTATTAATGAGGTAATCTCCATCAAATCATATGACAACTTGGAGCACACCACTGAAGGAACCATCTTTCTCCCTCTTAAAGTTGGTCCCACCACTCAAGAAATAGTTTTTAACATAGTCAATATTAACCTTCCATACAATATCCTCCTTGGCCGATCATCGATTCATGCCATGAAGGCCATTCCATCCACATACAATTAGTGCATCCAATTTTTGCATAATTGCACTGAGGTAACCATTCATGCAGATCCTAAACCCTTTGCTTATTACAATGTGGTCGAAGCTTCATACACCAACCATTGCCCTCAAATCAAAATTGGGCACACCAGGACTAGTTCCTCTAGCTTCTACCATAATCTGGATACCATTTTAGCCTCCACTCTTTCCATGGTTAAGATCAACTACCAAGGGTGTGGTAAATACAATCTCATAGATGCTTTTTCTATCAATGCTCTACCACTTGATTCACATACTCAAGGGTTCTTGACACATCAAGGGCCATGGTCAGATATGACCTCTTAACTCAGACAGCTAGGACCTAACACATTTATTACCAAGGGCATCCTCAATGGAGAGGAAACTAGGCCAAACATTAACACATGGCTATACGAGGAGCCACCTCCTAAAAGTGAAGAACTTCTTGATCACTTTAAACAAAAATATCCTTGGTCACATCACCTTGCCACTGAGCAATGGGATTATTAAGGAGGTGGTTTGGACCATCTAGAATTAGGCATTAGATAGCCTATTGAAGCATACCAAGAAAAGAAAAACAAAGGCTTAGGTTATGGACTCCTCGTAACTGGGGTCACTACGAAAGAAGGCCATGCCTTCAAAAACATCTAAAACAATCCTATTGAGGTCAAAGACATTTTTGAAGAGGTAGAAAAGAAAGCCTATGACAATATCTTCCTTGATAAAATTATCTTAGGAGCCTCTATGCTCTGTCAATTATCCTTAAATCTTATAGACCTACCACTCATTCACCCTAAACTCATTGATTAGGACCAACCAAGTGTTTTCCATGTTGACAAATTCTCTATAGAGCATGCACTTCTTAAATTCATGGGGGTAGAAAAATTGCATAAATGATTGCAACCACCATCAGCATACATCTACAAACTAGATCCAATAGGTTACTTTGGGGAGAAGGAAATCTCCAGTCACAAAATTGAGCTGAGAAATGAAACAAAAAAGAAAAAAAGAAAAAGAAAACCATCCTCCAGTGCAAAATTCTCTGGGGCGCCATTGGATGATTAAAAAAATGAAATAAAAATAAAAGATGTATCTAATGGTGAAAACCTCTTAGAAGCACCTAAGGATGAAGATTTCATCCTTCCCCCATAGGATCGTAGGCCTCCCATATCTTCTGTCTTGATAGAGGAAACTAGACTAGTCAATATCAGTTTGACTAAGATACCACATATCACTATATCATGACATCTCTACCACCTGAATAGGTAGATCTTCTTTTCAAATTACTCTATAAAAATGTTGGTTGCTTTGCATGGTCCTATCAAGACATGCTGGGGTTAGAGCCCAAGTTAGTAGTACACCATCTGGCTATGGATCCAAAGGCCAAACCTGTCAAGAAAAAGCTCTGTAAGATGCACCCCAAAGTTGCTTTATTATTTAAAGTGGAGTTAGACAAATTGCTAGAGGCTAAGATCATTCACCCAATTGACTATTCAAAATGGATCTCCAACATGGTACTTGTCACAAAACCTTCTGGTGACATCAATTTTTTCACAGACTTTAGAAATCTCAACAAGGCTTGCCCAAAGGATGATTTCCTATTACCAAACATAGACATGATTGTTGATCTCACTATAGGCCATGAGATCTTATCACTCATGGATAGTTTCTTTAGATACAATCAGATTTAGATAGTAGAGGAAGACTAGCATAGGAAAACATTTACCACACCTTGGGGGACATTCTATTATAACATGATGCCATTTGGGTTAAAGAATGTTGGGGTAATATATCAATGCGCCATGAAATTCATCTTCCATGACATAATCCATAAGCCTCTTGAGGATTATGTAGATGATATTTTAGTTAAATCTCTTAATGCCCTTGATCACCTATCTCATCTCAAGGAAGTGTGTGATTGATTGGCTCAATATTGTCTCATGCTCAATCCTAAGAAATGTGTCTTCAATATTACCTTAGGAAAGATCCTGGGATTCATTGTATCACGATGTGGTATTGATATTGATCTTAAAAAAGTCAAAGCCATCATGGATATGGCCCCTCCTAAGACATTTAAGCAACTTCATTCTCCTAAGGGGAAACTACAGTTTGTAAGATGATTCATCTCCTAGCTTACGGATAAATACCAACCATTTACACATCTACTAAAAAAAGGATTAGAACTTCAAGGGGACACCACTTGCTAGCACAACTTTGAGCTCATCAAGAAATACTTGGCTAACCCACCTATTTTGGTTCCTCTAGTTGCAAGGTGTTTTCTCATATTATACATTACAGCTACTCCCATTGCATTGGGTGCTCTTCTAGCATGACTTGATGGTACAGGAAAGAAAAAGGCTATTTAGTACATTAGCTTGAACTTAGTTGGCTATGAGCTCAATTATACACCAATGGAAAAGGCTTGCTTAGCCATGGTATTTGCCACTTAGAAGTTGCATCATTACATGTTGAGCCACACTGTGCAACTCATATCCAAAATTGATCCATTAAAGTATATGTTGTCACACACAATACTCATAGGGTGCCTAGCAAAATGGGTCATGTTTCTTAGTGAATTTGACATCCAATATGTTGATAGAAAGGCCATCAAAGGCTAGGCTATAATAGATCACTTGGCAGGTCCTAGATCACCCTCTCATAATGGAATTCCTAGATGAACACCTCTTTTTAATAGGAGAAAAACCCTCCTAGAAGCTATACTTTGATGGATCTTATACATTCCATGGCTCTAGAGCCGACATACTTTTGGTCACACTTTTAGGAGATTACATTGCTAAATCTTTTAAACTATAGTTTCAGTGTACCAACAACATCTCAGAGTATGAGGCCCTTATTGCAGGACTCAAGATAGTAGTTGAGTGGAACATCACATAGCTATAGGTCTTCAAAGATTCACAACTCATTATGAAATAGGTTATGGATGAATATTAGACCAAAGATGACTAGCAACAACCTTACAAAGAGTTGGTCAATCAATTGAGGGATCATTTTACTCAAATACAATTCATGTAGATACCTAGGTTGCAAAATAAGGCTATGGATGCCATGACCACTATTGGCTCACTTTTAGAGATCTTTTGGGAGGCTATACAGTATGAATTCTTAGTTTAGCAGCGACATGAGCCTACATATGAGAATGATGAATCAACATGGGTCTGTATCTTGGTTGGCCATAAATCCCCATGGTACAAAAAAATTCATGCTTACCAACAAAATGGTATCATATCTCCCCATCTCACGCAAACCCAATGCCAAAACCTTATTCATAGAGCTTCCTATTATACTGTTATAGCTTAAACCCTTTATCATTGTGGCTATCATGATACTCTCTCTTGAATTTTAGACCAAAATGTGGCTATGATGGCTCTCAAAGAGGTACATGCTAGACTTTGTGGTGGTTACATGAGTGGGAGAGTTCTAGCTAAGCTAATCCTATGGGTAGGATATTATTGGCCCACTCTAGAGCATGATGCATGTGACTTTGTAAAATGGTGTCTACCCTATCAACAACATATTAATCTAATCTGAGCCCCCACTCAAGATCTACAACCTATTGCACTACCATGGCCACTTGCATGTTGGGGGTTTGACCTTGTTGGTATTATAGCACCTCTCTCTTCGGAAGGACACAAGTGGATAATCATCGCCACTAATTATTTAACTAAATGGGTAGAAGTAGTCCCCCTTGTAATTGCTATAGGAGTTCAAGTGTCCAAGTTTATTCTCTATCATATCATATGTTGCTTCAGCATCTCAGCTACCATTTTTACTGACCATAGAGGTAATTTCAAAAATCTCAATATGGAGGAATTGTGCACATCCCTTCATATCCATCACCATTTTTCTAGCCCATACTTCCCACAAGGTAACAGTCAGGTGGAGGTAGCTAATAAAACCCTACTCAAAATCCTAAAGAATTTTGTCAATGATTTTGGCCATGATTGGCATTTACAAATTAACCCTACCCTATCAGCCTACCACACCTCCTTTTGTACATCCATAGACATAACCCCATACTCCCTGGTTTATGGTGCTGAAGTAGTATTACCTATTGAAGTTGACCTCCCATCCCTATGCATTTCTTTGTAGGGCCATATATTAGATGAGGATTATAGAGTGGCTAGGCTTGCCCAGCTAGATTTACTTGATGAATAAAGGCAACAAGCTTATGACCACCTCATGGTCTACCAAAATTGCCTCAAGTGCAACTTTAATAGAAAGGTCCATCCATGCCAATTTCAAGAGGGAGTAATGGTGCTCAAAGAAAACATGAAAGTACAAGCTAACTAATAAAAGAAAGGCAAGTTTGAGCCCACTTGGCTTGGTCCCTATGTGGTCACAACCTCTTTTGGTTCAGGGGGCTATCAACTATCCAGACTTGAAGGTGTAGTCTTGAACAATCCCACCAATATCATTCACCTCAAGAAATTCTATGATTAAAAATCCTCAGTGTATCCTTCCCCCTCAAGTTGTAGTAGGTAGAAGAGAAGAGGAATAGAAAAAAAATAAAAAAATTGTAAAGAGAAATAAGAATCCAATGGTGAAAACTTGGCAATTCAAGTGCCTTGGATAGATACCCTGGTGAAAACCTAGCAATTAGGTGCCAGGTATACATAACCTTTCTATTATCTATGAAAGACCTACATCTCCCCATCCCCCCTTCACACCTCATATTTTGATTCTTCAAGGTGTTCCAAGAAGTTTCACCCTTACACCCCACGATCTCATGTCGTATTTTTCAACACCTCACCTAGATCCTGTATTATATCTGTAGTTCATATATCTACCCTTTCCTTGTACTCCACCACATGTATCATATCAGGTGTATTCTATTCTTTTACTCTACTGCACATATCATATTAAGTGTATTTTCTCCTTGTACTCTACCACATGTATCATATCAGGTGTATTTTATCCTTGTACTCTACCACATGTATCATATTAGGTGTATTTTATACATGTACTCTACCACAAGTATCCTATCAGGTGTAGCTTATTCTTTTGTATTAATTCTATGTATCATATCCCTATAATAATAGAGTATCCTATGTATCGTATCCTTGTAACAATAGTAATAGCATATGTATCATATCCTTGTAAATGAAAACAATATTTTGTGTATCATATCCTTGTACTAATGTTGGTCCTTCATGCATCATGCCTATGTAACGAATGTCTATATTACAACAATGTTATCTCCTCATCTTGAGCTGTACCCCTTTGTACACATACCTACTATTGTCTTCTATCATATGTTCCAGAGTCCCCATCCATTTTATAGTTATGCTTGTACATTTTTCAAATCTTATCACGACACCCTATGTCACTCGCCTATCATCTATAGGAATGAATCATCATTCCTTTTGTCACTATCCTAAATGTACTATCACTAAGTCCTTTCCAACCATTTTCATCCTTATATTTGAAATGTCAATATCTAGTTATCTTGATCTCTTTGGTAAAAGGTTACTTTTTTCGCACATTTGGTTCTTTCTTATGATTTTAGTTTTATCTTGTATATCTTGATTGGTTGTTTCAAGGTTATTTTTTTCATTGTTCCCTCCTCATGGTCACCATGATCTTCCATATCATGGTGTGCTTTGATTGGGACAACTTAAAAACATGGTACCGACCATAGTTTTTTTCTACTTGTGAGTTAGTCGAATATCACCCTTGCATATCCCAAACATGTTTTCATTTATGATCAAATGATGGAGTTGGGTGATATTGTTTGCTTATGGATCACCCAACATTGTTTCCACATTAATTTCTCTGGGACTCATGTGTGATGTTGGGGAAATCCTTGCGTGCTTGTTTTAGTTAGTCCTATGTAATATTGGGGAAAAGGCCTTGATGTTCTTAGTAACCTTGGCATCTCCCTAATATTCCTATATCAAATAAAGTTCTCACACTACATGGTGGTACTTCTTTGCAAAGTACCTCACTCTCAATCTTCTAGTATATCCCCTTCCTATCACCATTTTCTCCCATACAACAAATTACATGATCCTATTATCCCTATACACATCCATATTGACCCCCTCCTACACATTTTCTTAGCCTCCTATCCTCTCGTCCCCTGCTCCCTCATAACTTTTATCCCCCATGACCTAACCTTTTCCTTGTCATCCCACTCTCCTACTTAAATCCCATCCACTTGAGTCTTCTATACATGTCCTATTTAAAGTTGTGCATATTATTCCTACACCTCTGACCAAGGTCATGACCAATCAATGATATGATGTATCATTTTCCTACACTCCACATCTATTTCCCTATTACTTTCCTTCCCTTTCCTATCGTAACCAATTGTACCCTCTTTCTTTACATCACCTATCTCTTTCAACCTTCAAATCTTGCCATTAGTAGAATCTTTCGATTCAAATTCCTTATCATCAAATATTGAGCTATCTCCATAATCCTACTCTTACAACTTCTAAACCCCTATGCTATGATTTTACCATCCATCATGTTATGTTCTTTAACATAGTTCAATATCCTAGCCCTAAGTTCATCTATCCTATGCTTGACTATGAGTTTGTTGGTCAATAATTTTCCAACATCATGCCCTTCAGAGTCAATATCTCCTATGTTTTAAAGTTCATTCTTTATCATAGATCATTATCCTATTTGGCATTTTGTTTATCCTATCTCACCATCATAAATTTTCTTGTATTTCATTTTTTACCATCATTGATCATGTCTATTTATCTCCCAACATCCTAGTGTTCAAATTATTTACCATATTGTATTATCCTAGATTGTGTTCATTTACCCTTATCATAATCTAGATTTATCTTATCATATTTCCCCACCATAGATTTTTTCGTTCATCACATATTAGCTATGTTTCTCATATTTTATCATCATAATCTTTAGTTCACTTATCATATGTTCTCATCATAACTTTTCCTTCAATTATCCCATTTTTTAACTATTCATTTTAAATTATGTGTCATCATCATAAAACTCACATTCATGTTAGCTTAGTTTGTACTCACTATCCGAGGTTATGTTCATTTTATCATTTGTGTTCGTAAGTCATTCTCATAGTTTATGTTCATTTTATCCTCTTTTATCATAGTTTAAGTTTCTTTTTAGCATCATCATCATCATAAGTTAGATATGTTAATCATGTTTCCTCATCATCATTTTTTAGTTCACTTCTCATATGTTATCATCCTAGCTGTAAGATCATTCATCCCATTTTATCTTCACAGTTCACATTCATTTTAAAGGTGCTCCATAACTCATAAAAATCACATTCATTTTATCATTGTTTGTGTTCATTTACTCATATTAGTCATTATCATAGTTTATGTTCATTTTATCATCTTTTACCATAGTTTAAAATTTCTTTTTAGCATACACACAATTTTTCAGAAAACAAATCTCATCATCATAAGCACATCAAATCCTACATCACAAATATCTCAACACTACCAAAAAAAATCTCATCATCATAGGCACATCAAATCCTACATCAAAAATATATCCGTACTATCAAAACAAATCTCATCATCAATAATACATCATCTCTTGCACTCGCTGCCTATCAACACTATCCATACAAAACACCTCATACTGCCCATCACATCATACATCATAAACTATCAAAACAATCAAAACCTATCATCATCAAACACCCTATCCTACAACATAACATAAACAGTGGTATCCGTACAAATCCCATCATCAACAACATATCTTGCATGACAAACTATCAGTCACATCATATATCTTATAAACATCATATCCTACATCAAAAGTGCATCAGTCTCTTGTGCGCATCTAAGAACCATCCACATCATAAACATAAGCATGACATCATACATCCATATCCCACCCCAAAGAATGATCCACTCTATATATATCTCATCCAAAAAGAAGAAAGAATCAAATCACTCATCCCTACAAAAATCTCAAATATCCATCATAGTCCCAATGTCCAATGTCCATATCATACAAATGAATCCTATCAAGACATTAGGTTTTCCCCCACATAAATACATCAATTGGTAGATCCACACAAATAATATATCAAAAACTAGCATATCACTAATCTCCCTCCTCTGCTATCTCCTCATCATGAGACTCATAAGTGTCCCTCTCTATCCCTAGTACTACTGGTGGTGGCCTCATCCATCCTCCTCCTATCCCTGAGCTCTATACCTCATCCCTCCTCCCACTCAACCCCATGTCTTGCCTCTGGCTCTACCCTGTTCTATGGCTCTACCCTATATGGTAAGACTTGCCTATCCTCTATGAGCCCCTAGTGCTCCATCCACTCTCTCCCCCTCTACCTTGCATGCTTGTATGAGTCCCAACTATCCATGACCATGTCAGACATCTATAATTCTCTATCTGGTCTACTAGGACCACTGCATGGTACCTCCACTAGTAAAATCCTACTCTCTCTCTCTCAGCTCCTCCATCTCTCCCTATAATCTCCTCAACTCTTCCATCCCTCCACCACCACCACCTTCTCTCTTAGGGTCACCACCTCCACCACCAGTCTATCCTGCTCTTGCTACATGGCATCCAATCTTGCCTATACTACCTACCTCTCCAAGCTTACCACATCTAATCTCCCTTGCATCCACCCAACCTCCACCCAAATTGTCCCCACCTCTATCCTTGCCTTATGTGCCTATCCCTATGCTATATCACACTCCTTTCATAGCTAGTCCTTCCTTATCCTTTGCTAATCTCTCTCTCCTACTGTGTATCCTATAGTAGCTAGCTAGTGGCATCATGGGTCTACTGCAAGGACACATATCAGGTCACCGGTCCATCACCCTCTCCCCTTGATGAAAAACTACCCCCATCTCCTCAACCTACTAGCCTCTATGGCCTCTACTCATCGTACCCCTATAGTCTGCTCTCCTCTGCTAGTCTCTCCTCTCTTCCACTGTACCCCTCTCTCATCCTACCTCCCTACCCTCCACCTCTGTCATGCTAGCCCCTCCTCCTATACTGCGGCCTCTGCTTACCATCATAGCCTTCTTGCTATATATTTTCCCTACCTAGCTACTCATGCTAACTCCCCTACCACTACTATTTCTCTCATCATCTAGGCTCAACTTACTAGCCTTGATCACATGAACTAGTCTCAGTACTCCTATGTGGAGCTTGCATTTTCTACCTCACCAAACCAATCCCACTATTGTGGCTCTAACTATTGCTAGGCTTGAAGTAACCCCTTCCTCTACAATGCTAGCTTGCACATGGTCACTAGCTCTTAAGTCACTCATTGGTACTAGTTCAGCTTGCCTAGAGCCACCTAGACCTATCCAAACTACTGCAAGGTCCTATTTGGCTAGTACTACTTTGCAATGTCCTCCTACCACCCAAAAATAAAGTATGGTGATATCATTTAGGGCAAATACTATCCCTCCTTCACCCATGGACCTAAACCCATATATGGTCTCCATATCACCATCTTGAACTCACCCACCTAGACTCATTAGTAGTTCACATCCTCTATGTGATGGTAGGTCAAAGGTTCCCCCTAGTTGTATGCTACCAACTCATCTGCCTACATGTCCCTCTGTCTGATCAGCTTGAATGCAACAATGTTCTCCCATGCCCATACTTGTAATAATGTAGGGAACTCTATAGTCCTCTCTTGCCATCTAACCCCTTGATACATAATCTGGTGTAAATCTCGATATAACTTTGACAAAATCAACAATCTCCAGGTCAATGGGACTCCTACATCCACTATTTGCATGATAACTGGTATTAGCACCAAGGCAACTCCTATCCCACTTGTATCTAGTGCAATGTACCCTGATACTAATATGTACACATAAAAATAGATCCACCTCTCTACAACCACTCAGTTCAAGTGCTCATCTAGTACAAATTGTCCTCTCAAAATTTGAAATGGAATGCTTGGCCCTACAAGTCCTTCCACTATCACCTCAAAAGTCATTTCTCTCACACCATCACTAGCGTCCCCTACACTGGTAGTCTAAAAATCCTATATACATCCTCCAAGGTCACTATCATCTTCCTTGTTGGCAAGTGGAATGTGCCTATCTCGCTATGCCACTACTCACATAGTTCTCTCACCATGGCCATATAGGTGTGTGTGTGGGGCAACCTCACTAGATATCCTAGGTCAATGGCATCTACCCTTGCCCAGTCCACTAGTGTAAGTTTCTCTCTAGCACATAGTATGACCATCTGCGACTCGCATGACACCAATGCATCTAAAGACCACTGCACATAAACTAGTCACACGATAGTTTTTGTTGTTCTATTTTTATTACATCACTTAGGTAACCAAAACCCCCCATCCTCTACCCAATCCCCCCTTTGCCTCTAACTCTTTCCCTAAAAAATTGCATTCTTTCGAGCCTATGAAACTCACGATCTTGTAGAAATATGTTCCTGTGGGATCGCTCTTTGCCTTTTTGACCTCTCAGCCTGTTTTGACTAGAGTTCCTACTGGCGCTTTCCCACATAGGCTCAACCTAGCAGTGTCACAAACCAATGTTCTCATGGGATCGCATTTGAAATTTCCCCTCCTAGTCAAAACCTATCCCATTCCCACATTGACCTAATCACTAACATGAAATGACATTCTCACATCCCTATTCATGTTTTTCCTAGCAGGATTGTGATCTTTCTACCTTACCCATGATCTCGAATAAAATTTCTACCTCAAATTCATGAGCCTGCAAAATATGATTTTCAAGCCTTTTCCTACCCTTCCCCTAGCCATTCTTGTGGGATCACATTCCCACCAATCCCACAAGCAATCCTGCCAGAACTGTGTCTGCAGGATCACATTTTCTCTTGTAGGAATGCTATAAACTAATAAAAAATAAACAATACAAGAAAGGTTTTTGACCCTAGAAAATGATCTAGCATCTACTACACTCATACTCATTGCACCATGTTTGATCAATGCTCAGGTCATCTAATCAAAGCCATCATCTTGTCCAAATCAGAGTTCCTAGAAACAATATCTCCTCATCCGTCTGAGCATAAATAACCCTTTCTAGCCCCCTTCTAGCCCCTTATAGGCGCCCCCCCCCACCTTGAGATGCCATATCATCCTTTATGACTCCTCTAGTAACCTCCTTTTTCCCCCTACCTTGTTTCTTTTTCTTGTTTACTATCTTTTTTCCTTCTTTTAGCCCTTCCATGCCCTCTTGTAGCCCTCAACTTACTTTAACTTTTTCAAGAAGTCACTGTGCCTCATTTTCTTTCCTTGCCACCTTCTTGAGGGAGCATCATGTAATCAATTCTCTCCTCTTCCACTCAAAACTGGGGCAACCTTTTTTCTTTAAAAAGTCTTCTTCACATCATTTATATTCAAACTTTTTTGAAATAGTGTTGTTCCAACACTATGTCCAAGAGGGGCAAAATGTAGACACATAAATTTGATTACACAACAGGTAATCTTATTTAGTTATCTCCTAGGAAATTATTGATTAAATATTTATTATTTAATTAATTAATCATCATCCCTAGTTAATTAATTAATTTAGTTAACTATAGTCGAATTAATAAAATCAAATGATAACCCAAAATCAAACTATTAATTAAATCCCTATTCCTCTATTAAATTAAATGAATTCTCAAATCTATTTAATTTTATCCCATATCCCCATTTTATTAAATAAATCATTTAATAAAATATCTAAACACCTAAAACATCCTTAAACCCAACTTTTACTCCTAATCCAACACATTCACCCATACTAACCTCACTTAGCCACTTAACTAACCCATCCCATCAAAGCTAAGCCACTTGCCCCTAACCCCCTTCCTAAGAAAATCATAATCCCCCTCCTTAACATGTGCACAACTTTAAACAAGGGTTAAGACTTGCTAACCTAAGCTAAAGTCAACAATGTTGTCCTTACCCTCACCATCAAGAATTTATGGCTCTTACATCTCCCTTTATAACTCTTACACTCGTCTTACATACTCAACCTCTCTCATTACTCCTTTGACCAACCCTTATCCTATCCTCTCACACTCATCCTCCTTTTGACAAGTGTCACTTTCCTATTGGCTCTAAAAAAAACAATCCTTGTGCTTTCCTTTGAGTGCATCTCAACCCTCCCTCACCGTCCTTCCATCCTTACATCCTAACCATCCATTTCACTACCCCTTTGCCTATAAATGAAACCCTCTCCCTCTCCCTTCACAAATATCATCCACTTTTCATGCAAAGTTATAATGCTATTTTGAGAGCCTAAAAACTACCAAAATACCATCATAATGTTTAAATTCCTTCATACACCCATTGTTGAAACCCTCATCCATAGACACACTTGGTAAAAACCCCCATCCTTTGGAATCTTGAGCACATCATGAGTATACATCTCCATCCATCAGGAACATATCCACTTCATCAAGAGTTATACCATAAGGAACCTACCATTCTTGGTTTTCTTCCTTTTGGGGTGATAACCTTGGTCCTATATTAAGTGTTAACCATTTAGTCGCGTTAATGCTTTCATTATTAGATTAGTATTCATTTTACACTACTAAATTAGGTGATACAATTTGAAGATAGCTTATCTGTGATGTAGAAAGTGAGCAACAAAGTGGCAACTTTGGAGAGACAAAGAGCTCAAGGCAATAAGGCCCCTCAACTATAATATCAAACTACAAACAATGGTAATCCTCCAAATCAAAATCATGGTAACATTTCTTTTGATTGCAATAGGTAGAACAAACATGTCTCTACTTCAAATGAAAATTAGAATAGGGCTATAGTCCCTTAAAATAATATAGCTCAAGATCAAGATTTTTGCCACTCCTACAATTAATCTTATGCCTATTGTATGTGTCGAAAGGCTAAATCCTATTTGGTTTTGATCACTCAATAAATTACAAAAGGAAAATCATAAGATGCCTCACATATGAAAAGACAAAGTGATTGCTCCTTCATGAATCATCAAGTGGAGGAACATTGTAATGTAAACCAAGACTTTATTGCTCACAATACTAGGAGAAAAATAAGATCTATTGAAGATGCTACCCCTCCTCCTCCTAATCAAGCTTCAACATCAAATGCAGTACTTCATGTACAAGTGGTGAATGATCAAGCCAAAGCCCATCAACAACAAAGGAAAAATAATAGTAGAGGAGATGTGAATGACCCCCAAGTTATTCCATCTCAAACTCTTACACATGAAACTCTAAAGGCTTCTACCAAAGCACCTAATACATCATTCAATGTGGTTTCACAATCAAGAATAATTATTTAGGGAAGGTGGTGGTGAGGATGTGATCATGGATAATTGAATGCAAGGCATAAGGATTGGATACTGATAGGTTGGCATGATGATTAGAAATGTTTGGTCCATGTAGCAAAAATTAATGGTTAAATCTTAGTTGACCAAAGATCATGATAGAGTTGGATGTTAGTAGCAACAAAATAAGTTCCTTGAAGGATCTTTCCAATTCCCTACAACCACTTTCATTGATCCCTAGGCTTGATAAGTGCAAAGAAATAATCCTCCACTATTTGTCAATCAATTCATTTAGTCAGAGATGAAATAGCCATCATTCTTAACCTCTCAAAGATTTTTTGGGTGAAGAAGTGATCCTTTCATGCATAGATTTATGCAAAAGTCATATCTTTCTAGTTTTTGCAGTGATTTTCTCTCTAGAGATTTGATTGTAGTGGTTGGGTTTTGTCTTATGAGGGAAGTCATCTAAGTTATACTAGCACTATAAAAAGAAAATATTTTACTATTTTACAAGGTTAAATTTTCTCTATTTCTTTAGTACTACCTTGGCATGCTACTTTAAATTCCCTGTTGCCTTTGAGTTAAATGACTTCCTACCTTATCTCTTTCAATTGTCATTTTACCATGTAAATTTGTTTTCCTCTCTTTGACATACTACAAATATCTATAATCTACACTCTTTGTATCTTTTTGACCCACGAATGATAAAAGTGAAGTATCTTCCTTGTGTTGCTCATATGGCTGTCTAATATGAGTGTAGTTTATAGATTAAAGCAAGGTTTGAATCCATATATCTTTAGACTATCATAATAATAGCACTGTGCACGTATAGAAAGAGATTGATCCAAACATCCTATTTTGGTGCATTGCCTATTTAGAACAGATTAGATAGGTTCTTTTATGTATTCCTTCACCTTTTTCTCTTCAATAATAGTTTAGGTGCATCCTAATAGTACATGAAGCCAACCTTTTGTAGAGATTCAACCTCATAGTTCAAGTCCCACAACTTGGAGGTTTTTTCCATTTTAAATGAGGTTGTCCTTAGGTAAGAATTTGGGAAAGGGTGCAAGCTTTCGTAACAACAACTACCATAACTATGTAGAAGAGATTGTTGCAACGCAAATTGGAGAGCATCAAACCAAATGATCAGCTATCAAGAGAAGAAAGGGGTACAAGTATTATACAACCATCAAAGGAAGGAGATACAAGTAAAAAGGTTAGACCTCCTCCATTTTATGTTTATCTAATTATAGGGGATAAACTAGTCTACAATTGAATGATTGATTTGGGGGCTAGTAGTTCAGTGATGCCTAAGTGTGTTTTTAATGCTTTAGAAATGAAATATGAGCCCATTTTTAGGGATCCATTATAGTTAGATAGTAGTACTATCAAGAGCATAGGGATCCTTAGGAATGTTGAAATATCCTTACATGCATGTCCTAGTTGTACTATAACTCAAGATTAATCTGTAGTTGAGGTCAAGCCAAACTTATCCATTTGTCTTTCAAGAAACTTCAACACCCAAATAGGTGGTTACATATCTTTTGATTGGTCATATATGTTTTTTAGAACAAGATATGTAACTAAGGATTCGATTAGAGAAAAGCATCTATCCCTCCATCATATTGAGCCCTACACCCCTAATCTCATCAATATGAATTACACTATCCTAGAGATAGATGAGAATGACATAGTAAATGAACCTACTACTTCCCTAGTAGAGACACCTAATTTTTCTCTTAGATGAATGGGATAATGCATACTAGTTTGATACTATATTAGAAACTCTTGAGATAGGCCTTGGTACATACTATATGTCAGAAAAGGATGCTCTTTTTCCTAACCTTATAAAGACACAAGAGGACACCAATGGCCTATGGAGCATGTACTTTGATGGGTCAGGGAATAAGAATGGAGTAGCGGCTAGTGTGATGTTGGTTTCTCCTACACTAGAAAGATACTACTTCTCCTTTAGGATCCAATTTAGTTGTACCAATAATGTGGCTAAGTATGAATCCTTGATTTGACATCTCCTACTCACTAAGAAAAGAGGAATTCAAGCATTAAGTGTATATGGAGATAGTGAGCTGGTGGCTAATTAGGTGAGGAATCAAAATATCACTAAGAATGACTTGGTCAAGTCTTATAAAAATAGAGTATGGGATTTTCTTGAATGCTGATAGACTTGCAATGGTGGGTACATCTCATGATGTTCCTGTTGGTGTTTTTAAACTACTAAGCACTAAAATGCTCAATACCAAGATGAAATTACTCACATAATCTAAAGACTAGCCAATTCTTATTAACAATTGTATGTGCAAACCATTTTGGCCCAACTTCAACAAAACCAAGGGTGGTTTTCTACTCTTTAGGCTCTACAAAACTAGGGTGGGTATACCAAGGGATGCTTCAAGACTGGTAAACATTGTATGAGGAATATTTTAGTTTCATTTTGATTCTCATCTCAAATCCTCAAATACATGCATAATTCATGACAATTTGCTAAACACATCCCATATAATAGATCTGGCCAAAATTATTCTACAGGTCTGCAGATGTTCTCAGTAATAGTGGCTAATTAAAGTTAAAACATTCCATGCAAACAAGTACAGGCCAACTTTGAAAATATTCAGGAAATAAAAGTAAAATTGATTATAATTCTACATTTGAAAACCATTTATGATAAATTTCTCTTTCAGCTGAATCAATTTGACCAATGCTTAATCCATTTGGGTTCAGAGTATACATCAAATCCTTAGATCTAATTTTTTGCCTTACAACAAATTTTATTAGCAATTCTTATCAGAATTCATCATTCAAAAATCCTTTCCCCTACTACAAAAATCTTATCAAATTCATCATTGCTATTAATTCAATGGATTAAGTGAAAGATTTGATGAATTTGATAAGATTGCTGTAGTAGGGGAGAGGATTTTTGAATGATGAATTCTAATAAGAATTGCTGATAAATTTTTTTGTAAGAAAACAAATTAGATCTAAGGATTTGCTGTATACTCTGAACCCCAATGGATTAGGCACTAGTCAAATTGCTTCAACTGAAAGAGAAATTTATCATAAATGGTTTTCAAATGCATAATTATAATCAATTTTACTTTTATTTCCTAGAGATTTTCAAAGTTGGTTTGTAATTGTTTGCATGGAATGTTTTAACTTCAGTTAGCCACTATTACTGAGAACATCTGCAGACCTAAAGAAGAATTTTGGCTAGATCTATTATATGGGATGTGTTTAGCAAGTTGTCATGAATTATGCATGTATTTGAGGATTTGAGATGAGAATTAGAATGAAACTAAAATATTCCTCATACAGTGTTTCCCAGTCTTGAATCATCCTTGGGTATACCCACCCTGGTTTTGCAGAGCCTGAAGAGTAGAAAAGCACCCTTGGTTTTGTTGAAGTTGGGCCAAAATGGTTTGCACATATAATTGTTAATAAGAATTGGCTAGTCTTTAGATTGTGTGAGTAATGTCATCTTGGCATTGAGCATTTTGTTGCTTAGTAGTTTAAAAAAACCAAAAAAATGGCCACTTTGCTGGGGAGTTATCAAACACGTCTGTGAAAAGTACTGTAGTTTCTTTGGTTCTGTTGTGTACGTGTGTGTCAGGTTATCTAAGCTTTGCCTGTGGTTATGAGGGAGTATTTTAGTAACAAACCTTGAAAATTTAAAAAAAGAATAGCCCAAGTACCATAGTGACACACTGACATATCTAGTCTATCCAAGTTTCTTATCTAAAGAGCAAAGAGTTCTAGTCTTATGATCTCAGTGATTGGTCTATCTATGTCAGATATTTCATTTTCTATTTGTGTGTTGTTTCCTTGGAGTCAGGAATAATTGTCATTTTGTATTTTCCCAATAATAGGGTGGCAAATCAATCAAGGTTTTGAAGCTAGTACTTATTTTAACAAAAGGTAAATATGGTTAACAAGAGAAAGAACACAAGAGCTTACATGAGAGCCAATCCTGATGTACCAATGTATACTGATTTACCCCAAGGTGGTAGGAAGAACCAAAATAAGAAAAGGATAGATCCAAATCCCACCTGGAAACCTAGAGGTAATGCATCCATCAATTCACAGTATCAACCAGTATTAGGGAGAGAGTCTTCTTCACTTAGTTCTAAATCAAAAACTACAAGACTCTTAGGAGGCATTTTTAGTACCCCTTTACCAGATGAGAGAGTTTTTAAGGAAAAAGATGTGTCCATGGTACGAATTACTTCATCAAGGCTAGATCTCATAGTAGATATGAACCATAGGCTAGGATTTAGGAGTTCATTTGATGATCCTTTTAATTCCAGAGCAACCCCATACATGGAGCCCAATCTTATAGATCTAGACGATCTTGTTGATTCATAGGCTACTTCTACAAATCCTAAAGAAGTGCATTGTTAGATAGGAGTTCTAAAGAAATGGATTGCTGAAGAAGAAGCTAAATGTATTCATCTTGAAAAGGAGAAGGAACAAGCCACCTTGGATGCCATAATAGAAAGGGATGCTCTGCTAAGAAGGATGTCTGCCTTGAAGGAGTAGAATAAAAAGTTAGAAGAAAATACCATAACTCTCCATACTGATATATTTGGAGATGTAGACAATCTAAGAGCTAAAGTTCAAGAACAAGAAAAATGCCTGAATCAAAGGCAAGAACTAGTTATTGCTCAAGTCCAAGCCTATAAACCTATTCAAATGGACCTTGTAGAAGCCACTACAAAAGCTATAGATAAAGGGAAAGACAAAGCTATAGGGATCCAAATAAATGAACCTCAAGCTCTACCAAGCAAACCCATACAACCCTCCATATCAAAATTAGATCTAGATCTGGAGAAGGCTAGAAAAGAGAAGGAAGATCTTGCAAAAGAACTTGAGAAGGTTGAGAATGAACCTCAAGCTGTAGAAACTAGGAGAAAAATCCAATTCATTAAATCTAATTTTGCATTGGCTTCATGGCCAAATTTGTCTATCCCATCTGCAACTCCTGCACTAGCTAGTGGTCCAATAATCTCAACTTAGGGAATATCCCAATCTGCCCCTGCCTCATCATCCACTATTAGCACCCAAGTCCCCTTTGTCCAACCTCAACAATCCCAAGCTGCTCCTCTAAACCAAGCTAACATAGCAAGTACCAAAAATGTTCCTGGTTTCTAGAAGAAACCTATATACCTAGAAAAGTATAGACAAATATCATTTTCTTGTATTCCTAGTGCTCCACATCCAATATTGTTTGATTTAAGAGACAAAGTGGTTAAGTTCTCTGGGAATAATGCTATTACTGGTGAAGAACATTTGAGAATTTTCATTGATATGTTAAATGATTATGAAGTTGAAGATGAAGATATGGTAATGAAATTTTTTGTGCATTCACTAACTGAAGATGCAAGGGATTGGTTTAGGAGGCTACTTGATGATAGTATCACCTCATAGAGTGACTTGGAGAAATTATTTTAGGAGCAATATGGAGACAACACTAATGCAGGATTCATGTTGAATGAATTCAATAACATGAAGAAAAACCCAAATGAGTCCACATTTGACTTCAATGCAAGATTCTAGAAAGGTATGTACAAACTATTTCAAGTTATGAGGTTGAATGAGGACGTTTGTCTCACAACATATTTCAATGCCTTTGATAGAAAAATGGCTTATCAATTGAGGGATAAGGATCCCAAAACTTTAAGGGATGCCTATAAAATTGCAGTAAATATAGAGAATAATAGGATGACATCTGGCAAACTGGGTAGGACAGATGATCCAAAGCTTTTTAATCCCAAGAATAATAAGAAAATGGAGGGTGATAAAACTCCCATAGGAAAAAAGCTAGAAGAACCTACTATAGGCCAGGTTTTGGAATTACTAAAGAAGATGAATCGTACTAACTTCAATAAGCTGAATATTTCTGAGAGAACCCTTGTGAATAATAGCAATTTCAATAGGCAACCTAGAATGCAAAATTACCCTTACACCACCCAGTGGAAGGATGGTAAGCCAGTCCCCAACCAGACACAAAATGTGAAGGATAAGGGTACCCCAGATCCCTTGCAAAGGAACACTGTAAATATGAATGATGATGTACCATGGTGTATTGTATGTCAATCACCTCATTCTTCTGATTATTGTGTTGTTGCTCAGTCATTTTCCCAAGATCAAGGTGTGCAACCTGAAGAAGAAAGTGAAGAGAAAAGACATGATGATATAAGTTGCAATATGGTGAGCATGTGTGATGACTTTATAGATTCAGATTCTAAGGAACCTAAAAATGATATTACTAGTCAGAGAATTACTTATCATTTACATCATCAACAAGTGCTTTCAGATGATGGAGGTTATGATACATATAAGGTATGTGTTACATCTTCTAATGTAGGTCACACAAGCTTAAGAATGCCCTCCAAAGAGGAAATTGATAGAATCATAGAATAAATGAATTCCCAAGTTCATAGTAACTACAAATTGAGAAACAAAACAATAAATAATGATGTAGGAAAGCCATCTAGTATATTCATCAAAGATATTACCCATAAGATGAATGATGAAAGTAAAAAGATCAATATAGATGTGCCTAAGATCAAAGACAACAAGGTTAAGAAGTGGGAACCAAAAAAGAAGGTTCAATTTCAAATGAATGAAACAACAAAACCTGTTATGCAAGGAAATAAGTTAGGACCTGATACTATCAAGGAAATAGTGGTGCTTTCTATTCAGAAGACTTCAACTCCACGTATTCTTGTAAAACCCACTATTGTTGAACCTTTTGATATGATATCCATGTTGTCCCAAATAATTGTAAAAGTGCCTTTGTCTGAACTTCTTAGAATTGAAGAACATAAGAGTAAGAATTTATCATGGTTGAGAGGGATAGGAAACAATAATACTATTGTAGAACAAACTATTATCCCACAAACACCATTAGTAGTAGAGAATAGCGGTATCATATCCCAGATTCCCCAAATGTTTTTAGATGATTCCTCAATGGCCTTTATAGAAGATATTGACCCATTTTTCCTTAGTCTGATCATAAAAGGGAAGACTCTAAAAAATTGTATGATAGATTCAAGAGCTTCTAACACCATAATGCCTTTCAAAGTAATCGAAGCCTTATGGTTAAAAGTGGACACCAAACAGAGAAGATGCAGAAGAATGGATGCTAGGGAAGTCCCAGTCATAGGCACCATAAGTGCTTTACCATTCAAATTAGCTACATATCCGAAAGAAGAGTTAACCATGTCTATCCTTGTAGTGGACATACCTCCACACTATAGAATGTTGCTCTCCAAAAAATGGAGTGCTAATATGGGGGGAAGCCTACAATGTGATTTGACTTATGCAACTTTTCATATTGGAGATAAAGTTGTCAAGGAAAACAGAGAGCCTAGGGTCAGTCACATTTTAGGGAAAGATATTGACAAAGACTCCACTTGTTTCTTGGACACTGGTGTCAATTCTTTCAGAGCTAAATTGATTATTTGAGAAGTTGAGAATTTGCTTGCTGTAATTGAACATGAAGTTGAATGTTGCATGAATTCACCAATATTATGGACAATGTTCTTTGATGGGGCTAGTTCTAAAGAGGGTGCAGGGGTAGGGGTAGTTTTTGTTTCCCCTGAGAAAAATACTTTTAGATACTCATTCACTTTGAAGTTTTCTTGCACAAATAACATAGCAGCGTATGAGGCTTTGTTGCTAGGATTGAAAGTTGCTACACATCATGGAATTAAAAAATTGCATGTCATAGGTGATTCTGAACTAGTTATCTCCTAGATAAAAGAAACCTATGAATCTAAGAATAAGAGATTAAATCAATATAGAAATGTAGTTTGGGATTAGATAGAATCTTTTGATGCATTTGGTATCTCATGGAGAGATAGGACTCAAAATAAAATGGTAGATTTATTAGCAAATGTAGCAATCAAACACAAGGAGATATCATTTGTAGGAATCTCTCAAATTGAGGTACAAAATAGACCTTCTATACTTGATAACATTGAAAATTGGCAAATCTTTGAAGATGACAAAGACATTATATATTTTTTGTTAAATAAAGACAAGTACCATGGTTAGGAAATGGATTGCAGTGATTTAATTGAAAATATAGATCATAAGGAAACCATTTTTGGCGAAGAGATTATGCGGTTGAAAACCAAAAAGATGCCTAAGGGGTTAGTGGTTTTGGAAAGTATTTTTGATAATCAGGATAGAGTCAAACTAGGAGTTAAGGACCCTAAGCCTTAGGAATTAGAAGAGATAAACCTTGGTACTGATGAAGCTCCAAAAATGGCTTATATTGGCCAAAATCAAAAAATGATTAATTGACTTGCTTAGGAAGTATAGACATGTTTTTGCATGGTCGTATGATGACCTTAAGGCTTATAGGGAAGATTTGTTCCAACATGTCATACCACTAAATGATAATGTAAAACCTTTCAACTAGAAACAAAGACCAGTAAACCCTACTCTGGCTCCCAAAATGCAAGAAGAGTTTTTGAAACTAAGGGATGGGGGGATAATCAAACCAATTAGACATTCCACATGGGTTTCAAATTTGGTACCTATTAGAAATAAAAATGGAGACCTAAGATTATGTGTTGATTTTAGGAACTTGAACATTGTAACCTTGAAGGATAATTATGGATTACCAAATATGGAAGCCATGTTACAACAAGTAACTAGTTCTAAATTAATGTCCATGATGGATGGTTTCTTTGGGTACAATCAAGTTCTAGTAGAGGAGAATGAACAATTTAAGACAACCTTCACAACCCCATGGGGAAAATATGTATATGTAAGGATGCCATTTGGCTTGATTAATGTAGGATCTACTTTCCAAAGAGCTATGGATGTGGCATTTCATGATTATATTGACAAATTTATGGTGGTATATTAAGATGATCTTATAGCATATTCTAAGAAGGCCGAGGATTAGTGTAGGCATTTGGAATTTTTTTTATTAAAGCTCTGGAATATGGAGTATCCTTGAACCCAAAGAAATGTACTTTTGGAGTGACAAAAGGTAGACTACTGGGACATATAGTGTCTAAAATGGGGTGAAAATAGATCTTGAGAGAGTAGCAGCTATTGATAAAGTCCCCAAGCCAAAGAATGTAAAAGGAATTCAATCCTTCTTTGGCCAAGTTAATTTTCTTAGAAGGTTTGTTACCAATTTTTCTAAAATTAGCAGACCTATCTCAAAGATGCTCAAGAAGGGAGCTACTATAGATTGGAATGGTGAGCCTTCACAAGCATTTCGGGATATTAAAATTGTAATAAAAAATGCTCCAGTTCTTAGAACCCCAGATTATACAAAGCCTATGCATATTTTTTCTTTTGCATCCTTTCACATTGTAGCTGCAGTTTTGTTACAAAAAAATGAAGAAGGATATGAACAACCCATTGCTTTTTTTAGTAAGTCACTACAGCCTGCTACATTGAAATATGATTTAAATGAAAAATAAGCATATGCTTTAGTAAAGGCTATAAAAGATTTTAGATGCTACCTAGTAGGTGCTATTGTCATTGCCTTTGCACCTAGTGCCACAATGAAAGATATATTTTCTCAATAGGAAGTATCAAGTAGGAGGTGTAGATGGATCAACAGGATCCAAGAATTCAATATTGAAATATGGATAACTAAGTTGGTAAGAGATCAAGGTTTGGCTAATCTTATGGTTGAATTTAATTTGGATGCCAATCGGATAAATGTGGTAGTTGATGACCTCAAACCTGACTTATGTGACATGGATCATTGTGATTGGTACACTAATGTTATATATTACCTGCAACACATGGAAGCTCCTCCTCACTTGCCTGAAAATGAAAAGAGGAGCACTAAATTACAAGCCATCAGATACATAATTTTCCAAGGAAATTTATGGTGCAAAAATTTTGAAGGGGTATTGTTGAAGTGTATTGATCAAGAAAATGAAAAATAAGTCTTAAATGAAATGCATGCTAGAGTGTGTGGAGGACACTATATGGCCAAGACCACTGCACATAAAGTCATGAGGGTTGGATTTTGGTGGCCCTCGATTTTCAAGGATGCTCAAATTATGTTTAGGAAATGTGACCCTTATCAGAGGTTTGCTGGAAAATTGAAGTTCTCAAGTAATACTCCATTGAAGCTAGTGCAGGTCCAAGCACCCTTTCAAAAATGGGGTATGGATTTCATAGGAGAGATTTCCCCCAACTCTAGCACTAGCTATTCTTGGATTATAGTGGCTACTAACTACTTTACAAAGTGGGTAGAGGTTATTCCCACCAAAAATGCAACAAGTAAAGTTGTCAATAATTTCCTACTGAATAATATTCTTTCTAGATTTGGTTGTCCTCAAAAAATTGTAACAGACAATGCAATGTGCTTCAGGTCTGAGGAATTCATTAGATTTTGTGAAAAATATGGAATAACAAGATCATCATCTTCTCCTTATCATCCACAAGGAAATGGACAAGCTAAATCCACAAATAAAAGCTTGTTAAAGGTTATTAAGAGAACCTTGGATGATAACAAGAAAGCATGGGATTCCAAGTTACAGTTAGCAATATGGGTTGACAGGCTAACTGTGAAGAAAGCCATTGGTGTAGCTCCATTTGATATGGTGTATGGAATTCAAGCATGAATTCCTCATAACAACTTGATAAGACTCTACAATTACATTTAGTTGTATGATGAAGATACTACAGATGAAATGCAAGAAAGGATGGATGAATTGGTAGGACTGACAGAAACCAAAAGAGAAGCATCTCTTAAGAACCAAAAGTTGAAACTGTAGATTAAGACACTCTATGATAAAAGAAAATTAAGTAGGAAGTTTGAAGGTGGAGATCTAGTCTTAATGTGGAATGCCAAAATTGAGGATAAAGGAAAACATGGCAAATTTGATCCTATCTAGTTAGGCCCTTATTTGATTGAAACTACTTGGGGTGAGGATTCTTATGTACTCAAAGATCTACCAGAAAATATTCTTGAGCTATTAGTTCATGGACAATTCTTGAAGAGGTATTTTTCTTGAAAAAATAGTTATTATCTCCATGAACAGTAGTCTAGGTTTCCTTGTACATTCTGTATAATCTTTGCATCTTTTGTACAGCCACTGTATATTCTTTTGTTTTGCATTTTTTCTCTCTCTAGGTTGACATATTTTTTAAGGTCAAGCTTGTGGTCTGCTTCTCCAAGGGATTTCAAGCCCTCATTGAATCTTGCTTATTCATTGTCCCCAAATAGAGCCACTATTGGCTTGGTTTTTCACCACCCTTCTTTGTTGTATTCAGTAGTGAAAAACCCTAAATGTGCATTCCAAAGAAACTTGAAATTTGGTCAAAAGACCCTAGGCAAAAGATTCACCAAATAACCTTGTGCTTTGCCTTGTTTGGCCCTAGCCTATGAAAACCTTAGGAAGTATCATTTAAAATAAATTTTGGCAGGACATTTTTATCCTAAAGTTTTATCCGTGCAAAAATGCCTTTATTAATATTTTGATAAACTTTATGAAATTTGACTAAATTGCATTATTTTATTTTGAAAAAAATCCTATGTAATAGTAAGCTTTAGTGATTGTTGATCTTGATCAGATCAACAACCATCACATTCTCACAATTTAGAGCTGCAAGGTTTTTAAATATTATAGGGAAGTGCCTATTCGACACGTAGCTCCTGCTGATGTTTCAACTTTAGTGCACTGAAAAAAGTTAGTTGCTATCAAAGCTAGTCAAAACTTTTGTAGAACTCTTATTGTTCCCCATGCATGTTTTAAAATCCCTATGATATCATTGGCCCTTTCTTTAGTAAAGGTATTATTGTATAGCTCAGGGTTCCTGATCGTTGATCTTGTGAAGAATCAAAGGCTTGCACATGCCCACATTAATAAGATGCACGAATATTAAAAATGCAAGGAAGCAAAAATTGGACAAGTGGCACAGTCTGACAAGATGGGCCTGCAATTCTCAAGGATGATGTTGAGATGTCTTTCATGGCAAGTGTCAGACAAGCTAGAATAGATGGAGACTTTTTATTTGTCAATTCATCTAGTGTAGTATTTTGAAACGCATGATTTTATAACCATTGATCTATCAAGAAACAAAGGCTAGCGCATGCCCACATTTTGAAGTTGCATGAGAGATAAATAATGCGTGCAAGCAATTTTTTGACATATGACAAGGTGGGGTCAAGGTTTGTGCCATTGTAGAGGTTTTTTTGCCAAGTGGAAGTGAAGCCTTGTTAGTCATAGATCTTTCAAAGATTGAGGGTTAGTGCAATCCCACATTATGAAGCTGCTAGTCAAATAAAGAATGTGGGTATGTGCCTTTGCAATGCATGTCATAGTGAGTCCAATGTATGGGAGAATGCTCAGTCACACCATGTGGTTTGCCACTTGTGCTTAGCTAGAAACACTTATGATGTGGGCGCAAAAAATTTCAGAAATAAATACAATGGTCAGATGAGTCAGAGCACGTGGGTTGAAAAGCAGTCACTTCATTGGCCCAAGTGGATGATGCAAGCATAAAATGCATAATTGTTTTACACCGTTGATCTTGTCTTGATCAATGAGGGGTGCTTTCCCACATTAAGAACCTTATTGAAATTTAAATAAAGTGGGAATGCACCATGTAGACATGTGTCCATGGTGACATCTAAAATTTTAACTCAGAAGCTCTACAGGGTATAATCACTGTCACCAATGATCTTTTGAAAATCTATGGTTGATGCAATCATGTAATAAGGAAATGCTTGATCAATAAGTAAAGTAGGAATGCACCAGCTTGACACATGGAAAGAGTGATGTCAAGCACCTGCTTGCTCAGAAGAAGAAATGAGACCCATTGGTGGAAGTTGTCAGAAGCCACAAACTCATGTAAAGGCTTCCTATTGGTTAATGTAGCTGACTGGACCTTATTCAAATATAAATTGATCAAATCATTGATCTTATCCTGATCAACAAGTGGCACTTCCCCATAATTCTAAGGTGCAAGAAATTTAAGAAATGTGAGCAAGCGGTATTGTGACACGTAGCCTTGTTTTTTAAAGCCATAAAACTTGTTGCCTTTTAAATCAGAGCTGTTTGATCTGATGAAAATCTATGGATTGGATTCAAACTTGGTTGCAAATTGGAGGTAACTGTTATAGGATTTAATATGATTTAAAGTTTCCTTTGTGTGACCTAAATGCACTGGTATAACATGAAAATTGCCATTATTTTAGCATACAATTGTATATTTTCTCAGAGCAAAAAGGATTTCCAGAGCAAGGGCATAAAATTTCTCAAGGGTTTCAGGGAACTTGCAGAGAAAATTATAGAGAAAGAAGGGAAAATTTAGCAGGTAAGTAATCTATAACCTATAAAAATCAAGAATTTTCTACTGTAAGAGTGAATTTTTAAAATGCCTCCACGAAAGGAATTTTTTGGGAAAACTAATTATTTAAAAGGGGTTGTGCATGATGATTTCCTAGAACAATTTCCCTTATTAGTAAATGAAATAACTAAAGGGAGAGAACTCATTCCTAAGAACCCTAAGGTAGCTATGGATGAAGGCTTCTATGATAGGGAAAATTGGGTAAGAGATGCCCATGTCTCTATCGGGGGTTTGCAATTGTTCAAGAAAGGGTTCTCAGAATAGAATTTAGATACCCCTATGTGCAATGTCTAGGAATTTGACATTGGAAAATTAATAGTTCCTTCAGTTTTCTTTGATAGTGATCTATTAAATGACCTGGCAAAGATATATGATCCTATTACAGGATGGGTGAAAAATCATTCTAGAGTCAATTTTTTTAGGGTTTTCCCTGAGCTATTTAGTGAAGTTTTCAACCTTAACCCTAACCACGCTATACATGAAATCATTGATATGGATGATTTAAAAGCATGATATGATGCACAGAGAATATACTTGACGATAGGGCAATTGCAGGAGCATGCTTCTAAAGTTGGAACCTTGCCTGTGATTATTGCTAATACACCTGAGCCATTATTGAAAAAGCATTTTAACCCTAGGGCTTAGGCATTATATACCTCTCTTTGCACAATTTTTGGGATTGATGAAGCTAAGTAGATCCCAAGCTCAATTGTTCTCATAATGGCTCAAACTCTTCAATTTGGAATGAGTACTATTCTAGATTTTGCTACTTTCCTTGCAAAAGAGATTCACAATGGTTTGGTGGGAATAGCAAGGGGAAAAGTAAACAAACCATTATGTTGGTATTCATTGCTTATGCATGTATGCTTGTACAAGGGATTTGCCTTCTTCTCCAAGGGTATGGAGTTGGAAACAACCAAGGATGGAGAGAGGAATCCAGTACAGTTACGGAGTGTGGATATGACCTCAGAAGCCATAGATGCTAGTTATGTGAGGTTTGAAAAATATTTTGCATCAAAGCTTAGATATCTTTTAAGAGGAGACAACCCTATAATTCCACAAGCATTGTTAGAATTGGTCAAACCCAAGGACCATGCACAAGGGCTACTAGTTAGCCATAACTGGGGAGATATCATCCCTTATAATGTCTCAACAATTATAAGAGTATATGGATTTTTGGGAAAGCCTCATGTTCTACCTTTCCATGTGCCTTTGAAGATAGGGATAGATGAGCTCTTATGGCAGATAGGCACTATAGATGAGAGGGAATTATCTAAGAAGGGTACCTTCTTTCCAATTGTTACTATAGTGCATGATTTTTTTTTTGTTTGGAAAGGGTGGAAGCACCTTAATTTGTTTTTAGATAGATATAACATGGCATAATATCATGCTAGATTTACTAACCTTGAAGGATTCTATGATCTCTTAAGAGATAGAATAAAAGCTTCCCGCATGGTGCAACAAGTATAGTATCCAGAGGATGTGATCAGAAATGTTTTTACTCTGCAAGAGCAGGAATTGAGAAAGGAGAAATGGATAGTATATAGAAAAAACCTAGAATTTATTAATGCCTGTGACCTCCATTATGATCCATTGAAAGAAAATAAATATTGGGGAGCCAAGATGTATGCATTTATGAATAATTTTTCTGTGATAATACAAGCCATGAATGAGAAGAAGGATGCATATATCAAGGCATATCTAGACAAGGCTACAGAAGTACAAAAGAAGATAAGTAGAAAAAATATAGTGACACCTGGCCCGTATACATTGTAGAGAAGAGTAGGTTATGTCATGGTTCAAAGTGTGCAATAGGCACCCCTACATTAGAGGCCAAGGTCAGGAAGTCCATCTGCAACCAGCTCTCCAAAAAGCAAAAAATTAGAGTAGGGGTCTTCTTCCCAAGATGAACAATATTCCCCAAGCCAGTCTCCAATCAGAATTAATGATGAAACATCCCTAAGAGAACAACTTATAAAAATTGGTGGAGAGGGAGATGTGATTGTTACCTCCACATATTTGGAGATTGGAGAGCCTTAGGAGCCACCTACACCTTCCTTGGATTTAATCGTTGCTGATTACCACGGTAAGGAGATTGACCCTATAGTTGCCCAAGCCTTTGAGAGGTTTATTAACGATGAAAATTTTGTGAAGTCTAGAGCATTTGCAAAATTTTTGTGGAGGCTAAATATAGGAAATTTTGAGAAGACTTATGAAAAAATAAAGGTAGAACAACCTGATAAATTAGATTTTGCTATTAAGGAGGAGGTAAAGTCTAAATTTTTGAATGATTTTGCTCAATTTACCCCTGAGGCTAAAAGGAAAATAATTAAACATTTAGGAGTCCTTAGTTTGCCTGAATGGGATATAGTGAATGCCATGGTTTTTTATTCAATCAGGAAGCAAAAGGACATCTAGTTTAAAACTAAAGAAGAAGTATTATAGGCTCATAGAGGAGTCAAATTTAGTGATGAGCACCAAGCCCTTGTTATTTGGTCAATTGAAAAAAGAGACAAGACCAGAATATAGGAAATTTCCACTACAGAGCATACTGGTGCATTGACAGTTTTTAGGGATGGTGAGGTAGGCAGTAAGTAGATAGTAGGAATGGCCTTAGAAATGTTAAAATTTGGTAGTGTTGTATTTTGCTAGGACGAAGATAGATTTTCCCAACTGAATGCTAGGTTTGAAGAAGTTTTGAAAGCATATGAGGAAAGGGGTATGCAGATACAGTCATTGGAAAACAAAGTATCCCAAATGGAGAAGGTACTGGGGAAAAGAGAAATAGGAGAGACTAGTAAACCCAGGATTGCATACCCTCCTAGGCCACCTATTAAGCCTTTCAAGTCCACTCCAATTATTGAGGTACTAGATACCCTTGAAAGGCCATAGTTCTACACTGCAGAGGATTTTGAAGAAGAAAAGAATAAGTTTTATGCAATGCATGTAGAACTAAATAATTAGTTTGAGGAGAAAATAAGGCAAGGTATAATGTATTTAGTAGATAGAATTGAGTGGTCATAATTTTTTGATTTATTGGCAAGGATTACATCCATTAGGGATGAATTAAAGAGAGATGAAGTTGTATTTAGACCTCTTGTGTAGAAGTGGATAAAAAGAAATGAAGATATTACTACTATGTGCATATCTATCATCCAACTGTCTTGTCATCAGATAGAAGGAATTTTTGATTTACTAAATAAATTGCAAGGTTTTGATGATAAGCAAGATTCTTTCTATAGAAGATTAACTAATTGTTTTTCCAAGTATTTTGTAGAAAAATTTGATTTACTCCCTTGTGCTCTAAAGTTAGTTGATAAAATAAAGGAAAAGGAGGAATGGAAAAGGCAGTTAGATGAGATTTTTTTGTGAGAGGATAAATAAAGTTATAAATGAAATTGGAAACTTGTTATGGGCTATGACAAATGAGGACTTGGTTAAAGTGTAGATATTCTATAACTCCATCAGAAAGGAATTAGTTGATATGGAGGCAATTGCAAATTCCCTAATAAGTGTACAAGGAGAAGCCCTGAATTTTGATTGGCTGGAAGATATCACCTATAATAAGTGGAAAGAAGAGTTTTTGTCTTCAGAATAGATAGAAGGAGGTGATGAGGTGGAGGATGATGACATAGAAGAGGGTACAAAAGTAGAAGCCACCTCTGCCACCGATGATAAAGACAAAGAGGATCCTCAAGTAGTAGGAGATGACTCATCACTGTCACATTTGATGGTTACGTATCCCAAGGAACTAGAGCACTAAAGGACTCCGATCATAATATTTTATTTTCCAAAGGGAATAATAGAAGTGGGCCCACAAAGGAATATTCAATGTACCAATCTTTTTATTATTCACAATGTTGTCTTGTTGTGATGGGTGTATGTAAAACTTTGTAAAAGACACTTGTCATTTTCTCTTAGCCTAAAGCTTGTTGCATCTCACACTATATAAGTGAGATTCTAGGGCTAGAGAAAGGGGTCCAAATTCTATTTTTTTTAAGTGATATACTTAGTTTGTTTTTGGTCCATTGTTTGGAGCAAGTTTGTGATGTATTTTCTCTATTAGTTCTTGAGAATACATGAATAATAGAATGATCCCTATGTTTCTTCCTAAGGTCATTATGAGTTTACTGTAAATGTATACAATTTTCAAAGAAAATGAATACAAATTATGAGCTATCCCCATATCAATTCTTTATGAATCTTGTCTCCTTTTGATTACTTGGTTATCTTGATATTGTATAAGTAAAGGCTTATGCAATTGAATGCAATCTAGTTAGGTTGTATATCTGTTCATCACTGCTATTAATTCAATGGATTAAGTAAAAGCTTTGATGAATTTGAGAAGATTGCTGTAGTAGGGGAAAGGATTTTTGAATGATGAAATCTGATAAGAATTGCTGATAAAATTTGATGTAAGGCAACAAATTAGATCTAAGGATTTGTTGTATACTCTGAACCCCAATGCATTAGGCACTGGTTAAATTGATTTAGCTGAAAGAGAAATTTATCATAAATGGTTTTCAAATGCATAATTATAATCAATTTTACTTTTATTTCCTGAAGATTTTCAAAGTTGGCCTGTACTTGTTTGCATGGAATGTTTTAACTTTAGTTAGCCACTATTGTCGAGAACATCTGTAGACCTATAGAAGAATTTTGGTCAGATCTATTATATGGGATGTGTTTAGAAACTTTTCATGAATTATGCATGTATTTGAGGATTTGAGATGAGAATTAGAATTAAACTAAAATATTCCTCATATAGTGTTTCCCAGTCTTGAATCATCCCTGAGTATAGCCACCCTGGTTTTACAGAGCTTGAAGAGTAGAAAACCACCCTTTGTTTTGTTGAAGTTGGGCCAAAATGGTTTGCACATACAATTGTTAAGAAGAATTGGCTAGTCTTCAGATTGTGTGAGTAATGTCATCTTGGTATTGAGCATTTTGTTGCTTAGTAGTTTAAAAACACCAATAGTGCCAAAAAGCCTTAAAGATAAAAGGAAGTAGTAGATTAAAGTGGTAGTTAGGCTGGCTATTCCTAACAACAACACCAATTGGAAGGTGTTTGAATTTGATGCACAAATTGTAAGTTTCTTACAGGATGAGGTAGAATTATTAGAGAGAAATTAGTCAAGGTTGTATGGCCAATATGGTGATTATAACATCAATCTTAGTTCCAAAAAGTTTCCTAAGGGTTTCATTACTTTAGAGAGTGTCTCCAATCCTGATGACCAAGCAAGAGATAGAGACATGAGCCTAGCCACTAAAAAAGATGATTACAAACCAGTTTTGGTTGCTAATGGAAAGACCTTAAACATGGGGAAGGTATGTACTAAAACTAAGCAAAACAATTTCATTCATCTATATCAAGAATTTAATAATGTATTTTCTTGGACATATGATGATTTGAAGGGTTTTGATCCAAGTTTATTTTAGCACACCAAAGATTTAATTGATAATGTGAAACCGATATGGTAGAAATAGAGGCTAGTGAATCCCAAGATTGAGCCATTAATGAGAAAAGAGCTATCCACTGATTGAGGCTAATATACTTTTCCCTATCAAGCACTCATCATGGGTAGCAAACCTTCTTCTATTAGGAAGAAGAATGGAGAAATTAGATTGTGTGTGGAATTTAGGGACCTTAACCGGGCTTCCCTTAAAGATCATCATCCTTTCCCTTCCATAGAGTAGATCCTATCTAAGCTCAGTGGTTCAGAGAGGTTTTCATTCCTTGATGGATTCTCTAGTTACAATCAAGTACTGGGCAAATAGGGTGACAGATATAAGACTGCATTTACAACAAAGTGGGGCACCTACACCTATAGTAAAATGCCTTTTGGGCTAACAAATGCAGGTGCCACATTTCAAAATGCAATGGAGATGGCTTTCAAGAACATGATTGAAATGTTTGTGTTGGTATACCTTGATGATATCATAGTATATTCAAAGAATATAACATATCATTTGGGCCATGTCAGGCAAGTGTTCATAAGATGTAGAGAGTTTGGGGTGCCACTGAACCCAAACAAGTGTGTCTTTGCTACTAATCAAGGAAAATTGTCAGGACACATTGTATCTAAGGATGGATTGACCACTGATCCAGAGAGAACAAAGGAAATAATTGCTCTCTCTCTTCCTAGCCACAAGAAAGGGTTGCAAAGTTTTCTTGGTAGGATACATTTTGTGAGGAGATTTATTTCTAATTTAGCTACCATGGTGAAACCCCTTACAACTATGCTTAAGAAGAATATGGTGTTTACATGGACCAAGGAAGGGAAAGAAAGTTTTGAAGAGGTTAGGGCAGCCATAGCCTTAGTCCCTACTCTCATCAATCCAAATTTTGAGAAGGATTTCATTCTTTATACCTTAGATGGTGAGTCAAGAAATTTTTTTGTCTTGACTCAAGCAAATGATAAGAATGAAGAACAACCTATTGCCATTTTTAGTCAAGGGCTTAAGGAATATGAAGAAAAGTACAATTATGTAGAGAAGTAGGGCCTTCCAATCATAAGATCTTTGAAGAAGTTTAGGCACCTTCTATCACACAACAAGATACATTTGCTAGTGCCCCATGCAAGTGTGAAGAACTTTCTTTTAAACAAAGATATTAGTGAGAAGAGAGCTAGATGGGTCCCTCAGGTGATGGAATATTATGTGGACATTTAAATCACCAAGTTGGTAAGAGGGAAAGGATTGTGCAAATAGATGATATGATCTTAGGAGATAGACGAGGAAGATGCTATGGTATTGAAAAAACAAGAGGAGGTGGGAGATGATAGTCCAAGGAGTTGGGTAGATGATATGAAGACCTTCTTAGTAGGAAATATATATCCTCAAGGGTTGGATAAGTCTAAAAGGAGATAGTTTAGATTGCAATCAAACCCTTATGCTATAGTTGATGGTATCCTATTTAGGAAAGACTTAAATGGAGCTTTTCTAAGATGTATTAATATAGATCAAGATGATAGAGTGATCAATGAGCTTCATGATGGTCTTGATGGTGGTCACTTTTTGGCAAGGACAACTACAATGAAGATTATGAGGGTTAATTACTACTGGCCATCCTTGTTCCATGATTATCATAGACATGTGAGAAAGTGTGAAAAATGTACTTTATTTTCTAGTAAGTAGAGCAGATACTTGTAGCTCTTCTTCTTCATCCCATTCAAGTAGAACATTCTTTTCAATGGGGATTAGATTTCATAGGCCATATTAGTCCACCTTCTAGCATTGGTCACAAATGGATTCTAGCTACTACCTTTACCAGATGGAAAGAGGTGATTTGATTGAAGGATGCCACACAATCTTTAGTTTTTGATTTCCTTGATGGAATTGTAACTAGGTCTGGAGCCCCTTCAACCATTATTTCAGATAATGCAAAATTATTTATTTTGTAGCTCAGATTTGTGCATGGGAAGTTGATCGTAATATCTACTCAAGCATGTCCTAAAACTACTATCCTTAGGGAAAAGGATTAGTTGAATCATCTAACAAAAACCTAATTAGGATTATGAAAAGGACTATAGAGGACAACTAGAGGTGTTGGCATCAAAAGTTGAAAACAACAATATAGACTGATCGGATAACACCTAAGAGAGCTATAGGAACTTCTCCTTTTATGTTGGTATATGGTAGGGAAGCTAGACTTCCTATTTCATTGGAGTTTCTAGCTCTTGAGTTGACTCATTAGTTGGAATTAATTGGAAATTATGCTAGTCCATAAGAATGGTGGAACTGGTGGATTGGAAGAGAAAAGAAATTAGGCCATATAGACCCTAGAAACACATCAAAAACAAGTCAAGAAGTCCTTTGATAGGTGATATTGTATTAAAATGGGATACAAATAGGGAAAAAATAGGCAGACACTCAAAATTTTATACATTAATGGAGTGGTCCCTATGTGGTTATCAGTTGCAAGCAGGCCAATGCTTTCTAGTTAAGTAAGCCTAATGGTGTATTTATGCCTATTTTGGTTAATGGGATATATCTTAAGGCTTGTTTCTAACAAGGTTTGAGTTTTTTATGTATAGTTAGAATAGTTTTCTTTCCTTTTGTTCCTATTTTCCAAGAAGTGACAAGCATATGTGTTTTTTGCAGAGGTTTTAGAGGATTTTGGTTATTATTTTACAAGTGCAGAGAGTAGTTTTAAGGTTCACTCAGCATATCTTTCTACAATTTTAGGGTTTCATAGTGGGAAAATATTCATGATTTTTTTTGACACTATAGCCCAATGGATGTGCAGGCCACTAGTCTATGCATAACAGGTTTGCATCCCCTCTAAGTTGCCAAAATTGTTAACCAAAAATGCCTTCCCACCAAAAAAATGAATTTAAATGCTAAAGCCCACATAGCGGTCACTTCTACATTTGAATAATAAATAATAATGGAAATAAAAAATAACCAAATTAAAAACCTTATCGAATTTCCATAGGAATCTAAGTTTATTTTTGCGAGGCCACAACTTTTCCTACCATCAAATTTTCCCAGATTTACAACCATTGCTTTATTTCTTTATGAAGTTGCAAGAGTTTTATGGAAAGTGACAAAGTAACATTACAAAACATGGACCTTGTGATGTCATTCCCCTTGGTAGGCCCTAAAATTAAAGACTTTTCAAACTAGGTGGATCAGTATAAGACAATTAGCGAAAGCAAGCATTCTCATTAGTCAAGTTCTGACATGAATTGGTGTGTTTTTACGACCGTTATATGGATTAAGATCCATGGACATCACTTTGTCATTATGTAGAGTTTCTCAACCCTTAATTCATGTGAAAAAGTAATAATTTGACACATGTACATGGCGGGCCAAGTTTGGAAGATAATAGCATAGTTAGCAGATGTGGTTAAGGGAAAAAGGTAGTAAGGTGAAGGAGTCATATGATCTTACAATGTAGACTATGTTTGTGAGATCACATCAATAAATGATTAAGCTACTAATGTTACAATATCTAGCTATCCTAACATCATAACAATGGATGATCATGAAAAGGTTAAGAAATAGACGTGATCTTATGATAATTGTGACATAAGATCATAGGCGGCATTAAAGGATCCTTCAAATATATGAGGAAGGATTTTCTTGTGACGTCAAGGAAGATCGTAAGATTGTAAAGAAAAATTTGTAGGTTTTTGATGCTACAAAATATGGTGTGTCAAAGGATCATAAAGGAGTGTAAAGAAGGACCTGATGTTAAGATAGGTTGACAATCATAAGATCATAGATATTATAAAGAATGCCTTTGACCAAGAGATACATTGACAATCATAAGATCATAAGGGCTAGGCTCTAGGCTAAAGATGATACAAGGGTTTTGACCTCATCTAACAATCATAGGATCATAGGACTTGGAGTTGACCATGAAGGTATTTCACTTGCCCAAGATGGAAAATAAAGTGATCTTCAACCAATGAAATTATAGGAAGGGTACAAGATGAAGGTTGGATATTTTTAACTTATTGATATATCTAATTTGGAGAGCATCAAGAATAGTAAAGATGGTTCTTAATAATTAGATCAATATTTTTGATCGTCTATAACTAATTTTTGCCTTCTTTAAGCCCGATGAATGAATTTTCTCTCTTCTTATAGCTATGGGGTATCCATCTACCCAATCTTTAGTTATGGCCAACATTTTTATCCCTTCTAGAGTTGAATATGTGTATGGAAATTAGATTTTTTGCATATTTGTGCACATTGTAGCAAATCCTTCTATATCAACATTAATGTATCCTTGCAACTCGATAATAGTGGTTAATTTCCTAGCTTCCAATAAAAGTTTTGTCAATAATGCTTCAACTATACAAGCAAGTTTTGTAATCTTTTAAAGAGTTTATCTTTCTCTAATTCTCTATTATTGCTTCCCATGCATATTACTATAATTTCTTGTGACTCTAAGCCATTGTAATTCTCTACTGTATCTCTTTTAGCCATTAATAAATTGTGTAAAAATTATTTTCTTCTGGTTAATGTTCTTGTCTATATTCTAAAATTTGCATGATTGTATCTTTTGATGATATTAAGTGAAGTTTCTTACTACAACATTATTTTGCTGTCTGATCTACATGTGGTTGTTAGATTAAGTAAGGCCTAAATCTATATTATTTGTGGTTATAACTAGTTAACCATGCATTTTATACGTAGAAATAAGATCAAACACTCTATTTTGCTGCATCACCTCCTTAGAATATATTAGGTAGTTTTCTTCTATGCATTCTGTCTGCCTTTTCCTCTCCATGAGTAGTTAGGTGCATCCTGGTAGTAAAAGAAGCTAGCTTTCTTTAGAGACACAACTTCATAGTTCAAGTCCCATAGCTTGGAGGTTGTTTCCACGTTTCACAAGGTTGTCTTTAGGTAAAACCTTTGAGCAAGGGTGCAAAATTTTGTAACAACAATAAACCTCTTAGAGCCACTAACCTTGGAAAGAATTTTTTCCATAGAAGGAAGGCGATAGTGATCTTTAAGAGAAGCCTTATTAAGGTCCCTAAAATCTACACATAACCTAATTTCTCCATTGTTCTATCTAATGGGAATAAGATTGGCTACCCATGAAGAGTGCTTAATAGGAAAAAGGATATTGGCTTCTATAATATTGTATAGCTCCTTTCTTATTAAAGGTACAATCTTGGGATTAACTAGTCTTTTCTTTTGTCTAACAATCTTAGCATAATGGTTTAAATCTATAGTATGCTGAAATAAGCTTGGTTCAAAACCTTTTAAGTCTTCATATTTCCAAGCAATAACATCATTGAATTCTTGACATAAATCAATGAAAACTTCTTATTTAGTCTTAGTGCATACCTTTCCTAGGTTGAGAGTCTTCCCATCAGTAATGGTGATAGGCATATAGTCAGCCCTCGTTACATATAGGTTTGAGCCTTTAATTTGTGTTTGATAATTAGAATTAAAATGCTCTCTAACATGACCAAAACTTTAGGTAACTTCCTAGAATTAAGATTCACAATCTAATCTCCATATTGAATTTGTAGCTTAGACTAATTTTTAGCAGAGAACTCTTCTTCATTTTGCACGGAATTAACAATTTGTAAATCAGAATCAAACACTTGCCAATTCATGAAATTATCTAGTACAATACGTCTTACAAAAAGTTTGATTTGTTGTTCCTTTTTATAAGCAACATTTTTTGTATATCATAATGATTACCAATCGTTGCAAGTCTATCAACATGTTTATTTTTTTTTCCTAGGAACACTCTAAATATTGAATGCCTAGAAGCCTTCAAGTAGATCCCAAACTCTATGTTTATATGATTTAATTAGGTTTTTCTTCATGACATTCTAATTTTTGATTTGATTCACAACCAACTCATTATCCCTAAATACTTTCAAGAGCTTTATACCTCTTCTTTGTGCAAATTTGAGACCTTGGATCAAGACTTCATACTCAACTACATTATTAATGTAAGTAAATTTGAGTCTATATGAAAAGTAACATTTCTACATACTAGGGGAAATAAGTATTACACTAGCACCTAAACCATTTTTGTTCCTTAAGCCATCAATGAATGTATTCCATAATCCATTTGTATCTTCTTTTGCCTTCATTAGATTAGGAATAGGAGTTCCCTCCTTAAATATACAATAAGTTCCAAGGCCTATCTCTCCAACTTGTTGTGTTGGGTCAGGTTGGAAAACATTAGCCCATTTATCTAAAAGATAATCAAGAACATATGTTAAGAGAATAGCATGTTCATGAGTTATGCATTCGTCATCTTCTTCATGGATTATGCAATTCATATTTATGGGCTAGGTGTATAAGTCTCTATGTGATCAAGGGAAATTGGTTCATTTTTTATGGAATCCTTTATTCCATATCTAGTCCTAAAGAACATGTATGACCAATCAAACACAATATAGTCACCTAGTTGTGTAGTAAAATCCCTAGATAGGAAAATAGAAAAATGTGAAGGAAGCTCAATGGCTGATATGTCTAGTATAATAGTACAACTAGGACATGCATTTAATGTAATCTTTATATTTTTAAACACTCCTAGTATGGGAATAGAGCTATCATCCAATTGAAAAACTCCCTTAGACATTGGTTCATATTTATTATGAACAAGATCAACTACACACCTTGGCATCACCGAGCTGCAAGCTCTAGAGTCGATCATACAATTGTGAACCAATTTATCTCCTATAATCAAAGAGAGATAAAAGGGAGAAGGTTTAATTTTCTTACTTGTCTCTTCTTCCCTTGTATGTTGCAAAAATCTTGTTGCTTCATCCATGGTATCTGGTCCACTCTGCACTTTGACAGTCTTTAATTCTTGTTGCAACAATTATAATTGAGATGGCATATCAAGAAAATCCAACATAGGAACACTGATATTGGTCCTCTTCATTTGATCTACAATGTTGAGAGGAGTATATGTTGACTTGGCTGGAACCTTGGTGACTATAGGGTTTGTTATATAAATGGGAGTAGGATGTGGCTCTTTAGTCTTCTTGTTGTTCTAATTTTGCAATGGAGTAGCAAAATTATGTTGTACATTTGCACTTATGGCATGTGGGACAACCTTTGTAGTCTAATTCAATGAAGAGGATGGAGCCTTCTCTACAACTCTCCTTTTTCTTCTAGTGTTGTGAGATATTCCATCATTACCATCATGACTTATATAGTGGTAATCTTTAGGTTGATAATTCATGAAAGTTCAATCCTCCTACTATTGGGATTGAAAACCAATAATGGGTTGATTAGCATCATAGTGGTGCCCTACTATTTGCTCTTGTGTAACCAAAGCTTGATAAGATTCCACTCTATGACATATACGTTGCTCATATGAAAAGTTACAAACTAAACAATATTCTTATTCTTAAGCCAAATTATTTTAAACAACTACTCTCGTTATTGGATTTTTATTTTCATTTGCAAGGGTTGTATTACCCATTAGTCTATTTTGGTTATATGGGGCTTGACCATAGTTTGGTTTCCTATTGAGTGGATGACACTAAAAATTGGGCTGAAAAGGCTTGCTACCTTGAGCTTTTTGTCTCTTCAAATTTGATAGTCCTCATTTTCTTTGTGCCTAAAAATTTGAAAATTCATTGTGAAAATACTTGAATTTTGTTGTTTGGTTAGGGTTTTGTTTATCATTTATTTTCAATTTCAAGAGAAACCCTAACCTAGTTATTTTTTCCCTAGCCTAGTGTTAAAAATATTGCCTTAAGGGAATTAATTTTTTATCCTAAGGTCATGTTTTTACCCTTGTCATGAATAAATCCATAAAAATCTAGAATTGTCCTTCTTACCCTAGGTTTTCATTCTAGGAGTGGGAGATTATATGTTATTTAAATGTTATGATCTTAGAATCATCTCTTAAGCATCTTGTCATTAGGTTAATATGTTTTCTTCCAATGTTACAATATTAGAGTTATTAGATGGTCATAAGGGTAAAGTCTGAGTTCCTTGATCTTAAGATATATTGTGTGTTTGTAACATTATAGAAGTTTAAGGTGAGGTCTCTGACTTTACAATTCTATTTGTATCATATTATCTTATGTGTATGATGGAAGAATAATAAAACATGAGGTACAATCTTATGATAGGCAAGTCATCATAAGATCTCCAAGAAATAAATGGAAGTTCACAATACTACGAAAGGTAGTTATCATAAGATCACAAATTGCTTTAATACAAATAATATTTTTTGAGATACGATCTTACAAAAAGGGAGGAGTTGTGATATTGGAAAGGTTATTCAGCAAGCTTATGATGCTATGAGGAGTTGGCAATCATAAGACTGTAAGAGATATCTAATTGCATGATAAATATATGATTATAAGATCTTAGGGGCAAGATTCATGGATTGCCATGCTATGAAGTATTAAGATTGTAGGATTGCGGAGGTTTAGCGCTAACCATTGTTTGGAGCTATAATATGGAAATGGCTTTGTCATGTGGTCACAAGAGTTTATATTGAGTTAAGTATTCAAGTCATGAAGTTGTGACTGGTTCACATTTGTCCTTGTGGGCCTCTCCTTCTTTTCATATCCAAGCAGTAATTATGCATGTTTCAGAGCCGTCGGTTAGATAAGAATCCAAGGTTGTCACTTACCTACATTTTGAAGATGATCAAAAGTTAGACATAGTAGGGAAGCAATAGGCTATTGCATGGACTTACGTGACCAGATATAGTATGTGGGCTATAAAATAAGAGATGTGTTAGAGCAGTTTCATAGAATGACAATGTCTAATTAGTTGATAATGAGGACTATGCCAAGGGTTTTCTAGTTTTACAACTATTGTTAGATATCAATATATCAATATTTGGTGTATCCCCTCATTTTGAAAATGATCGAGCTTTAGCTAGTATGAGAAAATGATATAGTGACATGTGTCTTGGTGAGCCCATTTTTCTCAAAATCCTTTTTGCATCGTTGCAAGGGTCTTGTGCATTCTAGTTTTGGAGGAATTCATCGAATGAAAGAAGACAAAATCAATTGATGTCATCCATTGAAATAAGCTTCAAAATTAAGCTCTTAAGTTGCAAAGTGGTGACCAAGGATAGATATATAATTATTCACATGATTGCAAGTCAACCTAGTCAAAGGTAAGGTCAAGTTGTGAAGCTGTGAATGTCATCCAACAATTATGATGAAATGCACATTATATGGTCGTGTGGGTTTGAAATGGAATAATTCTAATTTGTGAAGCTAGGGCTAGCCACACAAAATTTAATTTGTAACCCTTTGCAAGGATTGCATGGAGTTAAGGCTGACCATAGGTTTAGGCTATAAAATAGCAACACATTGGATCATAGGTTTGCTAGAGTTAATGGATAACCATTGGTTAAGGTGACGAGGATGCAAAAATTTTCCATGTGGCATGATGAGCCCAAGATTCTTAGCCAAGATGGAAAAATTAGAAGCTAACATGTGGCATATTCCAAGAATGATGAAAATTGAACAGAGATGGTGGGGTTAGATTTTTAATGAGTTATGATATTGGGGCAATAAAGAAAAAAAATGTTGATTTAATATCTCATTTGAAGATAAATTTAAGAGTAAGTCACGATGATGAAAAAATGTTATCAAGTAATCAAAGATGTGTCCAGTCATAATATCACAAAAGGCTAGAGCTAAGCTAGGAATCAAGTTGCAAGATTGCAAAATGAATAGGGTGTTCTGCATTTGAAGGTTTCACATCTTCATAGGTCAAGTGAAGTAGTTTCAAGATCAAGTTGTGAACTTGTGAACAATGGAGAATATGATAAGCATAGAAGCTAGCAAAATATCACAAGCATAAAGATGGTTAGGCTCTAAACCATTGCCAAGGTGCGATCATGGTTATGTTGGTTCACAACATCGTAGGTCAACACAGTCAACAAGGAAGGATAGCTACGAGGTTGTGAAAAGGTGAAAATGTGTTGAGATAATGGGTGTTGCACACATTGCTTAATATTGTTATATATTGTATTATTTTATTTTATGATGCAATGTTGCACCTAGATAGATGTGCAACATGGAAAGATTCCCATGGGATATACTTGATGAGTTCTATTGTAATATTGTGAGAATATTTCATGTAATTATTTAATATTGGGTAAAAGAATTAAATTCCCAATATTAAATGTGGGGTCAATGCATTAGGTAGCACATGGTTTTAGTGCATGGTTTACGTAATACCACTTGGTGGTGTTAGGATTAAACCATGAATAGAAATAATAATTACATGTAAATTTAAATAATATCATAAAATAATAGATTACATAGAAGAGAACATAAGACACCAAAATTTAATATCGTTCACCCAATCCCAAGGCTACATCCACCAAACAACAAGTCTGATATTATTAAGATCTAGTGATTACAACCTAATTACAATCCGTAATACCTTATAGCTTAATACTACCACAAGAACCAATTTTTTTCATCACCATAATGGAAAAATCCCTAACCCTAAGCCCTTTTATACAAGTATTTTTACTATTTTGGGGTTATAATTAATAATTACATGTTGGTACCAAAGAATTTATAATGTATAGTACTTTCCTATTTAGTCAGCACAAACTAACAATCTCCTACTTGGTGATTAATTAGGCTCCACACTAGACAACAATCTCCCACTTGGAGACTGGTCCTATAGCAATAACACTACCATATGGGGCTCCCACTAGATCAAACCACCATGGACTCTACTATTCTTTTATTCATGTCCAGTCTAGAAGACCAACCAAAGTTGAAGAGGAGTTTAGCTTCTCCCTTATTAATACTTTTTTAAACCTATCTATTGGATTGTCATTTGTATGTAACTTATCTAGCTTTAACTATCCATCATCCAAAACTGACCAAAAGAGATGGTACTGCAACTGTATGTGTTTGGTCTTTGAATGCAGAGCTGAATTCTTTGTAAGATGAATGACAATCTGACTATCTTAAAAATAATAATTATCCTTCTAAAGGTGTCCCAATTCTTCCAAGAAGAATTGAAGCCATATCATCTCCTTGGCTTCCTCCATAGCAGCAACATACTCTTCCTCTATAATGGATAAATCATTAACGTTTTGTAACCTAGAAACCTAGCTTACAACTGCCCCACCAACAGTAAATACATAACCTATAGTACTCTACCTGGTATCAATTTACCCTCCAAAATCTAAGTCAACATAGACCTATAAATTAGTAGTAGAGCCCCCAAAGTGTAAACACTTACTGGATGTTCCTCTTAGATATTTGAGAATCCATTTAACTGCATTCCAATGCTCAATTCTTGGATGACTCATATATTTGCTAATGACTCCCACTGCATGTGCAATATCTAGCCTTGTACATACCATAGCATACATTAAGATTCCTATAGTTGAAGCCAAGTCTATTGTGCTCAAGTTTGTTGTGCCACAATGCTGTATTAGAATCTACAATATTTATTTATTCACCCTACTCAACTACATCAACTGTTTCTAAATATTCATTTTTCTTCGAAACAATTAAAGTAGAAGGAACAATATGACCTGTACAAAGATATAAAGTGCCTAATTTCACACCATTTTCTACTACAAGGGAACCTTTTGAAACCTTCCAATTTTTATTATTAAAAGTAACTACACAACCCTCATCACCAAGTCACCCTACTAAAATTAAATTCCTACCGAGTCTTGGAACATGTCTTACCTCATGTAGTAGCCAATGATTCCCATTTTCCAAATTAATCTTAACTTTTCCCTTTTTAACAATCTGATAGGGTTCATTATTCCCCAAATAAACAAGCCCAAAATCCCCTTAGAAATAATCATTGAAATAACCTCTATGAGATGTAGCATGAAATGAAGCACCAGAATCTAAAACCCATGAATCATCAACACTTTCTAAAGAGAGAAGCAAAGCATCCTCTTTGGATTTGTTACTTACCACATTTGCCTCCTTGTCTCCATCTAGTTTATCTCCTTCTTTTTTATTTTGAGTCTAACAATATTTCTTTTTATGCTTTGGTTTTCCATAGTACCAACAATCATTTGGTCCTCTCGATTGAGACCTCCTACCCTTTAACTTTCCTCTTGATTTTCCACAATTTTAAGAATTACTCCCTCTCTCAATCATTCTGCCTTTGCTTTATGCATTCAAAGCACTTCCTAATGTAGATCCACCTAAGAATTTCCTACAAGTTTCCTCACTCAAAATAACAATGATCACATCATCATATTTTAGGGTAATAGATCCATTAACAAAATTACTCCTAGCCATTACCAAGCCATTCCAACTTTTAGGAAAAGAACACAAAATCAAGAGAGCCCTAATTTCTTCATCAAAACTAATATCCATAGAAGATAACTAACTAATAATAGTATTAAAATCATTTAAATGATCTGCAATAGATCCACCTTTTGTCATTTTCGTATTAAATAAATCCTTCATGAGAAATACCTTGTTTGAAGCAGAGGGCTTTTCATACAATTTCACTAGGGTTTGCATCTACTCTTTTATTTTCTTCACTTTTGTAATATTAAATGCTATTGATGGTGTTAGGCATAATCAAATGCTTCCAAGTTCCCTTCTATCTAAAATATCCCAGTTGTAATTTGTTATAAACCGCTGATTCTTGATTTTACATTCCAATAGCTTCCATAAATCCTTTTGATAAAGATAGTCTTCCATTTGCATCTTTTAGAACTAAAAGTTCTACCCATTAAACCTAACAACCCTCAGCATACCCTCATCTGCCATCACTCCCACTCAACTGTGAGACTTTCCTACATAGGATAATTAAAAAACAACCTTGCTCTAATACCACTTGTTAGAATTAAACCATAGACCAAAATAACAATTTCATGCGAATCTAAACAATAAAAAAAAATAATAGATCACACAAAAAAGAACACAAGACACCAAAATTTAATGCGGATCACCCAATCCATGGGCTATGTCCACCAAATAACAAGTTTGATATTTTTATAATCAATTACAAATTGATTACAATCTGTAATCCCTTATAGATCAATAGTACTACAAGAAACAATTTTTACATCACCACAATGAAATAATCCCTAACCCTAAGCCCTTTTATACAAGTATTTTTACCACTTTAGGGTTATAATTAATAATTACACATTAGCCAAAAATCTCGATGAAATAAGGCCCAATTTTTTTTTTGAGGCGATGCACTGAGCCCCAAAGAATTTATGAAGTATGTATAGTACTTTCCTAATCAATCACCACAACTAATAAGTGGTTTTGTGGGACTTGCTACTATATAAGTAGCCACAGGGGTAGTTTTTGTATGAGAGAAAAGAGAAGACATAAGACAAAAAGGGAAAGAGTCGAGCAGGACAAAGCTTGATAGGTTAGCCAAGGGAGCATTTGTGAAAGTCAATAGTGTGGCATGGGATGTGTGGATTCACGTTTGGTCACATGGATTTCTTGGTTGTGGCTATGACACTGAAGGCTTCCATGGTTGTATTGCAATGGTATTTTTGCTGAATAATACATGGTCATGGATGCTTTTGGAGGTTGGGTTTTTCCCTCAATGAGGGTTTCCCAGGGTATATCTTGTGTCACATGTTTGTGGGTATGCTGTCTATTCTCTTGCATGTGGATTTATTTGCATATTTATTTTAGATCTATTATGGTTTATATGGAAACCATTATATTCTTTGTTGCAAGTTTCCTTACAAGTGGTATTAGAGCTATGGTTTTATTAGTCTAACCTTAGATTGAATCCATGGAAATGCATGATAAGATGTGTAATATTTTTTGACTTGAAAATATTCTTACTAAGAATGGAATGGAGACTGCAATGGAAAGCATCTACAATTTGTTGCTGAGCTAGGGTAGCCATGCCCTAGCTTGTTTCTACTATGTCTGTGATTACATGGGAGGAGGGGTGGGGGGGGGGCTATTTGATTGGGTGGGGTGGGGAGCTATGGCATTTTCTGTCGAAAGCACTGGTTTGCCTATTTTATTTAGTCGTTGTGCTGAGGTTAAAGCTGATCGGGTCTACAGAGGTGCCTAGATGGATCCCATTGTAGTGGATTATTGAAGGCCAAGCCCAAGTATGGCTAAGGGTGAGCCTTCTAGGGTTGCACCTATTATAAGTTTTCATGATATGGTGGTTTTGAATATGTCAGGACAAGAGGCAATAGTTTTTAAAAATGCCCTCTTTTTTGAAACTATAGGTGCTACAGATTTGAGCTCACCTAGGTGATCTCAGATCATGAAGATTAATGGCTACCTCGAGCACTGCAAAGAAAGACCCAAATTGGTAATCCCTTTTGAAATGATCGCTGAAGATGTCGAATACTACTCTAAGAATTCACTATATTGCAAGTTTTTGGGATTAAGAGTTTCTCTTCATTTTTTTCAGAATTAGGCTCAAAGAGTTTGGGAACAAGAGGGAAAAATGGAGGTCACGTTACTTGCAAATAACTTTTTCATGGTTACATTTATTTGCCTGGCTAATTGTAATAGGGGTTTTGAGGATGGGCCCTATTTTTATAATTAGGTAGGGCTATTCATCAAACCATTTCATGTAGGACTTATTCCTTCTGAGGAGCTTCCAAATTAAGTTCTAGTGTGGGTTTGGCTACCCAAATTTTGAATAGAATGTTGTCGAGAGGATGTTCTTCATATGCTTGTATTGATGCTAGGAAACTCAATGGGGTCTTCAACACAAACCTTGTGTAATAAAGTAATGAATTTTGCCCAAATTTGTGTGGAACTTGATTTGAGTAGACCATTGCCAGATGTTGTGGAAATATGTGCAGGCTCACATTCTTAGGTGCAACAACTAGATTATGAGACCCTTCCTTTCTAGTGCCACCTTTTTCATGAATATGGCCACCTATTGTGAAGATGCCCAAAGGCCAAGTCAGTGGAGCAGTAGTGTTTGTCTCCTCCTTGTAACACTCCTAGTATTGATAAAGGGAAGAAGCCTACTATTGGTGAGGGCAAGGATGTTGAGAGTTTTGTTCAGGTTAAGGCTCAAAATCAAAATAGAAGTCAGAAGAGGACTCTAATGGAGAGATAGGATCAGGATGCTTTTAACATGTTTGAGGTCTTCAATGAATTAGGTTAGCAAGAAGTTAATCCTAGATTAATTAATGTAGATCAACTTGTGGCAGATTCTAGACTAGAGATTAGCTCTTCCATTCCCACTTCTACTTCTCATGTGGAATCTTCCATGCCTATGGTCATGGATGGGTAGGTAGGGGCTCAGATGATTTTAGGGCCAAATTTTGATTTGGGATAGGGAGTAGAGGACGCTACTCTTCCTACACGAACTATGGTTTTATATACAGATAAGCAAGGTAAATCTTCTCCTCATTTGGGCATTCTCCAAAAGGATCGTAAGAAGGGGGTTTCAGAGAAAAGTGTTAAAATGGGATGAAAGAAGGACTTGGAGAAGATTAAGATGATAGGGGAGACTTTAGTGGAGTCAAGATCTATTAAGACCTTGGATTCCCACTTTTTGACTCCTTCAAAAAGATCATTATTTCTTGGAATGTAAGGGGCTTGAACAATAACCCTAGACAAAAAGTTGTTCGAGAATTAGTTAGAAGTCATTCTCCTGATGTTCTTTTTCTTTAGGAGACTAATGTTTCTATGGAATGTATGATGAGTATGGAACCTAAATTATGGAGGAATGGTCAATGTTAGTGCATTTGAGCTCAGGGATCTTCAAGGGGTGTGGCATGTCTCTGGAACCCATGAAAGATCTAACCTGGGTTGTGGATTTCCTTTAAGTCCTCCTTATCCATGGTTTCCTTGTGCATTGAGTTAGGAGAATCTATCCTTTTTTCCAATGTCTATGCTCCTATTGAGTTCCAAGGTAAGCTTATTGTATGGAATAATATTCATTTGGTTCATAGCTTATTTCCTTGCTTGCCATTGATTATTGTTGGAGACTCTAATTCTATTCTTGATTTAACTAAAAAATTGGGAGATAATGCAAGATTGGAGCCTTCTTCTATCTTGCCTCGAGATAAATTTTTTGCACTCAATCTTGTGGATATCAAGCCTAGAAATGACCAATTCACTTGGAAAAATAGAAGGGTGGGTGATAGGTGCATTGCTGAATGATTAGTCTGCTTCATGGTTTCCTATTTTGGGGTGGGTGGATTGTGGTCTTCTATTTTTGAGATATTAGATTGGAGAGGTTTGGATCATTGGTCCATAAAGCTTGTCATTTCTTCAACCCATTTGCATTAGAAGCTAGCTTTCAAGTTGTAGCTCATGTGGCTCAGGGACCTGGACCTTTATGGATGTGTAGCTGAGTGGTGGAAGGATGGTAGGCCTGCTTTTGGGATAGAAAATTATAGTTTTGCTAAGATTCTCCAATATTTTAAGTATCAACTCAAATGATGGAACTGACAATGCTTCAGGAACATTTACTAGGCAAAAAATGAGGCTCAAGTAGAGTTGAATAATATTACCAAGTTGATCAGGGAGGATGGAGTGTTTAGGTGTTTGCTATAGGAGGAAGCTAGGGCTTTAAAAACATTGAAGGAATGTGAGTTCAGAGAGGAAATATTTTGGAAATAGAAAGCTTAGATTGAGTGGCTTCAAGAGGGTGATAAGAATACTGCCTTCTTCTTCAATTTGGTGAAAGCTAAACAACATGGTAATTCTATATCATCTTTGGTGACTGACAGGGGGGAGGTTATTTCTTCTACTCAAGATATCTCAAATGAAGCTATGTAGTATTTTTCTTCTTTATTTAGGGAGGAATCGCAAGGGGACTTGGTTATAGAGGCTCAAATCCTATCCTATATTCCTTCTTTGGTTTCTTTGGAAATGGAAGACCATCTTATGAGTGCAATATCTTTGAAGGAGTTAGAGAAGATTGTTTTCTAGATGAAAAAAGGAAAGGCTCTTGGTCTAGATGGCTTCCAAATTGAATTCTTCCAGGAATTTTGGGACATTATCAAATTAGATTTATTGGCAGTTGTTCAAGAATCCCAGAAGAATAAGAAAATGCTCTGAGCCCTAAACTCTACCTTCCTTGCTCTCATTCTGAAGGGGGAGAAGGTTGATCAGCTAAGTAAATTTTTCCCTATTTCTCTTTGCAATGTAACTTAAAAAATTATATCTAAGTTGATTGCTGAAAGGTTTAAAAAGTGGCTTACATTGCTAATCTCTGAAGAACAAAAAACTAGCTTTGTGGAGGGCCGCTAGATTTTGGATGGGGTGGTTGTGGCTATAGAGACTATCCATTCCATGGAAAATTCCAAAGACAAGGCTATGTTCATCAAGCTGGACATGGCCAAGGCTTATGAAAAAGTTCATTAGTCCTTCCTACAAAAGGTTTTGGCCTTTGGTTTTGAGGAGGAATGGATTCGTTGGGTTATGAGTTGTGTGAATTTGACTTCTTTCTTAGTTTTGATCACTGGGAGCATTCCAATCTCTTTGGGGCCTCTCGAGGTTTGTGAAAAGGTGACCCTCTATCTTCTTAATTATTTCTTCTTTTGGTGGAAGGTCTAGGATGGTTGATTAAAAGGAATGTCAAAGGGGGCTTCATTCAGGGCTAGCAATGGGGAGGGGGCCTTCCTATAAAATCTCACCTATAGTTTCTGGATGATATGGCTTTGATGGGCATGACTACCATTAGGGAGGCTTCTAATATGCACAAGGTATTGGCTATTTATGTTGCTGCTTTAGGATAGTTAATTAATGAGGGCAAGTCTTCCATTTTCTTCTTCAACACTCTAATTTCCATTTAGTAGAGAGTTTCTCATATTCTTAGGTTCCAAATAGAGAGCCTTCCATTGCTATACCTTGGGATCCCTATCTCAGCTGGTAAGTAGTCTACGAATTCATGGTAGGTTATTCTAGATAAGTTCCATGACAAAGTGAATCATTGGTCCCATCATTGGCTATCCTTCGCTGGTCAGGTCTTTTTGCTTCACTTTGTGGTGCAAGCTCTTCCTCTCTATATGTGTATGATTCAGGTGGCAACGGTGAGCTTTTTTGAGGGCTTTGATTCATTAGAAAGACAAGTTTTATGGGCTGGTAATTTATCATCAACTAAGTGGAGCCTTATTAAGTGGGAGGTTTTTTGTAGCCCAAAAAGGTTTAGGGGTCTTGGATTATGGTAATCATTACTATCTGGTACTACTTTGGTAGCTAAATTGTATTGGTGATGGTGTGTGGAATAGGATTGGGTGTGGGCCAAAATTTTGTCTCATAAGTACTTTTTTGGGATCCCCCATAAAGATATCCCTTAGTATAGCTTGACAGGAAAAGGGTCGGTGATCTGGACTACTCTCAAGAAAGGGGCTATGTTCATTAAGGGTGGCCTATTCTGGATCTATAATAGTGGGATAGAGGCACATTTTTGGCATGATTCTTGGGATGGCTACCCTCCCATAGTTGTCCAATATCCTCATTTTTGTATATTGTCCTAGAGGTTTTGTGAAGCTAGATGGACTAGGGTGTGTGACTTTAACTCCTTTTCCCTTCAGGGATAGTTGGTGGAAGCAAGATGGAAGAACCTAGGGAAGTGGCCTATCTTTGGGTTGGAGGTAGAGCGCTCTGAGCTTCATTACATTCTTTCTTGTCATAACTGTAGTGCCCTTATGGATAGTGATGTGTTGGCCTGGTCCGCTAATCCCAAGGGTGTCTACACTATGTCTTCTGGTTATCAGGAGTTTCTCTCTCAACAATTTGTAGGTGGGTCTGGAATAAATTCTCTTGGACAAAGTGTAATTTCTTTATTTGGACTTTGGTTTGAAATAGATGCTTGACTTGGGACAATATTTGGAAGTGGGGCTTTTCTGGCCCTTTGAGGTGTATTCTCTGTAGTGGTGGGGAGGAAGATTCTCTGCACTTATTCTTCCACTACTCCTTCACCCTGCAATTATGACATTTCTGGTGGGATGTTTGGAAATGCCCATGCATTCATGGCTCCTCCCTTGAAATTTTTAGGATGAGATTAGGAAGGCCCCCCTCCTCAGCTTCCTTCTGACATGATGTTTGGTATGCTAGTCCTATCTTTTTATTATGGCAAGTTTGGTTGGAAAGGAATCATAGAATCTTTTGGGGCAAAAAATTGGGGATTCAATAGGTTTGGATTAGAAATATGGGAATGATCCAATAAACTGTTGAAGCTAAGAGTGAGATTGTATTGCCACTGGAGAAAGGTGATGCTGTGATGGTTGTTAGGTTTGACATATAGGGGATTTCTCTAGCCTCATCTTACATCAACAGAGGTAGACATGTGAAGCAAAAAGTTCAAAGGATGGGGAAATGGCTGCCCCCTCTTGCTGGTTTTTTGAAAATTAATACAGATGGTTCTTCCAGGGGTAATCTAGGTTTGGTTGGGATTGGTGGGATTGGAAGGGATTCTTCTAGATCAATGGTTTTTATTTTCTTAGCTAATAAAGGGATGTAGACTATTAATAAGATAGAAGGCTTGGCTATCCTATATGCTTTGAAGCAAGTCTATGCTCTAGGGTGGCAGAAGGTGATTTGTGAGGCTGACTCTTAGGTCCTGGTCAATCTACTCCTTGAGAGAAAGATTTCTTATGTTACCTGGTAGCTATCTACAATGGTACAGTAGATATTACAGGTTAGTTCTTTAATGGATTTAGTGTCTGATGCCTATATTCCAAGGGAATGGAATATGGCAGCCAATTATCTGGCAAAATGGGCATTAGAAGATATAGATGGCCAAAAGATTAATGAGTGGGAGTAGATACCCTACGAGTTATGTTAGGACCTAGAGAGGAATCTTGTAGAAGATGAAAGTGGTATTAGGAAGTGATGATCTAGTTCTTTCTTTTTCTGTGGTCTCTAGTGATTCTTGGGGCTTGGGCCCTTTGCTATTTTGTATTCAACTATTCTAATTTTCAATAAAGTTTTTACCCCAATTTTTCAAAACAATCCATGGGAATGTCTGAGAGGATAAAAGACAGGGCAAGATATATGAGTTGTTCATTTTAGATCTGAGGGTTTTGGGTATGCTATTATGATGGGATACTGGTGGATTTTGGGCATGTGAAATTTTTGGACATAAAGATTTTTTGGATGTTTCATTTAAATGAGGGTTTTAGGAGAGCTTGTAGAAATGACCTCCTAGGTAAAAAAAAACCTCACCATTAGATCCAAGTTGACATTTCCATAAATTTTTATATATAATATGCATTAGTTTTTCCATGTTCAAAGGAAATGAAAGAGTTTTTTAGTTTTAGCCCATTATGGCCATCAAATTTAATCCCATCAAAATTTTCATCACAAAAAAATATCATAGTGAAAATGGTAAAAAAACTATCTTAGTAAAATGATCATAACTTTCTCTCAGAATATAGCATTCTAGACTTCTTATAGGCATTGGAAAGATAATTTAGAGCACTACAACTTGGTGTAGGTTTGGTTCTATTATTTTGATAGTTTTTTAGGTTTTAAGAGCCTAAAAGTTAGATTTTTTTAATTTTGAGCACAAATTAAGGCATAACTTGGGCATACAGAGTCAAATTTTGGTCAACGGAAAGCTCGTGGAGAAATCTACAAATTGGTTTATATTTGGTATAGGTTTGACATGATTTATTTTGTGATTTATTAATTTTAATAGTTTATGGTATGTATTGACTATGGTAGCATTGTGAGTTTATGACATTGTATGTTTGGAGATTTAAGATTTGATGTCATTGTATACTCAGTTCATATTTCAAATTGCTCTCATGATGATATGGTTATGAATATTTTGATTGGATACCTATGATACCTTGTTGCATCTACAAGTTGTGCAGTTTTGTAAGAAATCTATACTTATAGGTTACATTTATGGCTTGGATATGGGTTGTCTTTGCCCATTGATCTTTCATTATTGGTGCATATTCAGATTGGTGGCTGGGATTCAGGTTATTTATGCCCTAAGGCACATGATTTGATAATTTTTCTTCATGTAGAAGGGATGAGATATTGTTACCATGTATAGTCATGGTGGAGGATTGTGGTTGACTATTTTATGCTGACAGGTTGGACATATTTAGAGTTAGTTGCTCGATTCATGGATGTGATTATGGTGTCATAGATTTTGGCATGACATGATTAGATAAATGGGTACATCCTTGATGTTCATTGGTTTGGATTCCTAATTTCACTATGGAGGTATATCTTCTTGGCTGAGGATCATGGTTATTTGTATTCTTTTGAGGAGCTCATGATGTGCACTTTGAGTTCTTTGATGGCTTGATGCCTTAGTTGATTCTCATGGTTAGAGGATAGTTTTTTATTATGATGTCATGGATAGATTTGATACACGGTTTAATGGGAGCTTGTGGCAGTGATGAGGTGACAATGCAGGATTAGTTCTTGGTTTGGTTTATATCTTCTTGGTTTCACTTGGTACTGACACTTTGATTGTGTGAGTGTAGACCTAGAGGATTTTCATGTAGGAGATGGATTTTATGATGCCTTGGTACCATGGCTGAGTGGGATTTTTGGCATTGATATATTTATTCAGTATTTGTAGATGTTGGAGGTTTTCCTTAGATCTTATTTCTATAGAAGTGTCTTTGACATTTGCATGGTGCACTTGTTATCTTCATGGTATGTGAAGATGGTTAGATCTTAAGGACTCATGGTGTTCTTGGTTAGCTTCATGGTGTGTGGAGATGGTTCTTCATGGTATGTGGAGATGGGTTTCTTCATGGTGTGTGGAGATGGTTGTATCTCAAGGACATATGGGGTTCTTGGTAAAGGTGTGGTTTATGCTTTCATTTGACATGTTATCCTTGGTGTTAGTATGGTTTCATTTTTATGTCATGGTATACTCTTTATAAACATTTAGAGTTTTGACATGTTATAGTATGTTCATATGGAATATGTTTATCTCTTTGGTTGAGATGATTTAGATCATGTTGTCATGTTTATGTTCCTGAGGCCATGTTTGGAACTTTGACATTGATCTTGGTTTAGTTTCTTGGTATTGAGTACATTGATCATATGCTGGATACTTCATGATATTGCTATGTTGAATTTGGAGTTGGCATGGATTGATTGGTTACAAATGCTCATGGATACTTAGAGATGGTGGTGATGTCGATTTCTCTTGGATTAGAGAAGTATTTGTTGCAATAGTTGTTTAGTTTTAGTAGGAAGTCTGGGGGGCATTCACCTGATATGGACTTGAGAGGAGATTGTTCTTAGACAAGTCTTGGTTTGTGACTTGGATATGCTGATGAGCATTCTCATTGCTTAGTCTTGGTCTACTCAGGGGTTCTCTACTTGAGAGGTATAGCCGATTATTTTTCTCAAGTGCATTACATTTGTGCTTATCTTTCATGTATATGGATCTTGAGCTATGGTACATGAATTAGTTCAAGAGGGTTCATTTGAGAGATGGTTTAGTATTGGTTATCTTCATTTTCATATGTTGTTATGCTGGTTGAGTTTGGGATATGATTTTATATTGGGCATATTCCTTCGATTAGGAATGGTTTATGAGTTTGATCTTCTTGTGAGAGGCTTACATCCATGATTAGTTATATGGTATGGTTTGGGTGTTGTTGAGGCTTCTTGGTTGGGGTTTTATGGAGGAGATCATACTTGCATAGTTTACATCTAGAGGTGCATGTAGAAGGGCATGATAAAGCTTATGACTTGCATGGTTTCTCTTTGGTCTTGGTTATCTTCCTGGATGTTTAGTTTTGCTTACATTGGATTTGAGATTAGTTAGAGATTGTGATCAGTAACTTTTTCTCATGTATGTCTTGTGAGAGATGACATGGATAGTACTTTATCTGTTCCCTCTATTGGTTGTGGAGAGCTTGGGAGATTATTGGAGATTTTTTATCAGAGTTATTCTTGTAGGTTAATTGTTTATGTATTGTGGATGTCCTTGAAGACTACATAGATTCACTTCTTTGAGATATTGTGAGTGGATTGGATATAGATTTGATATTAATCTTTTGAAGTGGGAGCTTCTTGGTATATATGTGGCATGTATTACTCTTGAGGGTGTAGATTGCAATTTGTAGATTGGATATGTTGATGATGTGAGATTCATTTGGTATACATTTAGAGGTATGGATATTTGGATGGGTTTGGCACTGTTGCGGGTGCTATTTTGGCTATAGATATTTTGACAACTATGGATGCATGTGATTACCTTTGGATTAGGTTTTTGTGCTTGGTATTTTAGTTGGTCCAAGCTTTTATGATCTTCTAATGTGACAGGTTGGGTGGCTTTCTCTTTGGATGGCTTCTATGTATGTCCAGTGGTAGTGACATAATAGGAGATGAGATCATTCATGTTTCAGATGCTGGATACTTTAATTTTGTTGTGGGTACCAAGATGGAGCAGTTAATGTACTTTGATCCAAGAGAGTGGATGTGCTAGGAGGGATTGTTCCCTTGATCTTTAATGTGGCTACAGATTGAACCTATGCAATGTATACAACAAGTGGGAGATTGTTGAGATAATGGGTGTTGCACACATTGCATAATATTGTTATATTGTATTATTTTATTTTATTACGTATTTTTGTGCACCTAGTTAGATGTGTAACATGGAAAGATTCCATGGGATATACTTGATGAGTTGTATTGTAACATTGTGATAATATTCCATGTAATTATTTAATATTTAGGAAAAAGAATTAAATTTCCAAAATAAAATTTGGGGTCAATGGGTTAGGTAGCACATGGATTATGTAATACCACTTGGTGGTTTTATTGGACTTGCTACTATATAAGCAACCACAAGGGTAGTTGTTGTATGAGAGAAATGAGAAGAAAAAAGGCAAAAAGGGAAAGAGTCAAGTGGGACAAGGCTTGATAGGTTAACCAAGGGAGCATTTGTGAAGGTTGGAAGCATGGCATTGGATGTGTGGATTCATTTTTGTTTACATGGATTGCTTGGTTGTGGCTATGGCATTGAAGGCTTCCATGGTTGTATTGCAATGGTATTTTTGTTTAATAATACATGGTTATGGATGCTTTTGGAGGTTGAATTTTTCCCTCAATGAGGGTTTCCCAGGGTATATCTTGTGTCACATTTTTGTGGATATGTTGTCTATTATCTTGCATGTGGATTTTAATTGCATATTTATTTCAAATCTATTATGGGTTATGTGGAAATGATTATATTCTTTGTTACAAGTTTCCTTACAAAATGTTGTTACAATATTACACTCATCGCAGGATCATAACAGGAAAGATGCATTGCTTTGATGTTACAAAGTGACACCATTTTGAAAGATCAAATAAAGATAGAAATGGGGCTAACATCCTACAATGTTGGGAGATTGGGAAAGACCAAATGATGAAGATGCGATGTTAGAATGAAATCATAAAGTTAAGATGTTGCGATGTTAAGATGTCATGACAATAACTTGATTGTGTAGTTGAGAGGTGGAAATACTAAGGTTACAATGACATAATTTCATCATGAGATTGTAAAGGTGAAAAATTAAGCTTTTGAGGCTATAGAAAATGTAGCATGACTACCATCATGTAGTCATAAGTCTTGTAGTAGCTAAGGATGACTCTTGATCCTATGAAGTCAGTTCACTGACCGTAATTGTGTGGTTATAAGGAATGAAGAGTGGATCCGTGATGTTACACCAAATTTATTTTTTAAAATCATGAAGGTTAAAGAGGTGACTACCGAGGCTACAAAAGGGCATAGTTGAATATGACCATAAGATCATGAGATGAAGGAAAAAATTGTAAGATACACAAGGGGTAGTATAAACTTTGATCGCACGATTTTATAAGGTCTTGGGGAGAGATGAGATGATATAATAAAGGGTTTATTGTAGGATCATAAGGGTTTATCTCATGGCCTAATATAATAAGATAAGAGTCAATTTCAAATTATCATAAGATCATAGAGCCTATCTTACCATCCTAAGATGATACAATATAGGGTTTATCATAGGATTGTAAACCCCAATTTGACCTAAATAATGTTGACTTTATCTTTCCAAGCTAGAATAATGATAGAAGGCCCTCAAAAAATTATTTTAAATAAAGGTACCAAATATGAAAAGATGAATAAGTTATCGACCTTTCTTCTAAGCTGGTAGAAATATTACATAGGACAAGTTAGCACCAAACAACTATGAAAGAGTAGCATTAGTGCTCAAGCTTTGCAACATGATGAGAATCCATTCTTTAGGTGGAGTGAAATAGTAAAACAATTAGAAGAAATCAAATACATCAAGGGAAAAGTAAGTGTCTTAAAGACTGATTGAAGAAATGAGGACCCTGATGGTAGAGGCAATTGAAGATCTTGATAGCTAGGGCAACAAAGGATGAGAAAAATTGAATGAAAAATCCCTGTAGCAAGTATTTCCATACCGATTTTATGCCTACAATCCTTGATTTGATACAAAGGGTTTTGAATGTAATATCTTTGATATCTTTGTATGGTTTTTCTTTCAGTAAGATTTCAAAAAGTGTCCTCACATCTGTAGCTTGTTGCAATCATTTTAAAAGAATTTCTAAGATGTGGGGAAAGGGTCAGAAGTCATTCAATCTTGTAAACTTGAAGATATAGTGAATATGAATGGTCTAGTTGTCTAGTTTCGACTCTATATCAGTATTTTATTCACTTTCAAAGGAAGTAATACAAAAGGAATTTTTGTATATCTATGTATCTAAGGTTTGTCTCCTTTCTAGTGTATCTGTGGTCTTGAGATTGAAATGAATAATTTTCCTTCAATTTAATGCAATTTGGATGAATTGTATATCTCTTATTGATTGCTTTAGATTCAAATAGTTAAGTAATTGCTTTCAGTAAGTGATAGGGTTTTGGATATATGAGAGGGATATGATGATTCAAAGAGTTAAGTAATTTCTTTTAGCAAGGGATAGGGTTTTGGATATATGAGAGGGATATGATAAGAATTAAGTTTAGAGGTCATAGTTGACAACTTTGATTGCAAGTCAGTTAAATAGGTCTAAGGTTGCTATTTGACTCTATATAACAATGGATAAGACACATATCAATTAATTTAAGTTTCAAGTTGATGGTTCTTATAGTTTCAAAATACATATATCAATCAAAATCAATTTTCTATTTTATGTACCAAAGAACTAAGTTTCTGGTCAACACGAATTTGTAATAGCCTTCCTTCTGGTTATAACTATCTATTTTAATCAGAAAGTCTATTGAAAATCTAAGAAGAAATTATGGCCAATATCTTCTATAGGGGATATGTTTGAAAGAAGAAGTATAAGTGAGAAAGTACATGCAAATAAAATCTAATAAACCATTACATTCATATCCCTAAGGTGCACCTACCTTGGCCCTACAGTGCCTAAAGTGTAGAGAGTCTAGTGTACTATGTTGAAGTTGGTTCAAATTTGAGATTAATCTTGCTAAATATAGGACTTAGCTAATCCTTAGGCTTTTTTTCATCTTGTGCACCCTGATAGTGGGTTTAAAGAACCTAGTAGTCAAAAAAATACCAAAAAAATGGTGATGTTGTTGGGGAGTTGTATAAGGACTATTGTTTAAAAATTTATAAAGTGCCTTGTCTATAGGGTAAAGTTGTATTCCCCAAGTATTTGATTATTGATTTTTCTGGTTGCCCCTTTTTGTCAAAGAGTTTCCTATGTTATTTTTCAGTCTAAAGGTCATTTTAAGTACTTTCCATTCATAGGGTGGCAAGTCAAGTCAAAGGTTTTGTAGCTATGTGCTATATTTTCAAAAATTTTCTACCCAATGGCTAATAAGAAGAAAAATACTTGGGCTTTAACAAAGGCCAACCTAGAAATACCATTATACATAGAATTACCTCCTGGGGTAGGAAGAAACAAAATAAAAAGGTATTATACTCTAATCCTACTTGGATCCCTAGGGGTAGTGTATCATCCCATTCAAAATACCACCCTATAGTAGATAAAGAGTCATCTTCCAAAAGTTCTAAATCTGAAAATACTATGTTCTTGAGAGAGACATTCGCCACCCCTTTTCGAGAAGAGAGAGTATATCATGATAAAAATGTACCTTCTATAGTGGATATTTCTTGTTGACCAAGTTTGGTGAATGAAATGAACCACAGTTGGGTTTCTAGAGATAATATGGATTCTAGTTTCAATCCTATACAAGGATCATATGTGGTTGATCTTATTGATTTGGATGACCCAATAGATTCAAATGCCACTATTGTAGACTAAAATTTTTTATTTCTAGGACTAGTTCTTCTTAGGAAAAGGGTTGTAGAAGAAAATTCCAAACAAATTCATTTGGAAAAAGAAAAGGAACAAATCACATTGAATACTCTCATTGAGAGAGACAAATTTCTTAGGAGGATGGCTTCTTTGCAAGAGTAAAATAAGAGATTAGAAGAGAAATCTTCTAAGATACACTAAGATGTTTTCAGAGATATTAATGCTTTAAAACCAAAAGTCCAAGTGCAAGAGTGCCTTCTTAAAAAGAAGGAAGGGCATGTTATCTCACAAGTCTAGCCCTATAGGCTTGTGGAACCTAAGATTATAAATGTGATTACAAAAGAACTTGATAAAGGAAATAAAAAGACTGCAGGAATACAAATATGTGAGCCTCAAAGTCTTCCTAGTAACTCTACAAGCCGTGCTATGTCTAACGTTGACTTGGATTTAGAAAGGGCTAGAAAGGAGAAAGATGACTTAGCTAAGGAGCTAAAGAAGGTTGAGAATGAAGCATAAGCTACTAAAACCAGAAGAAAAATATAATTTATCAAGTCTAACTTTTCTTTAGCTTCCTAGCCTAATCAAGCCTCACAAGTTGTCCTATATATTCCTATTTGTGGACCTTTGTTAGCTAGCCAAAATATATCAGAAACAACCCCTACCTCATCCTCTACTGTAGGTAGTTAGATACCTATGACCCAACTAATCCAACAACCTTAGATTCCTATCCAAAATTAAACTACTAGAGCAAGTACTTCAAATACTATGAGATTCTAGCGAAAACTATTTTATATGGAAAATTACAAACATATGTCCTTCTTAGGTATCCTTGGTTTTCCACATCCTATCTCCAATGAGCTTAGAGATAAGGTCATAAAATTTATTGGCAATAATATTGTTACTCATGAAGAATACTTGAGAAAATTTACAGGCATGCTTAATGACTATGAGGTAGAGCATGAGGATGTAGTCATGAAATTATTTGTTCATTCCTTGACTAAAGATGCTAGGGACTAGTTTAGAAGATTACCAGATGATAATGTAGCCTCTTGGAGTGACCTATTTTTTTTTAAAGAGCAATATGGTAACAACCCTAATGCTAGCTTTGTGTTAAATGAGTTTAATAACATAAAAAAGAGCCCAAAAAAGTCTACTTTTGATTCTAATGTTTGATTTCAGAAAGGAATATATAAGTTGTTCTAGGTAATGAGAGTCAGTGAAAATGAATTCCTTACCACCTACTTTAATGCTTTTGATAGAAATATGGCATACATACTTAGGGACAAAGATCCTAGAACATTGAGGGATGCTTACAAGATGGCAGTGAATATTGAGAACAATAGAAAGGCTTCTGGTAAACTAGGAAGAAGAGATGACCCTAAATTGTTCAATCCTACGAACAATAAAAAGGAAGGTGAGAGGCCTACTATTGGTAAGAAACTTGATGAAGATACAATGGGTCAGCGTTAAACTTGATAAAGAATTGGAGTCCACTAGCAAGCCAGACCGATAAACATAATACTAGTGATAAACCTCAATATAATATGCCTTACAATAGGCAGCCTAGAATGCAAAACTATCCTTATACCACTCAGTGGAAGGATGATAAACCAATCACTAATCCCATCCAAGTAAACAAAGATAAAAGTACACTAGATCCTTTTTAAATAAATTCTATAAATATGATAGATGATGTTCCTTAGTGTATTGTATGCCAGTCCCCTCATTCCCTTGATTACTATGCATTAGCCTAATCTTTCTCTACAAACTAGCAAGCAATAAATGAGAATGTAGAGGAAGAAGAAGATCATGAATATATTGGATGAAATATGGTGAACTTATGTGATGTTGGTGTGGAGTTTGATTAAGAGAAATATGAATATGATGTTGTAGACCAGAGAGGTGCCTATCAATTACATCACTAGTAGATGGTTTCAGATGATGAGGACCATGATGAGGATAGGGTGTGAAATACATTATCAAATATGGAAAACAAAAATTTGAGGAAACCATCCAAGGAAGAGATTGATATAATCAATGCTGAGATGATAGCTCAAGTCCATAGCACCTAAAATTTGTGAAAAAAAAAATGTCAACAATACTGCTGGTATTTCTGCCCTCTTCATTAAGGATACTACTCATAAAAGAAATGATAAGAATGAGAAAGAAGATCCAGTGGTTGTGAAAGTCAGAAATAGTAAGAAAAAGAAGTGGGAACCAAAGAAAAAGGTGTAATTTCAAGGAGTTTGTTGGCTCCTAATTTAACAGATTTAAAAATACCCAATAAACCAGACCAATACATCTAAGGCTAGCAAATTCCTATGATGGATGCACTTGACTGCAAATCTTGGGCCAACTATAAGAGATAACTCCTTCACTTTAGGCTCTGCAACACCTCGATGGGTTAACCTTGAGGTTTTAATATATGGTACTAGTGCAAATAAACATAAAATCTAAACCTATTAACAATAGATGAAACCCTTATATCTTCTGATACTTATGCAATAAGATTGAATGAAATAGCTACAAATCATAACCTATGAACCCATAAGCTAAGTGAGGATCAATTCCTTTCATCCCACTAAAAAGCATGAAAAATTGAATTGATTTGATTAAAATGATTTGTGAAAATGACCTCCATCTCAGCTTGCATCTAATTTAGTGTTTAGTGCCTTATCCATTGCAATATAGAGTCACTACTAGTACGATGACCTAACTTGATTGCCTTACAATTAAGTTTATCAACTAAAATACCTTGACTCCATTCTTACTAGCATCCCCTCCATACACCTATAAATCCTACAAAATCTTTTAAGCATTTACTTAACTCCTTGAATTAAAAGCAACAACAAATCTGACACACAACTCATCCAAGCTGTCTTAAATTAAATGAACCTTATTCATTCAATCATAAAGTTAATAACATGTGAAGAATCACAAGATAGAATAAGAGAACACATATAATTAATTGTAAATTCCTTTTTGTATTTATCCTTGGAAAGAATGAATACATTAACTAGTAACACTAAATGAAACTCAAGAAATATTACATGATCTATCATCAATTTTCATTATCTCAGAGAAACAATACATGAAATGAACCCAAAAACCTACACAAGAATGGATGTGTGGCCTTCACCACTAGAGCTTTGCTTAATACATAGGAAGTAAAACAAACCAACCTTGGTATCGTAGTAGTGAGAAGTTTTCTCCAAAACTAGAACCCTCACAACAGATTGGAAAGAGAAAGATATAGAAGAAGAATGGAATCTTGGATCTTATCTGGAAGTGACATGTGTCAACTTGAATCTCCATCCTTTTCTATTGTAGAGCATCTCTCATCTTTCTACCCATGAAATCTAATTTGGTTTTCATCATTGTTTTGTAAGAAACCAAAAATATCTCTTCCTCAATGATGAAAACCCTTCTATTACTAAAATATCTAAAATGCATCATGAAATGTTGATGATACCTTGATTCAACTGATTTGGATATGAAAGAACTCACCCATAACTACATTTTTACTATCTTTTACATTCACTTAGTTCATCATTTCATTAGAAATCAAATCTGGATTGCCCCAACTAAATGAAATTGAAAACTAGGAAGCTGAGACAAATCCTTACATAACTTGAACCAGTGACCTCCTGTGCAAAAAAAAAAACTCCAGAAACATAAAGTTCATTTTCTCCCAATTCTAGTGATATATAATAATCCTATATGGACTTACCAGAAACACCCAGAATGTTAGTTTGAAAAACATACCTCTGTTATGGCCTCAAGTTGCACTTCATCTTAAATTTCAAATACAAAAATAAAGAATTTCCCAAAGTTTAGACTATAGGTTTTAAACCTCTGCTGCACATGAATTTTTTGAGGAGATAATATAATAATGATTTTTGAATTTTGAAAAATTTCACCAAAAATTCCATCAAGGTAAAACATGTTTGACTAACCCCAACATGTTTCATGTTCTGATTGGCTATATTTTTCTTTGTCACCTGACACCCGCCACATGTCACTATCTTATTTGTTTGTTGTTCCACCATTTGGTAGCCACATCATCATGCCATGTGTCACCATGTTGCATGATGAGTCAACATTGTGCCACATCATGGTGACATAGTGACCACATGACATGTGTCATTTTCTGCCACATTAGTGCCTTGATTTGTGTACCACATCTAGAAGCCTCTACCATGTGTCAAATTCTAACTCATCCAACTCAGTCAATTTGGCACCAAATCAGTATCATGTGTCACCTTATGATTCGTCCATGGGTGCCTTGTCATAGTTGACATCACTGGTCACCATGTCACATGGTTATCCTTCTTGGATCTTTTGTTGGTGACATGGTGGCAACCATATGATCTACCATGTGTCACCATCCTATGCCTCTGATTTTAGACTACCATGTGTCATTATGCCACCACATGTTAGCTATTGGTTGGTCCATAGAAATCCACATCATTTGATGATGTTAGTGCTTAGGCATTAGCATTTTCATTTAAATTAACATTAACTTACCTTCACCAGGTGGGGCCCGCATGCTTGAATTGTCATGTCTTAAAAGGGGACACCTCTTAGATATCTAGACATGTTACAAAGTTGTATAAAAATACTATAAAATGTCCTCACATGGAAAATGTGGGATGAATTTTTTATACCTTTCCCTTTTGAAAAATGTTGAGTATGACCTATGCGTGATCTTCTATTAGATTCCAAATACAATGGCTGAGCTCCTCTAAAAACCACAACACCTTGCAAACTTAGGAGCTTGTCCTCCATGTTAATAGAGACTGAACCAAAACATGCAAACCTTTTGGAATGAAAAACACTAATTAGATGCATGTATATTTAAATGTCGAAGCCTCCTCATCTGAAAACCATTATTTCCTCTATCCAAATAATGCATACTAGTTAACTTTTTTATTCTTTCTATATTTATCCTCGATTGGGTGTGCTTATTAGGAAAGAAACATTTCCAAATTTTGATTGAAGGTGAGAGAGACTTAATTTTGAGCAGGAAGAACATAGTAGCCAACATGCATTTTTAAATGAAAGAGAAAACACAACTTTGAATACAATGAATTCTTCCAACTTAACAATGCCTACTATTTGTTATACACAATCTCCCTGCACTAGAGCTTCTTCTCCTCCCTTGATTCTCTTGACTAGCTTCCTCAAATGCTCACGGTTCTTACTTTGATAGAATGGGTAAATTTAATCCCCCTACATTTTCTTTGCATTTCAAGCTTGAAAAGCTTCCAAACCTTCTTATGGTTTCAGCTTGGAGAGAAACTCTGTTCTTCTACCATAGATTGCAACTCCTTAGTATATGCAAGCCAATAGCAAGGGTAAGCCCTCTTGGCTTGGTTAGACCTCATACACTGAGAAAACTAACTTATCAATTTGTAATGTTTCCAGCAAGATGGCAGAAAAATCAAGTGCATATGTGTTTGAAACACAAGAATCATGACAGTTACATCATTTTCCATAATGTTTCCATTGCAATGCTCCATTTGTTGGTACTATTCTTCACATACATCTCTCATAGGTGACTTTAATGTTGCCCCTTATATGTAGCATTTGGTCAGTGTTCCAATAGAAAGGATGACTTGCTTGCCTTTGGCTCTTGTGTAGTTTGAACTAATATAAAATCTAACCAAAGTGCAAAATATTACCATCCCCCATGTGGACTTTATCATTTAGAGTTGATTCAAAATTGAATCTTCTTGCTAGTGCATGTGAACATATAATGTGGTAGTGGATATTTACAGCTTTGGTCTCTATCATTTATCTGGTGTAGCTCCAAGAAAAAAATCTCTAGAAAAGTTAACACACCTCCACAAAAGGATTGATTTGTACTCATTTCTGCCTTTTGAAAACTAGACAATCATATTGGTTCCCCATAATTCAATCTCATCTTTAAAAAGGTGCCAATGCTATTTAGATTATGCCAAGCTCACAAGAATCAAAAATTCAAAACCATTTTAATCTCTAAATACATCTTTACTTCACAAGTAAAACTTTGTAGTTTGATGGAATAGTCAGGGCCCAAAATGGGTCCGACTAAAAAAAAATTCAATTTCAAATGACTGAATATCAAATTGATCCATTAATCATCTAAAATTTGACTGAAAACCATTCAATCATTGTTGATTCAACTTTTAAAACTCAATTCACCTCTTTTTGCAACTTGTCAATTTTGTGTTGAGGGGTCTTCTAGCTAGCTTTAAAAATTGACCAAAACACATGATTGGGCTTTGAAAATAAACCTACTAATTCTCTATTTCACATTGTTACACCATGTCAAATATCCTCTTATGATGAATTCTTAGTCAAAAGATATTGACTGTCAAAGTTGCCCTCTCAAAACTTCCTACAAGCAAACATGTCAGAAAACAATTAATCGTGTTCAGATTTGGCTTTGAAAATAGGGCAAACTAACACTTGGGGAAACAAAAAATAGGGGATTGTTTCATTTCCATGGAGAGAGTATAAATTTATGATTTGGGCTCATGATAAATAATGGGGCACAAATGGTGAGCGGTCAAAGTGAGCCACTCAGAATTTGTAGACTAGAAACATTGGCAAAAAAGTGGTTTTTGCAAACAGAACCAATCTAGGAAAGTGTGTAGACAGATTCATCAAGACTTGCAAACTAGCATACTTAAAGAATCTTTATAGGAAAATATAATGGAAAAATCCATTCAATCTCACCTATCATGGATTCAAATTTATGACATCATGAACAAGGGTATTGAAAAATCTGCATTTATTGACACTAGTAAAACTTTATAAATTGCTTTAGGAATCACATTAAAAAATTGATGAAACGGGTTCATCAAGACTCAAAAATTGAAACATAGCAATTCTTTGACCTCTAGAATGTAGTGTAAAAGGAATTTTCTCATTTTGGTCAACTAGGTCAAAGTTATAACAAGTCAAATAGGGCCTTCCAGATTTTTGAACAATTTGCATTAGCATGACAACAATAAATGACCGACTTTGAGGGATTCAATACCTAGTGAAAACATATCAAAATGACTCAAAATTTGAAACATAGATTATTTGATATGGATACTAAACACTTCCAAAGTAGTCAGTCATGAAATAGTACTATGTGCAAGATATTCAATTGCAAACAAGACGTCCTGCCAGTGTTTGGCACTTAGGTTAAAATGCAAATTTCGATATTACTCAAAATGAAACTTCATAGAATGACTTGGAATGACAATTTGTCTTCATGGGGCATGTGGATATATTGAATGCAAGGTGTTAGAAATGTTAAATGCCTCTTAGGCCTCAAATGGATAGCCAAGTACACATGCATCAAAAAGCACTTATAGGGCTTGATTTTTTGAATGGTACTTAGAATTAGGGCTTCAATTTTGAGGCCCAACAGAGTTGAAACAACCACAGACATTGTGAAAGAAAAGAAGATAACCTATGATGTCATCAAGTAAATAAAGGAACCTTGTACTCAAGAGAAAACCATCAAAGGTAATCTTCTCAAAACCACTGCATATGATCTCATTGATATGATTTCTATGCTATCTCAGATTATTGTTAAGATTCCCTTATCTAAAATGTTTAGAATAAAAGAACATAAGAGTAAGGCCATGTCTTGGTTGAATGGCATAGGGAGTAGTAATGATATTGCTAAGCCACAATCATTAGAGGTACAACATATACCAATAGTAATGAAAGATAAAGAGGACAAAGGAGTTGAATCTCAAATACCCCAAATGTACTTAGACAACTCCTCTATAGCCTACTTGAAGGATATTGATCCTTTTTCCTTTGCCTAGTTATAAATGGCATAACTTTAAAAAATTGTATGATTGACTCAAGGGCATCAAACACTATCATTCCTTTTAAGGTTATGGAAGCCCTTAGCCTAGAAGTAGACACCAAGTAGGGTAGATGTAGCACAATGGATGCAAGAGAGGTCCCTGTTATAGGTATAATTAATGCCCTACCTTTCAAGCTAGCTTCTTACCCTGATATTGAAATGACCATGACAGTCCTTGTAGTTGATATTCCTCCCCATTATGGGATGTTATTCTCTAAAAAATGGAGTGCTACAATAGTAGGTAGACTGCAATGTGACTTGTCAAATGCCACTTTTCACTTAGGAGACAAATCTATCAAAATTGATAAAGAGTCAATAGTCACTTACATATTTTGAGATAATATTGATAAGGATACTACTTGTTTTGTTGATATTAAGGTAAATGCATTTAGAGTAGATCTTGTCATCCAAGAAATTGATAAACCTTCCCTGATTGCAGAAGAGGTGACCAATTGTTTGGATTCATAGTGTATATGAGCAATGTTAGTATGCTAATAGAAACCAAATTTAAATAAAGCTTCTACAAACTAAATTTTTTTTTATAAACTTCAAGATAGACTAAGATGAGCTCTCAATTAAGAATATGAGCCATTAATGGGCTCTCTTGTTGAGTGGCTTTTTCTAAATAGATAGGATGTATGCTCAAGCTTATGCTTCAAAAAGGGCTTCAAATGGAGTTGGAATTTGGGTGTGAGTGTATGGTTTTGATGTAAAATGGCTTCTTAAAATGGAATTATGACTTTACTTCATGGATTGTGTTGATATGGCTTGGGAGGGGATTCAATTTATAGGCAAATGGCTTGAGGGATGGAGGGCTAGGATGCAAGGAGAGATGAATAGTTAAGGAGGGCTAGGATGCACTCAAAAGGGAGCACATGGATTGTGCTTGTTTAGCATCAATCAGGGAGTGACACATGTCACAAGGTGAGTGGATGGAGGGAAGGGCAAGGATGAGTCAACAAAGGAGGCTCAAAGGATAATATCTTCATAAAGACCCTTCATAAATGGCTTGTAACAGCAATGAATGGGCTTGTAAGAGTCTTTATGGATTTGTAAGAGCATTCATGGTTGGGTGGTTGGGATATTTTGGAGGGAGTTGAGATTGTCGACTTTGCTTGGTTTAGGAAAGTCTTAAGCTTGCTTAGGGAATGTGACAAGGTTAGGAGGGGATTAGGCTTGGGTTTAGGATTAGATTAGGGATGTTAGAGATATACAAGTGGATGGCATTAAATGAGGGTGGGTGAGTTAGTAGCTAAGCTTGGTTAGTATGGGTGGATGGGGTGGATTAAGCTAAAAAGGGGGTTTAGAGATAGGCTTAGGAAGAGGATAAAGTCCTTCTAGAAGAGTCTAGAACTTCATAAGGTTTTGAGGATAAATAAAGTTTATTTATCTCAAGGGTTTGGGTTGAGGAGATATTTATTTAAACATAATTAATAAATATGAGGGTTAATATTTAATCTTAATTAAATATTTTGATTTGGGATTAAGGGTAGAAAATGATGGGATTAGCCTTTAATCGAAATTAAAGAAGGATTAGGAGATTTTGGAAGAGGTTAGTGGTCTTAAGACAATTGGCCAAGTTTTGGGCAAAAAATAATTTTTTAATTTATTTTGGGATTTTTGGTCAATTTATTAATTAAATAATTAATAAATAAGGAAATAATGTTTAAATAAGATTTAAACATTTTTGGGAGGGATTCCTTAATTAAATATTTTTAATTAAGATAAAGGGATTTAATGGCATAAAAATAAATAAATAAATAAATTAATTAATTAATTAATAAATGATGATGTCATCAGGGACTTTTTTTCAAAAAATAAAAATATTATTTTCTAAAGGATTTTTAGGTGTCTACATTTTGCCCCTCTTTGATGTGATGCCGCAAGTGGCATGGCATCAAAGATAAGAAAATAAGATGCCCAAGGCTAGAGCAGAAGAGGAGAGAATGGACTGTGAGATGCCCCCTCAAGAAGGCGGCGGGGAGAGAAAGCGAGGCTCGATGGCTTCTTGAAAAGTACAAGAATCTTGGATGAGCAAGGAGACTCAGATTGGCAAAGAGAAGGGGCTGAATTAGCTCAAACTCTCACTATGGGAGAATGATAAAGGAGAATCAGATGCACAAGAGGAAGCAAGCTTAAGACTTTAGGGAAGGTGGAGGATGAAGGAGCGGAGTGCTATAAAAAGGAATCCATGATAGGGAGATGGATGAGGGGATTATAAAGCTAATGCAATAGGATTTCAAAGAGTCAGATTGGCAGAAGATGGGTTTCTGAGATCCCTAGGACTAGGATTGTGGATCTCGAAAGATGAGGCTTGGTGGATTGATTGGGTTGGTGGATCCCTAAGACTAAGATTGTGGATCCCTAAAGCTAAGAGTGATGATTGATTCTGAGAGATACGGTTGCACAAGCTGGGGTAGGAGAGACAGATGTTGGATATGGATGGGGGATAATGGAGATGAAGAGATTCCATTGAAGCTTTTTGAGCAGGGGGATACTTCAAAGAGAAGTACCACCATGTAGTTGAGCACTAGATTTGCTATAGGACTGTTGGTTAATTGCCAAGGTTACCAAGAACATCAAGGCCTTTTCACCAACTATCTAGAGGACTGAAGAACTGACTCAAAACAAACATGCAAGGATTGCCCCAACATCACACATGATTCCTAAAGGAAGCAGTGTGGAACCGACACTGGGTAACCCACAAGCAGAAAAGAAAAACAAATGAAAGACCTGATCAAGACCTTATGCTCAGATTGCCCCATTCGCAGTATACCATGATATGGAAGATCATGGCAACCTTGAGGAGGGAACAAAAGGATTGCTTGGAAAAGATACTTCAAAACCCAAAAGGGAAGATTCCAAATTGATAGAAAGTGAAAATCCAAAAGAGAACTGTTTGCCAACGAGATGGGTAGGACAAGGTACTAACAGACCAAGATTAGACATGAGGAAAGCTATATCCTACAAGGATCTATCGGAGAGCACCTAAGCTGATGGATCTAGATGAGTGATGCATCTAGCAAGCTGAACTAAGAAGGATAAAACTTTGGTGATAGGAGATCTAGTTAAAGGATGCATTGGAATAGCTAACCAAGGGTTGTGCGATGTGTGCAAGATGCTAATCAAGGAGGAACTGACATGAAAGCCGGATAGATACAATGGTACTAAGCTAAAGAGGATGCACAACCTCACGGACCAAGATATTTACAAGCAGGCTAATCAAGATATGGTACAAGCTAACAGACCAATGATAGGTATGATACAGATGGATAAAAAGCTTAGGATGAGAGGATAGTAGGATGGCTCAAGTTGGTGCAAGAGGTAGAAGCTAAGGATGAGGTGATAACAAAAGATATGGATTTGACAAGATGCATCCAATGATGATGATGGGGATAATACTAAGGTTGGTGGTAGCTGAACGGATAGATGGCGCTAGAGTGAATGGCTAATGAGAGGATGACATTGGATTTGCATGAGGATAGCCTAGAGCGGGATACTAATGACAAGGGAGGATGGACAAGACAAGATCTCCAAGGAATACAGTGCCCCCAGTTAGAAGATGACATGTGGAAGGAGGTCTTACGATGGATGTGATAGGGTTCAAGCTAGGATGGAAAAGTGGAAGGCGCTAGGGAGATGGATGATAGTTGGGATGATTGGCTGAAGCTGCTGAAGATCAGTGGATGGTGTGAGATGGAAGATGGAGTGTGGAGGATAGGTGGATAGATTGGAAGATGGAGTTGGATTTCAAGAGATGACCAAAAGCATGAGGGTGATAGGCTAAGCTAGGGATGGCGAGATTATGCATGGCACTTGTTTGCCAAGTTTTCATCATGGTACTTGTCCAAGGTGCTTGAATTGCCAAGTTTTCACCAGTGGACGCTTTATTTTATTTTATTTTATTTTTAACTTTTTGACTTTGGACTTAGCTAGAATGATTTTTTCTTTCTTCAGCTATTTTGGCTTTTTTGGGATTTTTCACTGGCTGTTGGAATGTTCAATTTTGTTGCTAGCTGTTGGTACACTGGATGTGTGATTTATGCAATAGATTGGATTAGATGGGATTGATGGTAGGAGATGGAGGGATGAAAAGGTTGGAAAGGAGCATAAGATGGGGATGCTTGGAAGAGCAACATTGGCACATGTTGGGATGGGTGTGAAAAGAGCATGTGGGGGATAGATGGTAGATGCAAGCGTGATGGAGGATTTGTGGAAGCATGCTTGGGGATAGAGGCACCCAAGATGGAGTTAGGAGATGGGGGACATGAGTCACTGGATGGAGGATTAGCAATGGGGGATGCCATTGCATTGGGTTTCAACTTTTTTCTTTGGGATCCACATGGTTTTGGATTTTCTTTTCATAGGCTTTTGCATTGTTTTGCATTCTTTGATTGGATTTTTCCTTTTTGGAGTATGTTTTTTAGAATAGACATATGATTGCCTAGGATGTGGATTTTTACGTTTATGCATTTTGAAGTTGTGGTAAGCTTTGGGAAGATGGTCAGGAGAAGCTTTGTGAGATGGAGAGGATATGGAAGAGCATGTAGGGGGATGATGGATGATGTGCCCTGATACGTGCCTTTGTTGATCTTGCGTAGGAATGGATGGAATAGGATTTTTATGATGGCTGATAGGAGGATGGAGGATGGTAGATTTTGGGACATAGGGACCCAAAATGGATTTAGCGGATGAAGGGGGGATATGGTAGGTTGTTTTTGGTTGCAAAGATGGTGGAGGGGAGATGACATAAGATTTCTTGAAAGAGTGATGGGAGGCTAGGATGGTGGGCTTGGAGATAGGCTTGGTTTGTGGGTGTGGTGTGCCAACACCTTTAGATGGTGAGCCTTTGGATACATATCCAAGACCATGAAATCCTAGATTTTTTTGTGCAATAATAGGCTTTTTGATTCCTTGCTCTTGTGGTCCTAGACCTTGACCTTGATAATGCCATCGATTGAGCATTTGAACAAGTTGAGGAAACTTTTTGCTTGTAGAAAATGGTAGAAGTTCTTTATTAGATGTACTACAATGGGGAGATACTGTTCTTAATTATTTTGCGAAGAGGGGGCCACCATGAATGAATGTAAGTGAACCAAGAGGGTAGATTATAGATGGTGGAATAGCTTGGATAGGTGGTAAGATGGAAGCATGGAGAAGAGGAGATGGTAGGATAGGATCTTGATTTAGTTGATGGGATGAAAAGATATCCTGTAGTAGAGGAGGTATGACTTGAGGTTTTAGAGATGGAGGGGATGGTGATTGTACTATCGATGGAAGACATGGTACGATGATATTTTAGTTTATGCTTTGGGGGATGTCAAGATGCTTTTGGGTAGGATCTTGATAGGATTGGATTGGAGTGGATGGTGCAATAGGGGGTGAAGGGATGGATTCTTCAAAGGCAACAGATGGATAGATGGGAGATTCAGTAGTGGAGATGGGTAAGTAAAGGATGGATGCATAAGGGTCATTATGGGAGATTTGGAAAATGCTTGGAGGTAATGTGGATAGGATTTGGAGGGATTTTATAGGTGGTGGGATTTTTATGCTTGCGGGAAGTGGAAGGATTTTAAGCAATTTGATGGATGGTATGGGGATGATAGCTTTGGGAGATGGAGGTGATATTATAGATCGGGAAGCTTCATCACTGACTACTTCACATGGTTGGATTAGATGACATGGCTTATCGACTGTTGGAGGTGGCTTTTCTTGTATTTCCTCTAGGATATTTCTGGGAGACTCATCTATCGGAGGTGGAGGTGGTAGATTGATAGGAATATCTAGTGTGATGGGGGTGGAAGATTGGAAGCTTGGTTGATTGGGTGATGGAGGAGAAGCTGAGATATGAGATGGCATGACTAGATAGTTTGGAAGAATTCTTGGATTTTGGGGGATGGTTGGAGAAATGTTTCTAAGGCTTTCAATATACCCATCATAGTCAACAAGATTTTCATCATCATTGGAATAGGAGGTGGCGGGAGTAAGGACAATGCGACCAAACTCATCATGATAGGATTAGGACTTCATGCTTTGATGGTGAGTTTGATGGGGATGAGGTCTTAAATATGGATGAACATGAAAGCTCATGGTTGGATTTGGATTAAGCTCAGATTTTGGATTGGGTTTGCAAAGATTTCCTAAGGAAAGTCAAAGCTGCATAACAAACCTAAGGAGGATTGGATGCTGATTTTAGGCTTTTCTAAGGATGGAAGACTTCAAGGGCATGTTGTCAAAAGGTGAGGGTTTTTCTTTCCTATGTGAAAGATTGGTGGCTATGTCAACTTGAGGATAGACTAATGATCTTATGGGTATGACATGAGATTGACCACTTGTGGATCCCAACTTTTAGCTCAAGGTGATGAGGGATACAAGTGACAAAGCTGGATTACCCTAGACAATGCTCTGTCAAAGGGATAACCTTGGTGAGATTCGTTGATTGGTAGGATTGATTGGATAGAAAAATTTGGCAGAGGAACAAAAATTCCTTAAAGGCTTGGGTGATTTTGGATTGGGTTGCTAGCTAGCCGCGGGGATGATTTGGATGGACTTTGGATTTGGGATTGTTCTAAAGCAAAGAACTAGATTGATTCATTTGTGGCAGGGGAGCTTGGATGATATTCTGATGAGGCAATGACTACGCTAAGTATGCCTTGAGTTGGGATATTTTTGCTTTTCTAGATTTTGACCAAAGTTGGAAAACATTCATTCAAAAGCTATGAACAAACTGTAGACACCTAAATTTGATTACACTATTTTAGTAATCCTATTTAGTTATCTAAAAAGGGCATTATTAATTAAATTTCTATTTAATTAATCCTTTGTCATCCCCTAGTTGATTAATTTAATTAATCATCTATAGTCCTAATGGATAAATCAAATAATCTATTATTTATCAATTAAATCCTATTCTTCTATCTAATTCCAAAAATCCCCATTTATTAAATAAATCTATTTGATAAATGAAATCCTCAAATTCAAAAACCCCTAACCTATCTCTAATCCTCCATTTAGCCTAATCCACCCCATCCACCCATACTAACCAAGCTTAGCCACTAACTCACCCACCCTCATTAATGCCATCCACTTGTACATCTCTAACATCCCTAATCTAATCCTAAACCCAAGCCTAATCCACCCCCTAATGTTGTCACATTCCTTAAACAAGTTTAAGACTTTCCTAATCCAAACCAAAGTCTCCCCTCAAAAAACCCAACCACTAAGTCATGAGTGCTCTTACAAAACATAAAGACTCTTACAAGCCCACTCATGACTCTTACACCCATCTTCCACACTCTTCCCTCTTCCACACTCATTCCTCTTACATCCCTCTTACATACTCAACCCCACTCATCATGACTTTAACCAACCCTTTACCCTACCCTCTCACACTCATCCTCGTGACAAGTGTCACCTTCCCATTGGTGCTAAACAAGCACAATCCATGTGCTCCCCTTTGAGTGCATCTTAGCCCTCCTTAAGCCTTCATCCATCCTTGCATCTAAGCCCTCCATCCCTCTACCCCTTAGCCTATAAATTGAATCCCATCCCAAGCCATTTCATCAACAATCTTTGAGCTAAAGTTACCATGCTATTTTGAGAACCAAAGCCATCAATATTACCCTTATAATGCCAAATTGAGAGCTCACAAAGCTACCAATTTGCCATTACCCATCTCCATTGAAGCAACTTTTGAGCATCTTGAGCATACATCCACAGCAAAAGCACACATCTACAGAATCAAGAAAGCATGGATTGTTTTCTCTTATGAGGTTTGCACTTCTTGTTTGCTTTCTTTGTCTAAGCATTTATGTGAATTTAGTTTTTGGTTTGTGAATGTTTACTTTATTTGTTAATGTTCTTTGCACACTGATTCTGGTTCTACACAAACAAGCAGACAAAATTTTGGAGCAAGCACGTCAAACACACCAACATCCTAAGAAGCTTTCTACAAAGATGAAATTTGTTTTAGCTAGGGAGTCCTCGATATACACAAGGTACGTGAGGCCCAAATCTGTAGATGAAACTAAAAAGATGTCACACAGCCAAGAGGAGTGGTAACCTACTTCTCCTCTTTCACTTCTCAAGGGTATAAAGTTCCTTGAGGCTTAGCTCGAGTGATAAAATCTTGATTTCAAGAGAGGTGTCATTCGATTCACCTCCTGATTCTTATACTCTGTCAAAACATTGGAGTTGAGGGCATCCCAAGGGGTGATGAAATCCCCAAGCAGGCCTCCTAAAAAGTGTAAAACAAGACCACATACATGATCTTGGTTTTAAAAGAAACACGTTCATTCCAATTGATGATTTAGATTTTGTAAGCTATGATTGAAGACACTTGTGATTATGGCATACAATGTTCATTCCAATTTGACAGCGTCGTTAGCATAATAAAAGTCTAGAGATCGTCAACATAAGAAATGCGAGTGCCATTGAAAATGCATCCAAACCATGCAATGTTCATTGATTGTTAGGCATTCAAGATTGAGTGTGAGTTTGTTTTAAGCCCAAAAAAAAAGATGTGTGAAACTCGATTGCCAAGTGCGTGCTCGGAGGCCCTCCACATCAAGATTTGTCCAATTTTTATGCCCAAATGAAGTGTGAGTGAGATTAATGCGCGTTCAAGGAATTTTCTAACTTAGAAAAACCACTAAAGATCCAAGTAAGTGGAGTTTGGTCTTTGTGGAGCACTTAACACCCTCTTAGGTAGACCCATCCCCATAGATGGCACTGAGATTGCAACCAATGGTTAAATTGATGGGTGATTAAAGAGGGTGAGTCCAACTACAAACTTACTCAAAGCATCTTTATTAATTTTTTTAACTTAGAAGATTTCAAAAATGTGGATTCTTTTTATGCCCCAAAAGATGATTATTTGATCTATGGCATTCAAGATTGGATTTGTTGTTTTAATCATGCATTCATAAAAAAAACAAACTTGATTTTAATCCATGAAACTAAAGAGTGATTTTAGCAACATGCATTCAAAGAAAAGTGATTAAACATTCAAGTTTTTTCCTTTGAGCATTCAAGATTGAGATTTTATGTGTTATTTTAAGAACTTTGAAGTGCTTTGTTTTAACCTTAGATCATTCAAGATTGTTTTGGACTCAAAAGTGAAAATGACTCTTTGGACTTTGGTTTTCATTCAAGATTTTGTGTTCTAGTTTGCATATTTTAAGCCCAAAAATGATATTCCTAGATTGTTTTGATGCATGAAAAACCTAAGAAACATTCAAGATTTTGGAACAAGACATTTGTTTGGAACAAATAACAAAGCTTTTAGGACAATTTTTGGCAACCATTTAGGACTCTTAGTTTTTATGAAATTTTTAAAAGAACTTTAAAATATTTGCAAATGAGGTTCATTTTATCCTTATTGATGCTTTGAGTTTGATTTAGATTTTAGTGTGCACTTAGTGTTGATTTTGAACCTTTTGAAATGAAAACTTGAAGTTCTTTTTAAATTCCCAAAAATGAAGTGTTCCTAACTTTGCATGAATGCATCTAAAACCTTGATGTTGCAAGGATGCAAATGATTGGATTGGTTTAGTTTCACTTGTTAAAAGGCTTTTTTTTTTTGCAAATTTTTAGTTTTTAATGGATTTGAATATGATTTAGGGGTTCATTTTAAGCACTAAAAAGAAGTGTGTATGATTTTGCTTCCTTCAAAAAATAAATGGCCAAGATCTCCCACAAGAAGAAGAAGAAGAAGTAGATGGAATAAGAAGAATATAGACAAGAAGAGGAAAAAGAATTCCAAGTGCTTTGTCCACCTATAAGCTTGAAAAATCTGCAAACACTATGAGATAGACTATGAGTTCTTTTGTCTTCTTCATGCTCATGTGGACCTACAAAACCAATTTATACAATCCTACCAATCACAAAAACAAGAAAAATTAGCCAAAATTAGCAAATGACATACAAAACTTGACTAAAAAAGCTAATGAAGATGACCCATGCGGGGTCCAACCGGGCATGCCAAAATGTATATGAGCAATGTTAGTATGCTAATAGAAACCAAATTTAAATAAAGCTTCTACAAACTAAAAAAAATTCATAAACTTCAAGATAGACTATGATGAGCTCTCAATTAAGAATATGAGCCATTAATGGGCTCTCTCAATAAGAAGCTCTCTTGTTGAGTGGCTTTGTCTAAATAGATAGGATGTATGCTCAAGCTTATGATTCAAAAAGGGCTTCAAATGGAGTTGGAATTTGGGTGTGAGTGTATGGTTTTGCTGTAAAATGGCTTCTTAAAATGGCATTATGACTTTACTTCATGGATTGTGTTGATATGGCTTGGGAGGGGATTCAATTTATAGGCAAAGGGCTTGTGGGATAGAGGGCTAGGATGCAAGGAGAGATGAAAGATTAAGGAGGGCTAGGATGCACTCAAAAAGGAGCACATGGATTGTGCTTGTTTAGCACCAATCAGGGAGTGACACATGTCACAAGGTGAGTGGATGGAAGGAAGGGCAAGGATGAGTCAACAAAGGAAGCTCAAAGGATAATATCTTCATAAAGACCCTTCATAAATGGCTTGTAACAGCAATGAATGGGCTTGTAAGAGTCTTTATGGCTTTGTAAGAGCATTCATGGTTGGGTGGTTGGGATATTTTGGAGGGAGTTGAGATTGTTGACTTTGCTTGGTTTAGGAAAGTCTTAAGCTTGCTTAGGGAATGTGACAAGGTTAGGGGGGGGATTAGGCTTGGGTTTAGGATTAGATTAGGGATGTTAGAGATATACAAGTGGATTAAATTTAATGAGGGTGGGTGAGTTAGTAGCTAAGCTTGGTTAGTATGGGTGGATGGGGTGGATTAAGCTAAAAAGGGAGTTTAGAGATAGGCTTAGGAAGAGGATAAAGTCCTTCTAGAAGAGTCTAGAACTTCATAAGGTTTTGAGGATAAATAAAGTTTATTTATCTCAAGGGTTTGGGTTGAGGAGATATTTATTAAAACATAATTAATAAATATGACGGTTAATACTTAATCTTAATTAAATATTTTGATTTGGGATTAAGGGTAGAAAATGATGGGATTAGCCTTTAATCGAAATTAAAGAAGGATTAGGAGATTTTGGAAGAGGTTAGTGGTCTTAAGGAAATTGGCAAAGTTTTGGGCAAAAAATAAATTTTTTATTTATTTTGGGATTTTTGGTCAATTTATTAATTAAATAATTAATAAATAAGGAAATAATGTTTAAATAAGATTTAAACATTTTTGGGAGGGATTCCTTAATTAAATATTTTTAATTAAGATAAAGGGATTTAATGGCATAAAAATAAATAAATAAATAAAAATAATTAATTAATTAATAAATGATGATGTCATCAGGAACTTTTTTTCAAAAAATAAAAATATTATTTTCTAAAGGATTTTTAGGTGTCTACACATAGAACATATGAACCATTTATTTTGATGGGGCAATTTCTAGGGAAAGCTCAAGAGCTGGAATAGTATTCATATCCCAAGAGAAAAACACATTTAGGTATTCATTTACCTTGAACTTTACATGTACCACTAATTTTTTAGAATATGAAGCACTTTTACTAGAGTTGAACATTGTAGCTAGTCATGGAATTAAGAAATTACACATTATTGGTGACTCATAATTGATAGTGCCTCAAATTAAGGAGACATATGCCTCCAAGAAAAAAATATTGAAACAATATAGGAATGTTGAAACATTTGATGGTTTTGGCATTTCTTGGATGGATAGGAGTAATAATAAGATGGCTAATCTAGTAACTAATATGAAAATCAATCCTAATGATATGTCATTTTCTAGTGTGTTTATAATTGAAGTACAAAATAGGCCTTCTATCCTTGATAATGTAGAGAACTAGCATATTTTTGAAGATGATAAATATCATGGTCAAGAATTGGACTGTAGTACTTTTGTGGAAACAATAGATGGAAAATAGACCATATTTAGTCAAGAGATATTATAGTTAAAAACAAACAAGGTCCCTAAAGGTCTAGTGGTTCTCAAGAGTGCTTTTGATAATTAGGATAGAGTACATTTAGATATCAAACATGAGAAGCCATAATAACCTGAAGAAATCAATTTGGGCATTGTTGAATCTCCAAAAAAGGTATACATCGACAAAACCTTATCTCCTGCAATTAAGAAATCTCTGAAAGATTTATTGAGAAGATTCAGACATGTTTTTGCATTATCATATGATGACCTTAAAGCTTATAGACAAGACCTTTTTCTAGCATGTGATACCTCTCAAGGAAAATGTCAAACCTTTTAGGAAAAATCAGAGGCATAGTAACCCCACTTTATTGACTAAAGTGCAAGAAGAACTTATGAAGCTTAGGGATATAGGGATTATCAAACCAATAAGTCATTCCTCATGGGTGTCTAATCTAGTGCTAGTTTGAAAACATAATGAGACATCAGGTTATGTGTTGATTTTAGAAACCTCAATATTGCATCTTTAAAGGATAACTATGGGTTGCCTAATATTGGCGGCTATGTTGCAGCAAGTTACTAGTTCAGAGTTGATGTCCATGATGGATGGATTTTTAAGATATAACCAGGTCTTGGTAGATGAGGAAGAGAAATTCAAGACAACTTCCACTACACCCTGGGGAACCTATGTTTATGTAAGAATTCATTTGGTCTAATCAATGTAGGAGCAACATTTCAAAGCACTACCGATGTAGTTTTTTAAGACTATATTGACAATTTCATGGTTATATATAAAGATGACCTGGTTGCATAATTAAAAAAGTCTGAAGAACATTGTAAGCACTTAGAGAAGATTTTTATCAAAGCCATAGAGTATGTTGTCTCATTGAACCCAAAGAAATGTACCTTTAGAGTAATAAAGGGATAATCTTCTTGGTCATATAGTATCCAAGGAAGGGGTTAAGATTGACACTAAAATAGTAGTAGTAATTGATAAAGTACCAAAGTCCAAGAATGTTAAAGGTATATAATCTTTGTTTGGGCAAGTTAACCTTTTAAGGAGATTTGTAACCAACTTTTCTGAAATCAATAGACCAATATCAAAAATTCTCAAGAAGGAAGGAACTATCAGTTGTGAAGGAGAACCTACTATTTCCTTCGAAGAAATTAAAAATGTTATTAAAAATGCACTAGTCCTTAGGACCCCTGATTATGTAAAGACTATGCATATATTTTCTTTTGCATCCTTTCTTACCATAGCAATAGTTCTATTATAGAAAAATGAGAATGGTCATGAATAACCAATTGCATTCTTTAGAAAATCTCTTCAACCTACAAAACTTAAGTATGAAATCAATGAGAAGCCAAAATATGCACTTTTCAAAGCTATTAAAGCCTTTAGATGCTACTTGGTTGATGTTGATGTCATTGCATTTGTGCCTAGTGTAGTAGTTAAAGATATTTTCTCTTAGTACGAGGTATCTAGAAGATGTAGGTAGATAAACCAAATCCAAGAATCGAACATTGATATCCAGATCACCAAGTTGCTAAGAGGTCAAGGATTAAAAAGCTTATGGCTTAATCAAATTTAGATGCTAATCAAATAAATGCTGTAAATGATGGCCTTGGCTCTAACACATGTAATATGGATCAATGTGAGTAGTATAAAGATGTAATATACTATTTACAACATATGTAGGCTCCACCTCATTTGATAGATAACGAAAAGAGGATTGTAAAGTTACATTTAGTTAAATACATTATTGTTAATGGAAGTCTATGGTGGAGAAATTTTGAAGCTATACTTTTGAAATTCATTGATCAGGATAAATTCAAAATTGAATGAGATTCATTTAGGGGTATGTGGTGGGCATTACATAGCAGAGACTACTACCCACAAGGTTATGAGGGTGGGCTTTTGGTGGCCTAGCCTATTCAAAGATGCACAAATTCTAGTTGGAAAATTTGACTCCTACCAAAGATTTGTTAGAAAATTAAAGTTCTCTAGAAACATGCCTTTGAAATTAGCTAAGGTCTACACACCCTTTCAATAATAGGGGATGGATTTTATATGTGAAATATCACCCAAGTCCAGTAGTGGTTACTCATGGATATTAGTTGCAACTAATTATTTTACAAAATTGGTAGAGGTCATCCCTACAAGAAATGCTACTAGTAAGGTGGTAAACAATTTCCTACTAGATAACATCATTTCAAGGTTTGGGTGTCCTAAGAAGATTATGACTAGTAATTCCATGTGCTTTAGATTTGATGAATTTGTCAAATTTTGTGATAAATATGTTATTATTAGGTCAACTTCATCACTTTATCACACACAAGGAAATGGATAGGCTAAATCCACTAACAAAATCTTGTTGAAGTTCATAAAAGAGACATTGGATGACAACATGAAAACATGGGACACTAAGGTGTAGCTAATAGTTTGGACTGATAGAGTGACAATGAAGAAGGCAATAGGTGTTGCACCTTTTGACCTTGTATATGTAATAAAGGCTAGAATGCCTCAGTAAAACCTAGGAAATTTGTATAATTACATCTAGATGTATGATGAAGATATCATTGATGATATGTATGAAACAATGGATGAATTGGTTGGGTTTACTGAAACAAGAAAAGAGGCCTCTGCTAAAAATATAAAGTTGTAGTTACAAATAAAGCATCTGTATGATAAGAAGGCAATGTCAAGAAAGCTTGAACTAGATGATATTATCCTAAATTGGAATGCAAGGATGGAAGATAAGGATAAACATGGAAATTTTGATCCTATCTGGCTTGGTTCTTATTTGGTTGATTCTACTTTGGGAGAGGATTCATATTTTATCAAAGAATTATCATGAACCTTTCCTAAATTGCTAGTTCATGGAAAATTCTTCAAGAAATACTTCTATTGAAGGTATTTATTTTCTATGAACAATAGTTAGGTTTGTATATCTTTGTATATTTGTAAATTCTTGTACATGTGTCTATAGTTTATATGTATATGTAAATACCTCTGTATAGTCTTATAACAGTTGTCTTAGGCTATCATGTATGTGGTCTGCTTTAACTAGAGATTCAAAATCTTGCATGGATACATGTATTCATCATCCCTAGATAGAGCCACTAATAGCCCTTATTTCCTTTTTTCCTAAAAATTTGAAAATTCATTTAGAAAATACATGAATTTTGTTGTTTGGTTAGGGTTTTATTTATCATTTATTTTTAGTTTCCAGAGAAAGCCTAACTTGGTTATTTTTTCCCTAGTCCAGTGTTGAAAATATTTCCTTATGGGCATTAACTTGTTATCCTAAGGTCATGTCTTTATCCTTTTCATGAAAAAATCCATAAAAATCCACAATCATCCTTACCCTTACCTTAGGTTTTCAATCTAGGAGTAGGAGATTATATGTTATTCAAATGTTATGATCTTATAATCATGCCTTAAGCATCTTGTTGTAAGGTTAAGATATCCCTCTCTTGATGTTATGATATTAGGGTTACTGAATGGTCATAAGGGTAAAGTCTGAGCTCCCTGATCTAAGGATACATTATGTGTTCATAAATTTGTAGAAGTTCAAGGTGAGGTTTCTAAATTTTTGATTCCCTTTGTGTCATATTATCTTATGTGTCTAATGGAAGAATAATAAAATGTGAGGTATGATCTTACAACAAGAAAGTCATTGTAAGATCTCAAAGATAGAAATGGAGGTTCATGATACTATGAAAGGTAGCTATCATAAGGTCGTAGATTGTTTTAATACAAAAAAGATGTTCTGAGCTATGATATTACAACAAAGGAGTCATTATATTGGAAAGGTTCTTTAGCAAGCTTGTGATGCTATGAGGAGTTGGCAATTGTAATATCATAAGAGAAAAATAGGTGTCCTATGGCATGATAAAGAGATGATCATAAAACCTCAGGAGCAAGATTAATGTGTTACGATGCTACAAAGTATTGAGGTCGTATGTTCATTAAGGTTTAGTGCTAACCATGGCTTGGAGCTATGATATGGAAAGGGATTTTTCGCATGGTCACATGAGTTTGTATTGAGTTAAGTTTTCCAGTCATGAAGGTGTGATTGGTTGACATCTATCCCTATGGGCCTCTCCTTTTCATCTACAAGTAGTAATTATGCATGTTTCAAAGTTGTTGATCAGAAAAGTTCCAGGGTGGTCTCTTACTTGCATTTTGAGGATGATCAAAAGCTAGCCATAGTGGGGAAGTGACAAGCTACAACATGAACTTGAGGGTCCAAATCTAGTATGTGGGATGTAAAATGAGAGATGCATTAGAGCAGTTTTAGAGAATGGCACTATCTGATTGTTGAGGGTGATGACTATACCAAGGGTTTTCTAGTTTTATAGCTATTGTTAGATCTTAATAGATCAATGTCTGGGTTATCCCCACATTTTGAAAATACTCAAGCTTTAGCTATTGTGGGAAAACAATGTAGTAATACATGTCTTGGTGGGGCCATTTCATATGAAATCCTTTTTTCATCGTTGCGAGGGTCTTGTGCATTCTAATTTTAGAGGAATTCATTGAATGAAAGTAGATCAAATCAATCAATTCCCTCCATTGAAATGAGCTTCAAAGTTGAGCTCTTAAGTTGTGAAGTGGTGACCAAGGATCAATATACAGTTATTTGCATGATCGCAAGTCAACTTGGTCAAAGATAAGGTCAAGCTGCAAAGCAATGAAGGTCATCCAATAGTTAAGATGAAATGCACATTACATGGTCTCGTGGGTCTAAAATGGCAGAATTCTAAGTTGTGAAATTGTGATTGGATACACAACAATTAAGTTTCTAATCCTTTGTATAGGATTACATGGAGTTAATGATAACCATGGGTTTAAGTTGTGAAGTAGCAAAATATAATGGATTACAGGTTCATTGGAATTAATGGATAATCATAGGTTAAGGCAATGAGGGTGCAATAATTTTCCATGTGGCATTATGGGCCCAGGATGCTTATCCAAGATGGAAAAATTAGAAGTTGACACGTGGCATATTCCAAGAATGATGAAAATTTGACAAAGATGGTAGGGTCAAATTTTGAATGTGCTATGATATCAGTGTGATAAAGTAAAGAAATGTTGATTAGATATCTCATTCGAAGAAAAATTCAAGAGTAAGTCACAATGATGAAAAAATGTGATCAAGTAGTCAATGATGTAAGTACTCTCAACATTGTAAAAGGTTAGAGCTAAGCTAGGAATCAAGATACAAGCTTGCAAATGAATAGGGTATTTTGTATTTGAATGTTTCACATCTTCGCAAGTCAAGTGAAGGAGTTTCAAGATCAAGTTGCAAACATGTAAACAATGGAGAATTGGATAAGTACAAGAGCTAGCACTACATCACAAGCATGAAGATGGTTAGGCTCTAAACTTCTACAAAGGTGTGATTACATTTACATTGGTTTGTAACATCATAGGTCAGCACGACCAACAAAGAAGGATAGTTGTGAGGTTGTGAAAAGGTGAAAATGATGTTACAATTTATGCTTATCATAGGATTGTAATAGGAAAGATACATTGCTCTGATGTTACAAAGTGAGGCCATTTCAAAAAATCAAATGAAGATAGAAATGGGGCTAAGATCCTATGACATTAGGAGATTAGAAAAGTCCAAATAATGAAGCTATGATGTTACAATGAAATCATAAAGATAAGATTTTATGATGTTAAGATGCCACGACAATGCCTTGATCATTTAGTCAGGAGGTGGGAATAATAAGGTTACGATGACATGATTTTATTTTCAGATCATAAAGGTGAAATGTTAAGCTTCAGAGGCTATAGAAAATGGAGCATGAACACCATCGTGTGGTAGTAAGTTATGTAGCAGCTAAGGATGATTCTAATGCTATAAAGTCAATCCACTAGTTGTAGTTGTGTGGTCATAAGGAATTAAGAGTGGAGCTATGATAATACAGAAAAGTTTTTTTGTAACATTGTGAAGGTTAACGAGGTGATTGTTGAAGTTATGCAAGTGCATAGCTGACTGTGATTGTAATATTGTGAGCTGAAGGAAAATAGGGTAGGATACTATGTCAAGGGCAATATAAATAGTGATTGTAAAATTGTATAAGGTCTTGGGGAGAGCTAAGATGATATGATAAAGTGTTTATCGTAGGATCGTAAGGGTTTATCTCATGGCCTAAGATAATAAGATAAGAGTCAATTTCAAACAATCATAAGATCATAGAGCATGTCTTCCCATCCTAAGATGATATGATAAAGGGTTTATTATAGGATCATAAACCCTATTTTCACATAAATAATGTTCACTTTGTCTTTTTGAGCTTGAGTAATGATAGAAGGCCCTTAACAAATGATTTTCAAGAAAGCCGCCAATCATGAAAAGTTAAATAAGTTATAAAACTTTCTTCTAAGCTGGTAGAAATATCACATAGGACAAGTCAACACTAAATAACTATGAAAGAGAAAAATTGGTGCTTGAGCTTCATGATATGGTGAGGATCCAATATTTAGCTAGAGTGCAGTAGTAAATGTTTTAGAAGACATTAGATATATGAAGGAAAAAGTAAGTGTTTGAAAGACTTGTTGATGTTTGAAAATGTTGGAGGGTTTTCAATTATCCCAATGAGAATATCACATATCTAGGGGCAACTAACTCCCATTTTCAACATGCCATTTCAGACACCGGGCCAACTATAAGGCTAGACCCTTCTTCTACTTTAGGTTCTACAAGACCTAGGTGCATGGACCTCAGATTCAATTGATACTGTACTAGTGCAAAAACATATCCCTGAATCTATTAAGTAGATGAAAACCCCTTATATCTCCTAAAGCCTTATGTAGTAACAAAGAAGTGCAGTAGTTAATTAGAACTCTACGAAATGCACAAGCTGAGTGAGGGTTAAAATTTGATAGCTCTTCAACATAAAAGGGTAAAACACACTTGATTAATATTGTTGATTTCAGTAGACCCCTCATATGTAACAATGAGACCTGATGATCCTGTAACTGATCAGTGCCTTAACCATTGGGAAAATCCATGAATCACAAACATACATATAAATATCTGAGACATATGTGTATCTTTAGATATCTGATCTATCTATTCAACTTGTAAATAGACATCAATGTTCAATTTAAATGTCATTCTTACATAATATCCCCATTAGTAACCTCACAACCTTGTTGATTTCCCTGAAGCATTTATGTAACCCTTTGAGTCATAGGCAATAATGAAATAACATATAGCCTTAAGTGACTGCAACTATAACCTAAGCTCTATGTCAAAGATTATAAAACATTGAAGATCACTGATGAAGGAGACAAGATTCAAGATGAAACTCAACCATCTGTTGTTCTTTGTATTAATTTCCTTGAAACTATACATTCATATGCATGAAATGAAAACACAAAAAACATCTAACAGATCTAAACTATCTATATTATCCTTCCTAATGCTATTCATACAAGAGAGAATATGCTGAAAGAAATGGTGTCTTAGTATTGGGAATGCATCAAGAACTGGATCAAGAACCCTGGTATCACAACAATGAGAAAATTTTCTCCAAAGAACTGGAACCATGAATGGTCTAACAGTGAAAAACTGGAACCCTATTATTATTACCCAAAGAAAATTGCTAATCAAACTCAAATGAAAGAGAGAAAGAATGATATAGGAAGAAGATGAATTCCCAGATCTGATCTATGCCTGACATGTGTCCACTTGGAATGTCATCCCTTGTAACTAAATAACCTCTCTCTTCTTTCTACCATCTAATCTAATTTTTTTTTTCATCATTACTTTGTTACTAATTTAAAAATATCTTCTATTCAATTGTGAAAACCCTTTTGCTTGCCAAAAAAAATTTGATATGCATCAAGAATGCTGATAAAACCTTGATTCAACTAACTTGAAAGTAATCAAATTTACCCCAAACTACATTTTCATGGTATTTTACCTATATTTAGGTCATTACTTTACCAGAAATCAGTTTTGAACTTTAATACTTGAATTTGGTTGCAAGTTAGGAATCTTGGAGAAAACCTTGTATAGCTCAAACAAGATGCTTCTTGTGCAGAAACTAATTGCATAATCAAAAAATTTATTTTCTCCCAATTTTGATGATATATAATATTGCATATTTAGCCTATCGAAAATGCCCAGGAAGTCAGTTTGAAAATGTCTCCCTCTAGTAGAAAAACTCAGGTCTGCAATTTTGAGAGATTAAATTTCAAAAATTTAAAATTAATCTAAACTCTAACTTTAGATTAAAAGCCCTCTTTGAATTTAAAAAATTTGCACATGCCCCATAAAATGATTAAGACATCATTTTATTTAAAAAAACTTTATTATTTTGCACCATCCTTGAAATTTGGGGTCAAACCCAGAATTGACTAGAACACGTGTCACTCTGTGATTGGCCTCCTTGATTTGCATCACCTGCCATGCCATTAGTTGAGTGAGACCTGATAACAAATGGCACCTCCTCACAATTCTACATTTAGTAACTGGTGCGCATCCCTATTTTATAGAATTGCACTCACCGTTGGATCTGTCATGTGGCAGCATCCTATGCTTCATCTCTGATCACACTCCTGACTACCACATCATCACATGCAAGACCATCTACCACATGTTGAAATTTTGCATTTTTGCATTTGTTAACCTCTGGGCACTTTCTTTTTGTGGGAATGCACCAACCCTCAATCTTGACATGTGGTGCCATCTTATGCATTGACCTACAACTCGCAACATCATCTTCTTTGTCTTTTTGTTTAAAATTTTACTGATGTCACCCTCCAACTAGCATCCACTAGTGCACAGGTGGGGACATCATGCATGAGTAAGCAGCTTGAAAAAGCCTCTATCTTGTTGACATTCTCAATATGTGTGCAATTGTATTTAAATACATATAAAGTCACCTCACAAGAGATGTGGGATATATGTAAAATTACTATTCCTTGTGGGCTCCTTTCTTATTCATCTATTATGTGAGCTTTCAATGGTATGGAATTTTCTTCGAAGATCATGCCATCTCCTTTTTAAAAGCATGGAAACTCTTTACTGGCCCTTTTCCTGTTATGCAACATGTGGAGCTTTCTTCTTCTTATATGCAATCCTTGACTCCTTTGATGTGCCTACCCTTATTAATACGTTTGTTCTTATTCTTTATTCCATCAGTTTCTCAGACTTTAGATGCCTATCTATAATTTTGGTGTCTTGAGTGTTTTCCAATTCAACTTCATAGTCAGTGAAGGGAGATCTCAGCCTCACGAATACAATATTTTGAGCATTTAACACTTTCTCACTTGAGTTTATTTAATTTTTATATACCCCTTTCTATTTCAAATGGTGTGGGCTTTAGTTTCTTGCACATGGGGTCTATCTTATTGCATGGTCTGTTCATTGCTGTGGATGCTTCCAAAACTCTCGTCCTCTGCCTATGATCTTCAATACATTTTCCTTGGAGTGAACATTTCCCCTGCCATTGATGTGGACTACTGCTTGGGTGTGGATGATACACTGGCCTCTATTCTGCAATGGCTTCCTCCCAATTTTTGTGGGATGTTTGCTCCAGTCAGCACTAGTTTCCATGAGAGTTTCCTTGTTTATTGCATGCATGGTGGGTCTCCCTTCTGTTAGATGTGGCTGGTGGTCTTTGTTTAATCCTCCAACAGCTTTCACCTCCTTTTTTTGATGCTCTGCGCTTTTTGTGGGCTATTACTTGTGGGTCTCTAATGTTTGCAAATCAATTTTTAGATCATGTGTAGTGGCAGAGCTACAAGTTCATTAGCATTCATTGCTTACTCTGTATCCATGGCCTAGTAATAAAAGGACAATGAATACCTAATGAAATAAAAAAACCAAAAGGGAGGAGGAATGGAGTGGCAAATGTTCTGATTAGAGTTGAATGGATAAAGCAGAAGTAAATTATGATCATTGATGCAAATTCAATGGTGAGTGATGTTGATCTTGGATTTGTATCATGAATTATGCATGTGGAGGAACAATTAATATAAATGTTATCCCTGTTTTAACAAATTTCATCATATCTAAAATCAAATATGTCAAGGTGGAATTGACATTTGAGAAAATTGGAAAGCAATATCCTTGGTTTTCTCTATGTGATGGGGTTGGTTTAACACCAATTAGTTTCAATTTCCCTCATAGACATTCATCTTATTCTTTTCTTATAGATAACCACCTTTTGTATAGTTCAGCTGGGGCCAAATCTCTGATCTCTTCTGAAGTCTAAACTAGCCTTTGCTTTCCCTATTTTCTCCTAACACTTAACAAGCTTTTTGTGTCCACACAGATCAAATGTATACATTAGGGTCTCCTGACATAAACTCATTTCTCCATCTTCTAAACACTTCTTGTTTATTTTATGTCCACAAACACTGAATACAAACTGTATAGGTTCCGTACATTTTGGATGATTTTCGTAGTGGTAGGTACTTTGGCAATAGTGACCACAATTTAGCCTACTGTTGCATATCCTTTTACAAAAAAGAGGATTGAAATTGTCAACTACCCCAATGTGTGACCAATCCCTCATGTTCATTGAATCTAGTTATTATATGTATATTGTAAAATCCACAATGACTTAAACCATTCTAAATTTCCTTTTTGAAAATGAAAACTGGGCAAATGAGCACATGGGAAAATGAAAACTAGGACATTGGTTCTCTTTCATGAGGAAACTATGGATCTACAATTTGGGCTCATGAAAAATAATAGGACCCAAATGGTGAGTGGTCAAAGTGGGCTACTCAGAATTTGCAATTGTAAACACTGACAAGATAACTATTTTTACGAATAGAATTGACCTAGAAAAGTGTGCAAATGGATTCACTATGACTTTCAAACTAGCACACTTAGAGTATTTTTGGAGGAAAACACAATGGTACAATCCATTCAATCTAGGCACTCACAGATTAGGAGTTATAACATCCCAAACAAGGGGTACCCAACCATTTGCATTTCTTGACACCAATAAAAAGATAGAAATTGCATTTCAAATCGTGTTTGAAAACTGATCAAACGGATTTGTCATAAGCTAAAACTTGAAACATAACAAGTCTCTGATGTCTACAATGCAACACAAAAGGAATTTTCACATTTTTTTCAACTGGTTCAAAGTTATACCACGTCAAATAGGGCCTTCCAGAATTTTCAACAATTTGCATCAGCATGAAAACAGTAAACTACCAACTTTGAGGGATTCAAAACCTAGTCAAATAGGCTCAAAATGACTCAAAATTTGAAACATAGGTTTTTGGATATGGACACTAGACACTCCCAAAGTGGTGAGTCATGAAACATTTCTCGATGCAAGATATTCAAATGCAAACAAGGCCTCCTATTGCTATTCAATACGGGTGAAAATGCAGATTTAGAATTTGCTTAAAATAGGACTTCACAAAATGGCTCAGAATATCAATTTGACTTCATGAAACACATAGGTGCACTAAATGAAAGGTGCTAGAAGCACTAAACACCTCTAGGGCTAAAAGGTACAGCCGGGTACATGCACATTTATAAGCTTTTATAGGTCTTAAATTCTCAATGGTACTCAAAATTGACTATGCAATTTTTAGTCCCAACAGTGGCTCTTTCTAGGGATGCATGTCCCTTGTAGGCATGGCAAGGATTCAGATCTTTGGGATAAGTAGACCATTCCCAAAACTTCAAAGACTTTCTCTCAAACAACTTTATTGAAACTAGGAAACAACTACTACTACTATATATACATGATGACCCCGAGTTACCAAACCTTTTCAAAATTGTTTACCTCTGTCATATACCTGATTTTCATTCCTTTCCTTATGAGGTAAACTGAAATCACTTCTCCTATTAGTTTCACCAATCATATTATGATCATGAAATGAATCACTTGGCAAAACAAAGTCATCACCCTTATTCCATAGTGCATGTAAAAAATTGGCATAACTTTAACTTCTAGCTCACTATGAAAAGGAACATCATCATTCTCATGAATCTCAACATCAAACTAAAACCGATCTCTAGAAACTGACTCATGAACATCATCAAATGGAAATACAAAAGCCTTATACTCAATTTCATAATATGAATTATATATGTCACTCATATCTTGACTTTGCATTTCCTCAAATGTTATCGGCTGAATTTCAAATGAGTAGTTAGATTCATATTCACACATAACATCATCATCACAATCTGAAAAAATTTCTAACCTTCTGATGTATTTTCATAATTGTAGTGCTGATTTGATTTTACCTCATTTGAATCATCATAGATCTTACCATGAAGTGTCGGTTTCTCTTCTAAGACAACTCCATCAAACACTTCATCTTCAAATTCACAAAATTTAACATCACTAGAAGATTCAATATAAAAAATGGAAGAACAATAATCTGATTTGTCGCAGTAGTATGACAGTGTATCACCATTTGCATCTAACCTAGCTAAATCTAAAACCTCTGTATCTTCTTCAAACGAAGGGTTGATAAGTCCATGCAGGGATCCTCTTTGCACATTTGGACAAAACATGGGCTATTCATCCTCACAAGCATCATCATATAAGGCATTAGTATATACTTTAAATTCACTACCCACTTCATCCTCATGGAAACTTCCATCGCATGAAGAAAAGTTAGAACTATATGAAGACTCCCTTTCTATTTCTCCTACCAAACATATAGTATCCATAAGCACATTCTCTTCATCATCTTGTTCAGGATAACCATTACAAATAGACTACGATTCATTCCTAAACATCTCACTACATGCTGGATCTTTATTATCTGATGTTAAAACACTTGACAACTCTTTACTAAAGTCTTCAAAATCATTAACACTAATTGGACTCAACATTTCTTTATCTTCATATCTTGAGGACAAATCACTCTTAAATTCTTCATTGGCTAACTAATTTTTATAATGCAAAATTTGAGATACACTTTCTTTTTCAGATTTAGAAAAAGAAGTCATACCTTCACCTTCAGATGAATGTTTACTACCATCATTGCTTTCTTCTTCCCAATTAACATCAGAATCATGTGAAGGTGAACATATAGTGTCATTTTCCTCATTCTGATTTGAGTAACCACTCTCATCATCTCCTTCATATGACGCCTCTTGATAATCCATTAGATCAACAACTTCATTGTCATCACGTGGAAGACAACTTTCAGCTGCTTCGTACCCATATTGAGATGCATATATTTCAAATTGAGATTTTATAATATTCTCAACATGATGTAGTCTATGAATAAGATAATGCATTTCTCACATATCTGACTAATCAAGAAAATGCATCTTACACTCTACTGCTGAAACATTACAAACATATGAACTCTGTTCTTCTGACTATGACTGAGATACATGTGATTCACACTCTTCATCTTGTGTTATATTTTCATGGCATGTCAGATCAACAATACCAAATTCATAATCAGAGAGATAAGTCTTAGCCTCCTCACTTGCACAAGACTAAAATCTAGGTGCAAAAGTTTCATTAGCAACATCATTAGGTACATAATCAGCATTACAAGAGCTCGCTAATGAAGCTAATCCTTGATCTACAATATCAACACATTGCTGATTTTTATCAAATTCTGAAATACCTCTTACTATTGTAACATCAAAAATATATGAATCTTCATTTGTAACTAAACTAACCTTCCTTAAACATACATTCTGATCTAAATTTTCAATTCGATTAAAACTTACAATAGGGGTGTTGATATTTTGATTTGAAATTGAAGCATCAATATCACCTTCATCCTTTCTTTTGGATACATTATATTGGCACACATTTCTAGCAAAATGACTTCTAGTCAATCCATATTTCAAATTATTTTCAATATCCCTAGTGGTCATAAAAGCATGATATAATGTCTGTGGTTCATTATCCCTTAGTAGATAATTCATTTTCTTGTCAAATGCATCAAAGTAAATAGTCAAATGCATCAAAGTAAATAGACAAACACATTTAATCATCGAGTCTATAACTCTCAAGGATTTCATTCAAAAATCTCACAAATTTGATATTAAATTGAGGGAAAAGTTCATCACTCTCAATGTGAATCCTCAAAAATTTTTCATAAGAATTAGATATGCTTACCCATTCTCCAAATTGCTCCATGAAGGTTGAATGCAATTCACCCCAAGATGAAATAGAGCACTTTGGTAAAAAAGAAAACTAGTCTCTAGCATCACCTTCCAAAGTCTGAACAAATAACTTCATGTGAATGTCCTCATGAGAAATCTTATATTCACCCATCAAATCAATGAACAACTCAATATGATGACTAGCTGAAACAAGATGGTTCCCACAAAACTTAGGAAATTTATCTCTAGCATCCTTAGGAATGACATTCGGGAAACCATAAATACCATTGAAGCAAAATGACATATACCGCTTGGTAGAAATAGATCTAGGAATTTCATTGATAGGCTTCATACTAGATGAAAGGAAACTCGACATTTTTCACAGATTTGAAACTCATTCACCAATAATAAATCTTAGAATGACAATTTGCAGCAAATCTATACCCTTCTACCAAATGGATTTCTTCAAATACACTTCACAAACTTAAATACAACTACCTAAAACTTAATCCAATGAAGTGTATAAAACCTTTTAAACTATTCTCCTCCTTTGAGTGCTAAAATTCACTTGATGGAGAACACTTTTCACAATTAATTTTCATGAAAAGAGAATAGATGAAAATGAGAATACCTCAAGATCTGGATGGCTGAAAGTTCTCTGCCTACCATTTACAATAGCAGACCCAAAGTCTTATCAAATCCTTATTAAACCTTTTGAATCAACACGCCACAAATCTTGGAACCATTCAAATGTTTCAACCTCTTTAGATCTATTCTTCTCCTATAGGAACTAATCACAATCCATGCATAATACTGAACTGGTACAGAGATTAACTTCAAGTTGCCACTCACATTAAGTGAGACATGAATTGAATTAGATTTGAATAGAATTACAAATTGATTTGAAACAATTAGCAGATAGAAGAAACCCTCTTTAGATTTATCTTGAATTTGAAACTTTTAAATAAAGTTGAAACATAACTTCTTGAACAACATCAGATCCAAACTACACTTCTCTTTTCAAACAAAAATTTCAACAATGAATTTAGATCTGCCCAAGAATGTGTTGAAAGCCCTTAAAAAAATAGACTTACAATGAAATGCCATTGGTTGTAGAGATAGAGTCACCACTCACATTTGTGAGAAAAGATTTTGAAACACAAATTATTACTGATCTAATTCTGAAGTGGACTTTTAGTATGAATTAAACTTACAGATCCTCAAATATTTGGAAAAGAAAATGAGTTAGTGATCAATCCTTTGACTCTAAAACTTTATAACAACACTTGTAGAGATCAAACTGATTGAATGTAAACTTATGGCATTCATAAAACACAATTTAAATCTAAGTCTCACAACATACTACTGTAAAGGGATAAAACTTACTGGGGTGCATGAAACCTTGCATACAAAACTGAATATGCACAATGTGTCAGAAATTTCTAGCTCCTTATCAATGATATCTTTCATAGACTCCCCAACAGAGATGCCATTTTGTTGGTGTTTGAAAACACTAGAGGGTTTTCAATTATCCCACTGAGAAAATGACATATCTAGGGGCAGCAAACTCCCATTTTCAACATGCCATTTCTGACAATGGGCCAACTATAAGACATGACCCTTCTTCTACTTTAGGCTCTACTAAACCTAGGTGGGTGGACCTTAGATTCAATTGATACCATACCAGTGCAAAAACATATCCCTAAATCTATTAAGTAGATGAAAAGCCTTATATCTCCTAATGGCTTATGAAATGACACATATCTACAATAGCTAAATGCAAGTCTATGAATCTCAGAAGCTGAGTGAGGGCATTACATTTAGGTCCTTCAACATTAGAGGTGAAAACAATTTTGATTAATAATGTTGAATTTAGCAAACCCCTAATATGCAACAAAAAGACCTAATGATCCTATAACTAATCAGTGCCTTAACCATTGGGTAATTCCATGAATCAAAAACATACATATGGATATCTGAGACATATTTGTGTCTTCAAATATCTAATCTATCTATTCAACTTGTAAATAGACATCAATGTTCAATTTAAATCTCATTCTTACATAATATCCCCATCAGTAACCTCACAACCATGTTGATTTCCTTAAAGCATTTACGTAACCCTTTGAGTCACATGCAACAATGAAATAACATACAGCCTTAAGGGACTGTAACTACAACCTAAGCTCTATGTCAAAGATTATAAAACATTGAAGATCACTGATGAAGGAGACAAGATTCAAGATGAAACTGAACCATCTGTTGTTCTTTGTATTAATTTCCTTGATATTATACATGCATATGCATGAAATGAAAGCACTAGAAAATACCTAATGGATCTGAACTATCTGTATTATGCTTCCTGATGATATTCATACAAGAGAGAATATGCTAAAAGAAATGGTGTCTCAGTATTGGGAATGCATCAAGAACTGGATCCAAAACCCTGGTATCATAGCAATGAGAAAATTTTCTCCAAAGAACTGGAACCATGAATGGTCTAACAGTGAAAAATTGGAACCTTGCTGGTATTACCTAGAGAAAACTGCCAACCAACCTCAAATGAAAGAGAGAAAGAATGATATAAGAAGAAGATGAATTTCTAGGTCTGATCTATGCTTGACATGTGTCCACTTGGAATTTCATCCCTTGCAATTGAATAACCTCTCTCTTCTTTCTACCACCTGATCTAATTTTTGTTTTCATCATTACTTTGTTACTAATTTAAAAATATCTTCTATTCAATGATGAAAACCCTTTTGCTTGCCAAAAAATCTGATATGCATCAAGAATGCTGATAAAACCTTGATTCAAGTGACTTGAAAGTAATCAAATTTTCCCCAGACTACATTTTCATGGTCTTTTACCTATATTTAGGTCATTATTTTACGAGAAATTAGTTTTGAACTTTGATAATTGAATTCTGTTGCAAGTTAGGAATCTTGGAGAAAACCTTGTATAGCTATAATAGGCTACTTCCTATGCATAAACTAATTACATAATCAAAAAATTCAGATTCTCGCGATTCTGGTGATATATAATATCACATATTTAGCCTACCAAAAATGCCTAGGAAGATAGTTTGAAAATGTCTCCCTCTGGTAGAAAAACTTAGGTTTGCAATTTTGAGAGATTAAATTTCAAAAATTTAAAATTTATCTAAAGTATAACTTTAGATTAAAATCCCTCTTTGAATTTAAAAAATTTTCACGTGCCCCATAAAATGATTAAGAAATCATTTTATTTAAAAAAAACTTTATTATGTTGCACCACCCTTGAAATTTGGGGTCAAACCCAGAATTGACCAGGACATGTGTCACTTTGTGATTGACCTACCTAATCTGCATCATCTACCATATCATCAGTTGAGTAGGACCTGCTGACACATGGTGTCTCCCACCAATTCCACATTTCTTAACTGGTGCACATCTCCATTTTACAAAATTGCACTCACCGTTGGATCTGCCACGTGGTAGCATCCTATGCTTTGCCTCTGATCACACTCTCGACTACCACATCATCACACACAGGACCTGCTTGCCATGTTTTAGAATTCTGCATTCTCACATTTGTTAACCTCAAGGTACTTTCTTTTTGTGGGCATGCACCAGCCCTCAATCTTGACACATGGCACCATCTTATGCATCAACCTTCAACTTGCCACATCATCCTCTGGTCTTTTTGTTTAAAATTTTGCTGATGTCACCCTCCGACTGGCGTCCACTAGTGTATGAGCAAGGACTTCATGCATGAGCAAGGGGCTTGCAAAAGCCTCTATCCTATTGACATTCTCAATATGTGTGCAATTGTATTTAAATACATATAAAGTCACCTCACAAGAGATGTGGGATATATGTGAAATCACTATTACCTACGGGCTCCTTTCTTATTCATTTACTATGTGAGCTTTCAATGGCATGGTATTTGCTTCCAAGATCATGCCATCTCCTTTTTAAAAGTGTGGAAACTCTTTACTAGCCCTTTTCCTATTATGCAACGTGTGGAGCTTTCTCTTTCTGGCTACAAACTCTTCTTCTTATATGTCATCCTTGACTCCTTTGATGTGCCTACCCTTATTAATACGTTTGTTCTTATTCTTTATTCCATCAGTTTCTCAGACTTTAGACACCTATCTACAATTCTAGTGTCTTGGGTGTTTTCCAATTCAACTTCACAGTCAGTGAAGGGAGATCTCAGCCCCACGACTACAATATTTTGAGCATTTAACGCTTTCTCACTTGGGTTTGTTTTATTTTTATATACCCCTTTCTATTTCAAATGCCATGGGCTTTAGTTTCTTGCACATGGGGTCTCTCTTATTGCATGGTATATTCAATGCCATGGATGCTCCCAAAACTATTATCCTCTACCTATGATCTTCACTATGTTTTTCTTGGAGTGAACATTGCCCCTACCACTGATGTGGACTACTGCTTAGGCGTGGATGATATGTTGGCATCTTCTCTGCAATGGCTTCCTCCCAATTTGCATGGGATGTTTGCTCCAGTCAACACTAGTTTCCATGTGAGTTGACATGTTTATTACATGCATGGTGGGTCTCCCATCTATCAGATGTGGTTGTGGTCTTTGTTAAATCCTATAGCAGCTTCCACCTCCTTTTTTTGATGCTCTGCCCTTTGCGTGGGCTATTACATATGGGTCTTTGATGTTTGCAAATTAATTTTTAGATCCTATGTGGTCGCAGAGCTACAAGTTCATTAGCATTCATTCCTTACTCTGTATCCATGGCTTAGTAATAAAAGGGCAATGAATACCTAATGAAACACTAAACCCAAAAGGGAGGAGGAATGGAGCGACAAATGTTCTGATTAGAGAAGAATGGGTAAAGTAGAAGTAAATTATGATCATTGATGCAAATTCAATGGTGAGTGATGTCGATCTTGGCTTTGTATCATGAATTATGCATGTGGAGGAACAATTAATATCAATGTCTATCCCTCTTTTAAAAAATTTCATCATATCTAAGATCAAATATGTCAAGTTGGAATTGACATTTGAGAAAATTGGAAAGCAATGTCCTTGGTTTTCTCCATGTAATGGGGCCAGTTTAACACCAATTAGTTTCAATTTCACTCATAGACATTCATCTTATTCTTTTCTTCAAGATGACCACCTTTTGTATAGTTCAGTTGGGGCCAAATCTCCGATCTCTTCTAAAGTCTAAACTAGCCTCTGCTCTCCCTATTTTCTCCTAACACTTAACAAGCTTTTTGCATCCACACGAATCAAATGTATACATTAGGTTCTCCTAACATAATCTCATTTCTCCATCTTCTGAACTCTTCTTTTTTATTTCATGTCCAAAAACATTGAATACAAATTGTACAGGTTTTGTACATTTTGGATGATTTTTGTAGTGGCAGGTACTTTTGCAATAGTGACCACAATTTAGCCTACTGTTGCATATCCTTTTACACAAAAGAGGATTGAAATTGTTAACTACCCCAATGTGTGACCAATCCCTCATCTTCATTGAATCCAATTATTATATGTATATTGCAAAATCCACAATGACAAACCATTTTGAATTTCCTCTTTAAAGAACATCTTTTATGTCGCAATGCCTTATCAATCAGGTGAAAATAGTCGAGCCCCAAAGTGAGCTCGGCTAAAAAAAATTCTGTTTCCAAACACCTAAATTATCAAACTGCTATACTGAGATCTTCAAATTGATTGAAATCAAAGTTGAGCATTGAATTATCCTTAAAACCTCATTTTTTACCCTTTACTGCCCACTATCATTTTAGTGCCAAAAGGTCCTTTGAATAGCCTTAAAAACTGATCAAATTAGCTGATCGAGCTCTAGAATTTGACAAATTGATTCTCTCTTTTGTATACTCTTACCCCCCTCAAATCTCATCTCATGACGAATTCAGAGTCAAAAGATATTCGCTGTCAAAGTTGACCTCTCAGAACTACCTACAAGAAAACATGTTAGGAAACCATAAATTGGGTTCGAAATCGGCTTTACAAATTGGGCAAATGAGCACATGGGAAAATGAAAACTAGGACATTGGTTCTCTGTCATGAGGACAATATGGATGTACAATTTGGGCTCATGATGAATAACAGGTCACAAATGTTGAGTGGTCTATGTGGGCTACTCATAATTTGCAATTGGAAACACTGACAAGATAACAATTTTTGCAAATAGAATTGACCTGGAAAATTGTGCAAATTGATTTTCTATGACTTGCAAACTGGCACACTTAGAGTATTTTTAGAGAAAAACATAGTGGTATAATCCATTCGATCTAGGCACTCACAGATTAGGAGTTATAACTGTATATGAGCAATGTTAGTATGCTAATAGAAACCAAATTTAAATAAAGCTTCTACAAACTAAACAAAATTCATAAACTTCAAGATAGACTAAGACGAGCTCTCAATTGAGAATGTGAGCCATTAATGGGCTCTCTCAATGAGAAGCTCTCTTGTTGAGTAGCTTTGTCTAAATAGATAGGATGTATGCTCAAGCTTTATGCTTCAAAAAGGGCTTCAAATGGAGTTGGAATTTGGGTGTGAGTGTATGGTTTTGATGTAGAATGGCTTCTCAAAATGGCATTATGACTTTACTTCATGGATTGTGTTGTTTTGCAAAGGGGAAGGATCCAATTTATAGGCAAGAGGCTTGAGGGATTGAGGGCTAAGATGCAAGGATGGGAAAAAGTTCATGGAGGGCTCATATTGCATGAGAGGAGAGCACATGGATTTTGATTCCTTATAGCCAATCAAGGAGTGACACATGTCACAGGGTGAGAGGATGGAGGAAAGGGGAAGGATGAGTCAACAAAGGAGGCTCAAGAGATAAAATCTTCATAAAGACCCTCATAATGGCTTGTAAGAGCAATAAAAGGGCTTGGAAGAGTCATTTATGACCTTGTGGGCTTCATAAAGTTTTATGGTTGGGATATTTTGAAGGAGATGAGTGGAATTTTGACTTGGGCTTGATTAGGAAGGTTTTAAGCTTGCTTAGGATTGTACAAATGATTAGAGGATGGATTAGGATGGTTTAGGATTAGCTTAGGGAAATAAGGAAATAATGTTTAAATAAGATTTAAACATTTTTGGGAGGGATTCCTTAATTAAATATTTTAAATTAAGATAAAGGGATTTAATGGCATAAAAATAAATAAATAAATTAAATAATTAATTAATTAATAAATGATGATGTCATCAGGAATTTTTCAAAAAATAAAAATACTTTATTTTCTAAAGGTTTTTAGGTGTCTACATTTTGCCCCTCTTTGATGTGATGCCGCAAGTGGCATGGCATCAAAGATAAGAAAATAATATGCCCAAGGCTAGAGCAGAAGAGGAGAGAATGGATTGCAAGATGCCCCCTCAAGAAGGCAGTGGGGAGAGAAAGTGAGGCTCGACGACTTCTTGAAAAGTACAAGAATCTGAGATGAGCAAGAAGACTTAGATTGGCAAAGAGAAGGGGCTGAATTATCTCTAACTCTCACTATGGGAGAATGGTAAAGGATAATTAGATGCATAAGAGGAAGCAAGCTTAAGACATTAGGGAAGGTGGAGGATGAAGGAGCCAAGCGCTATAAAAAGGAATCTAGGATAGGGAGATGGATGAGGGGATTATAAAGCTGATGCAATAGGATTTCAAAGAGTCAGATTGGCGGAAGATGGGTTTTGGAGATCCCTAGGACTAGGATTGTGGATCTCGAAAGATGAGGCTTGGTGGATTGATCTGGATTGGTGGATCCCTAAGACTAGGATTGTGGATCCCTAAAGCTAAAGGTGAGGAGTGATTCAAAGAGATACTGATGCATAAGCTGGGGTAGGAGAGACGGATGTTGGATATGGATGGGGGATAATGGAGATGAAGGAAAACCATTGAAGCTTTTTGAGCGGGGGGATACTTCAAAGAGAAGTACCACCATGTAGTTGAGCACTAGATTTGCTATAGGACTATTGGTTAATTTCCAAGGTTACCAAGAACATCAATGCCTTTTCACCAACTATCCAGAGGACTGACAAACTGACTCAAAACAAACACGCAAGGATTGCCCCAGCATCACACATGATTCCTAAAGGAAGCAGCGTGGAACCGACACTGGGTAACCCACAAGAAAAAAAGAAAAACAAATGAAAGACCTGATCAAGACCTTATGCTCAGATTACCCCATTCATAGTATACCATGATATGGAAGATCATGGCAACCTTGAGGAGGGAACAAAAGGATTGCTTGGAAAAGATACTTCAAGAACCAAAAGGGAAGATTCCAAATTGAAAGAAAGTGAAAATCCAAAAGAGAACTATTTTCCAACGAGATGGGTAGGACAAGGTACTAACGGTCCAAGATCAGACATGAGAAAAGCTATATCCTGCAAGGATATATCGGAGAGCACCTAAGCTGATGGATCTAGATGAGTGATGCGTCTATCAAGCTGAACTAAGAAGAATAACACTTTGGTGATAGGAGATCTAGTTAAAGGATGCATTGGAATAGCTAACCAAGGGTTGTGCGATGTGTGCAAGATGCTGATCAAGGAGGAACTGACATGAAAGCTAGATAGATACAATGGTACTAAGCTAAAGAGGATGTACAAGTTGATGGACCAAGATATGTTACAAATGTACAAGTTTTTTCATGTTTTGGTTTTTGTGAGATGGAAATTTTTGTGAAGGATGGGATGTCTATAATAGGTGATAGGTGGATAGGTAGATGGTTTATGAAAAGCTTAAGTGAAAGTGGGGTTTTGTGTGTGCATGTGATAGTATACAAGCTAGGATACAAGATTATTTACAGGCTGGAATATGGTACAAACTTTGGACAAGATTCGGATATACAAGGTATGGTACAAGATTTACAAGGTATAATACAAGCTTTGGTACAAGATTTTACAAGCTGAGGTACAAGATTTTACAAGCTGTACAAGAGGTATTTACAAGCTCTATTAGATTTTGGATATTTGGTTGGAACACCAAGGGAACAAGCAGGTGTTTTATGGGATGGTGGGTGAATGGATGAGGGATAGGATAGTGATAGATAATGGATTAGTCTTAGTATGCAAGGTGCTTGAATTACTAGGTTTTCACCAAGGTACCTATCCAAGGCGCTTGAATTGCCAAGTTTTCACCATTGGACGCTTATTTCTCTTTACTATTTTTTTTTGTATTTTTCAAAAGCTGGGTATACCAAGGATCTTCAAGCATAGAACTTCTTGAGATGAATGATGTTAGTAAGATCATTCAAGAGTTCTCCTTTTGGTGTAGATAGCTGATAGGCTCTGGAGCCAAAGGAAGCAGTGACAACATAAGGACCAAGCCATGTAGGTTCAAACTTGCCTTTCTTTTCTCGATCTGCTTGGACTTTCATGTTTTCTTTGAGGACCATGTCACCTGGCTGAAAGTATCATGGAAGAAACTTCTTGTTGAAATTCCTTTTGAGATGAATTTGATAGACTATGAGATGATCATAGGCTTGTTGTTGCTTCTCGTCTAAGAGATCTAGCTGGGTGAGCCGAGCTACTCTATTTTCTTCATCTGATATTTGCCTTTGCAGAGATATGCACAAGGAGGGAAGTTCAACCTCTATAGGTAGTACCACTTTGGCACCATAGACTAGGGAGTATGGAGTTGTGCATGTGGATGTATGGAAGGAAGTTTGATAGGCCCATAGGGCTGGATTTATTTGTAGGTGCCAATCACGGTCGGAATCATTGACAACTTTCTTTAGGATTTTGAGGAGGGTTTTGTTAGTTACCTCTACCTGGCCATTACCTTGTGGGAAATATGGGCTAGAAAAGCAGTGATGGATGCGGAGGGAAGTGCATAATTCTTCCATGTTGAGATTTTCAAAGTTACCTCCGTGGTCAGTGAAGATGGTGGATGGGATGCCAAAGCGGCAAACAATGTGGTACAAGATGAACTTGGAGACCTGAACTCCTGTAGCTGAGACTAGGGGGATTGCTTCCACCCATTTAGTGAAATAGTCTGTAGCTATTATTATCTATTTATGTCCATTAGATGAGAGGGGTGTGATAGTTCCAACTAGATCAAGGCCCCAACAAGCGAAAGGCCAAGGTGGTGCAATAGGCTATAGATTCTGTGCTGGAGTGTGCACAAGATTTGCATGCTGCTGACATGGGAGACACTTTCTGACAAAGTCACAGGAGTCTTCTTCAATGGTAGGCCAATAGTAGCCTGCTCTAAGGATTTGACACGCTAGGAAAATACCACTCATGTGGGCACCACAAAGTCTAGAGTGTACTTCCTTTAACACCATCGTGGCCTCGTTTTGGTCTAAACATCGAGAAAGAGTATCGTGATAACCCCGACGATATAGAGTATTGGCTATGATAACATAGCGGGATGATTTTTGAATGAGGTTCTGGCATTGGGTACATGTGAGGTGAGGGGATATGATACCATTGTTAAGGTAAGCATGAATCTCATGGTACCAAGGGGATTGGGGACCAACCAAGATACAAACACGGTTTGAATCCTCATTCACATAGGTAGGTGTGAGGAGCTGCTCCACTAAAAACTCATACTATGTAGCTACTTGGGGAATTTCCAAGAGCAAGCCTATAGTAGCCATAGCATCTTCTACTTTGTTCTGTATTCGAGGCACTTGTGTAAACTGAAGCCTTGTAAAATGCTGGGTTAGCTGATCAACTAGCTCTTTGTAGGGTAATAGCTTTTCATATTTGGTTTGATATTCATTTAGGGCTTGCTTGATGATGAGCTAAGAATCGCCAAAGATTTGTAGCTCAACAATGTTCCATTCTACAGCTATCTTTAATCCTGCTATGAGGGCTTCATATTCAGCTATATTGTTGGTGCTAGGGAATTGTAGCTTGAAGGCTTTTGGAATGTAATCTCCTTGAGGTGTGACCAACAATATTCTTGCCCCTAATCCATGAGATGTGTATGAGCCATCAAAATAAAGTTTCCATGGGGGTTGTTCTTCAATTAGATAGATATGCTCATCTGGAAATTCTGTGATCAACTAATAAGAATCTATTAGAGGTGCATCAGCTAGGTGATCTGCTATAGCTTTCCCTTTGATTTCCTTTCTGTCCACATACTAGATGTCAAATTCGCTAAGGAGCATAACCCATTTGGCCAAATGGCCTGTAAGTGTTTTTCTGGAGAGCATATACTTGAGATGGTCAATCTTAGAGACTAGTTGGATGGTATGACTAAGCATGTAATGGCGAAGCTTTTGAGTTGAGAAAACAACTGCCAAACAAGATTTTTCCATAGGAATGTAATTGAGTTCATAACCAACTAGGGTTCTACTGATGTAGTAGATGGCTCTTTCTCTGTTGTAGTCATCGAGCTATGCTAGAAGTGCCCCTAGAGTAGTAGGTGTTGCTAATATGTACAAAATCAGGGGACGACCAGGAACTGGTGGAACCAAGATAGGGGGATTGATGAGATACTGCTTGAGATGGTCGAAGCTACGTTGACATAAAGGATCCCACTTGAATTTCTCATTCTTCTTTAGTAAATGTGAAAATGGTGTACACTTATTTGCAAGCTGGGAGATGAAGAGCCGAACAGATTGAAGCTTTCCCTGAAGAGAACAAAGTTGTCACAGTGTTTGGGGAGGAGGCACGTCTAAGATAGCCTTGACCTTCTTGGGGTCGATCTCTATACCTTTTTTAAAAACTATAAAGCCTAGAAGCTTGCCAGATGTGACCCCAAAGACACATTTCTTGGGATTCAGCATGAGATGATATTTGGCTAACCTATCAAAGACTTTCTCCAAGTCAACAAGATGATCCATGAAGGTATGAGACTTGACCAAGATATCATCCACATAATCCTCCAAAATGCTATGGATGAGATCATGAAAAATGGTTGTCATAGCTCTTTGATAGGTAGCCCCAACATTCTTTAGGCCAAAAGGCATCATGTTGTAGCAAAAGGTTCCCCAAGGGGTAGTGAATGTTTTCTTATACTGATCCTCTTCTGTAATCTTGATTTGATTATACCCAAAAAATCCATCCATGAGGGACAAAATTTCATGTCCATCTATAAGATCTACAACCATATCTATGTTGGGCAAGGGAAAATCATCTTTTGGACAAGCTTTGTTAAGATCTCTAAAATTAGTGTAGACATCCACTCTGAATAGTTGATAGGTTGGATAACCTTAGTAGCTAACATTCTTTCTAACTCAGATTTGACCAGTAATGCCACCTTGGGGTGCATTTTTCTAAGCTTTTGTCTGACGGGCTTGATCTGTGGATTGACTGCAAGATGATGAACTACAAGCTTTGGATCAAGCCCTAGCAAGTCCTGATATGACCATGCAAATCAGCCAATGTTCTCTCTTAAGACCTCAAAGAGGAGATCATCTTGGTCTTGTGATAGGGATGCAACAATGTGAACAAGCCTAGGGATCTCTGAAGAACCGATGTTGACTTCCCTAGTATCCTCAGTTAGAATAGTAGATATCTCTGGTCGATTATCTTGAGGAGATAATGCTAAATCCTCATGTTCTGCTTGTGGCTCTGGATGTTCTTGCTAAGGGGTTCTCTTCACTGCCTTAACTAGTCTCAGATTCACCTTAGTTCCAGTTTTGGGTGTATCAAAACTAGGTTGGGGATTTTCTCCAAAATACCCCTTGGGATCTAGCTTGTAGATATAGGCAGAATCTAGCTTTGTTTTCTTGTGAGGTGTTTCAGCTCCCATGAATCTCAGAAGTGCTTTCTCTGATGTGAACTCATCAATGTGTATGATGCTTGGTTGGTCCCAATCTATGATTTGTGGATGGGCAAGTGGTAGGCCAATGAGGTGGATCAATAGTTCTTTGAGAACAGAGTCTCCAAGGGAGTTTTGGTCTAGGATATCATCGTAGGCTCTCTTTTCAACTTCCTCAGGAATGTCTTCGATTTCGACAAGGTCACAATGAATGTTCAAAAAATTGTGACCATTCATATTGGTGTCCCCAATTGTGGGTATGCCAAATTCAAGACCTGACTTTGATTCCCACTTGTGTGCATCGATGGGGCACTGCATGCCTCTTTCTTCTAGTCCTAGACCACCACCTTGATAATCCCATTCGTCAGTGATGAGCTTATGTTCTTCAGGATACTTCTGGCTGAAGTGATCAAGGCGTGCTTGATTTCTTTGAGGTGCATCCTTATGTAACCAATTGTTGATATCTAGAGTGAGCTCCTCATGAAGAGGGATTTTCGAGGATACAAAGGTTGTTGGGCCAAACTATTTGTATCAAGGAGGTGGAATCTCCTTAGCTTTGTGATATGTCGGTCGTCCATGGGCATGTGGATCAAGTGGGAGTGCCTCGACAACAAATGCATCTGACAGACTATACTCTCCACGGCCTTTGTTATTGATCTTCACGGTCGACAGGGTGGAGGCGAGGATGGTTTCTGGGTCATTACAAGTGTGGGATGAGTTGGCGATGGATGTGCTAATATCAATTCTAGGGCAATGGTTTGTATATGAAGCTTCAACTGCATTGTAGTAAGCAAAGGGTTCTGAATCGGCATGGATGGTTACCTTAGTGCCTTGATGTGGAAATTTGACGCACTGATGGTAAGTGGATGGAACGGATTTCATGGCATGAATCCATGGGCAACTGAGGAGGATGTTAAATGGTGGGTTTAGATCAATAATATGGTAGAGTGTCTCTTGGATGACTGGCCCAACCTTGATTGGCAGATAAATAGTTCCTTCTGTGGTTCTTTCCAAGTTGTCATAAGATTTGATGGTGATAACCTCACTGATGATATCTGCCTCAGTATACCCAGCTTGTTTTATAAATTTTAGGGTGCAAATATTCAAGGCTGATCCATTATCTATCATTACTCTTTTCACAGAAAAATTGGATACCATGATGGCTATGCGAAGTGGAAGGGTGTGATCTAGCTCGACCATGGGTATGTTGGTGGGTTTGAATGATAGGGTGCATGAGGAGGATAGGTGTCCAACAAGATTATCAAAATCAGTAGCGTTGATATCTGAAGGGACACGAGATTCTATGAGAGCACTATCAAGGATTTCTTTGTACAAAGGACTAGTGCGAAGAAGGTCTAAAATGGAGATTTGGGCTGGCATGTTCCCAAGGTGTTCCAAGATATTGTACTAGCTTTTTGATGGTGCTGGTGAAACGGGTGGGCCTGCAATGTTAAATCGGGCTCTTCGAGTGGTGACTGCAAACTCATTTTTTGGTCCTTGGATATTGATAACATTGACAGAAGGCTCTTTCTCGGATATACAACCTATAAGGCTACGATAGTCTATATAGGATGAAGTGTGGTCATTGTTCTTCCCATGCTATTGGTTTGGCTGACGGTTGTTGGTGTTGTTGTTGTTGGTTTGGATAGGTGCTTTTCCAGGATTTTGATTGTTGTGAGGAGGACAAGCATTTTGATAGATCTGTAAGCCTGCATTGCGAGAGGTTTGGGCACCAACAGTGATTTCCTTCCGATCAATGAGGTCCTACACATAGTCTTTCAGTTTCATGCATCTGAGGGTAGTGTGACCTTTTACCCTATGAAATTTGCAGTACTCATTGTCTTTGTACCATGCAGCTTTGGATTGGCTTGGGTCAATTTGCGAGGTAGGAGGAAATTTGATGAGGTTTTCCTTGACTAATTTCTCAAAAATGACATCCAATGGCTCACCAAGGGGTGTATAGTTTTTAGGTGTAGGTTGGAATCTGGGCTTTTGTCCTGCAGCTACATTGATGGCATTAGCTTGATTGCTAGACCCTTGAAAGTTTGGTCTTGGATTATGGTTTTGATAGCTGTGGTTATTCTGTTGTTGGTAGTTGATAGCTTGCTGATTGTTTGGTTGATAGGGTGGGTTGGACTGGTTGTGAGAAGGACCAACAATATTCACATGTCTGGTGTCAGTGACGCCATCTGTTGCAACATGCTTGTTTTTGTTCCAATACCTAGACTTGTCATTGGAATGTGATTGATTTTGGTTGGCTTCCTTGTAAATCTTGACCACACCATCTTTAATGAGTCCTTGCTCAAGGATCATTCCTTTCTCTCTGATATCTTTGTAGGTTTGCAAATAGTTCATGGTCATGTGGTAAGCCAAGCTAGGATGGGCATTATCAATAAACATTTTCACCAAATGGCACTCTGGCAAGGTGTAAGATATGCGGGTGGTAAGGGTTTGCCATCTTTGCAGATATTTGGGAAGGCTTTCTCCACCTTTTTGCTTGGTGTGGACAAGATCAACTACTGATAGCTCTATTTCAACAAGATGGGCATATTGGGCTACAAATGCCTCAGATAATTCAGCAAAATTTTTAATTGTGCCATAGGGGATTCTATAAAACCATTCAAGAGCTGGTCCAGCCAAGCTTTTGGGAAAGAGACACAAGAGGGAGACGTCATCGTATGCCACTTCTTGGCAATGCATGTAAAATTATTTGATATGTGTGATAGGGTCTCCTTTTCCTCTAAATTTGTCAAATTTGGGTGTCTCAAAATGCTTGGGGAATGGTGTCATGGTAATGGCTCTGTCAAATGGGTAAGGGCACACATTCTCAAACTTGAAATTTTTTGGATCATTTCCCTCTTGGATGTTCTTCAAAGCTGTTTTCATGGCTTCCCATTTTGAATTAATGGGTGATGGCTAGGGTGCCCCTAATGTAGGAGTACCTTGAGGTAGGTATACACTAGATGGGGCCACTGAATATGGATGGCTGTGAGGGATTTGCTGATAGGGATTGTACATTGTTTGGGCAGCTACATGGTGGATGACAGTTTGTTGAGGGGGAGGTGGCGCATAGTGCTGCATGTGCTATGAGGCTTGCTATTGATATGGGATTTGAAGTTGGGATTGAGGAACATAAGCTGGCTGTGGGATAAATGAATTGCTTTGTGGAGGTAAGGTATAAGATGGTTGTGAAGCTTGGGGAAAGGATCAGGTGACTTGTGGGGTTTGACCAAGGTATGTGGGCTGTGCCCCCATTTGGGATGGTACCTGCATATAATTGGTGGTTGGCTAGATTGGTGGGTTACCTCCTAGAAGTGGCATTGAAAAATAGTTAGTAATAGGAGGTAATGGATTAGTTGGTGGTGGAGGTGGTGGGAATTGAAAGCTAGGAAATGGAATTGATGGGGTTTGATAGCTTGGTGGCTAGAATTGGAAGCATGGTAGAGTGGTGGCAGGAGCTTGGGTCACTTGAGAGTTGGGCAGAACATTGGTAGTAGCTTGTGGGGTTTGATAGCTTTGTGGAGTGAGGGTAGTAGCTTGTGGATTTGTGGCTGATGGCACTGAGCTCCCAAGACCTAATGGAAATGATGGGATTGTGCTTTGGGCTATGGTGAACAAGCTAGGGGTGATGAAAGGTTGATTACTTGGCCACATGGGCGACATCCCTATTGTATATTGCTGAGGTTGGCCAAAGATGCTAGCACTAATTTGGGAGATGGGTGGATTTGGAAGGCTGGGTTGGGGAGCAGTAGCAGCAATAGTGAAGGGCGTGAACGGTGAGGTGTTTTGGGTAAAGGGGGTTTGGAGCGGAGAGGTATGAACCAAGGATGGAGTGGTGGTGGCTGGGTTGGCTTGCGGCATGGAGATTTCAACTTGGGTGGATGATGGTATGTTTGGGTCTGTTGGATCATATGGATTGGCTGGAGGCTCTTCTTTTGGCATATATTGAGGATAATTTGGATCATAAGAGCCTATGGGTGGTGGCAGCTGCCCAAACAACGGGTGAGATGGATTTGATAATGGAGGGGGTCTTCCAAAGTCAAAGGTTCCTACATTGTCCCTTCGAAAATGAGCCATGATTGTCTCTTTGTTCTTGTCTATAATGGCATTTACCAATACTGCATTTCCTGGTTGGTTCATGAAAGCTTCAATGTCAGTAGATGATGGCATATCTTTCTCTGGGTTGAAGGATGGCTGAGTGCTCAAGGGAGGTGAGGCTGTTCGATCCAAATGATAGGGCTTCATTGTTTCTTTCTTTTTGGCTAATTGAGTGACGGGTGGCATGAAAAATGCTCCTAGGGATGAGATGCAACAAATGCTGGTGGATGCAAAAGGGAGGAAGGCTTTTCTATGCAAATGATTTCCTAGGTTGAGGCAAAGCTATATGAGAAAACCTAAGGAGGATTGGGTTGGGGATTCTAACTTCAAAGATATGTTGCCAAAGAACAAAAGGTCTGCTTTCCTATGTGCAAGCTTGGTGGTGATTGTGTCAACTTAAGGATAGACTAATGATCCTTTAGGAAGAACACGAGATTGACCACTTGTGGATCCCAACCTTTAGCTCAAGGTGATGAGGGATAACAAGTGGCAAAGCTAGATTACCCTAGACAAAGCTTTGTCAAAGGGATAACCTTGGTGAGATTGGTGGTTTTGAAAGATTTTAGGAATGGCAAACTTTTAGGAAGGTGACAACAATTTTTGAAGGCTTGGATGTGAAGATTTTGGATTGCTGGCTAGATCGTTTGGTCCTAAATGAGATGGATGAGATAATAATGCTTAAGGGGATAACCTAATATGGTTGAATTTTCTACAAAGATGACTCTAAGTTGAAGCTTATCCAAGACGGTGTGGAGAAACAAGGGTGTTTAATCATAGAAATCATGCCTAGTTGGTAAGGCATAAGCAGGATTAACTCCTGGATGTTGGCTAAATTTGATTGTATGCTCGAACCAGGCCTCTTGAAGTGTTTCATCGACAGCTTTATCCTCTACTTTGTGGAGTTTGAAAATTCGAGGACTTGGTGTTAGTTCCTTTCTCTTGGCTGAAAGTTCTTGGTATGCCTGAGATGGTTTGAGTTTAACTTTGTGGAACTTCTATTTGGGTTTGGGTTGCTTTGACATCAATTCTTGAATCTGCTTGGCTTTGAGAGACCTCAGTTATTTTGCTTCAACTTGTTCAACTTCTAGAATAGGCAGTGACTACGCTAAGTGTACCCTAAGCTAGGATTGACCAAGTTTGGCAAACATTCATTCAACAAATAAAAAAGAAAGCAATAGATAGGAACAACCAAATAGAAGTTTTTGATTCTCAGAATGTGATACTTGCGCTAAGGAGTGTGTATGTTTTACAAATGTTTCGATCAGTCACTTCAAACAAATTAACACTCTAGATGGTTGTCTATAAGGCTGACAGTTGGTTTAGCTAGGGAGTCCTCGATATACCCAAAGGTATGTGAGGCCCAAATTTGTAGATGAAGCCAACAAGATGTCACACAGCCGAGAGGAGCAGTAACCCACTTCTCCTATTTCACTTCTCAAGGGTATAAAGTTCCTTGAGGCTTAGCTCGAGTAAAAAAAATCTTGATTCCAAGAGAGGTGTCTTTAGATTCACCTCCTGGTTCTTATACTCCACTAGAATGCTGGAGTTGAGGTCGTCCAAGGGGTGATGAAATCCCCAAGAAGGCCTCTTAAAAAGAAACAAGATTTTGGATCCTAATCTTATACACCCAAGATGGCCTCGAAAGATGACAAGGGGAGAGAAGACTTCGATGACCTTGGGCTAAAAAAAAAACATGCTTATTCTTTTACCAACTGACTCTTATGTGTGCTAATCTAGACTTTTCAAGCACTCATGTTTAAGAGACAATGTTCAATTGCAACTTGAAGTGCCAAAAAAAGTAAATCGATCGAAGAATGCAAACAAGAAGAGTTATGGTCAACAAAAGAAAACTCGCGCGCCCAGAGGCCCTCCATGTCAAGTATCGATTAATTTCCTTTAAAGCATTCAAGAGTTGGTGTAATTTTTTTTTAAGCCCAAAGCAAAGATGTGTGAGACTTGTTTTGTCAAGCACGCGCCCGGAGGCCCTCCACGTCAATAGTTGTTCAATTTTAGTGCCCAAACTTGAAGTGTGATCGATTTAATCTAGATTTTTGGTCATTTAAATTTTTTAATAAAGTTAAAGAAAACGTTCAAAGACCAAGTGAGTGAGTTAGATTGTGGAACATTTAACACCTTTTTCAAGTAAACCCATCCCAATAAATGGCGCTGAGATTGCAACCAATTGTTGAATTGATGGGTGATTAGGAAAGAGGTGAGTCCAAGGAACTACTCAAATTGATTTTTAAAAATTTGTAATTAACTTAACAAAGTTTCTTAAATGTCCAAAAATCAAACTTTACCTAAATTGCATGTGGAAAAGAGATTTGTTTTGTTCAATTTTAGAAGCTCCAAATGAAGTGTTTGATATTGCAATGGTTAATTGATCCTTGGCATTCAAGATTGGATTTGTTGTTTTAATCATGCATTCAAGAAAAATTTGATTTTAATCCATGGCATTCAAGAGTGTGTTTAGCAACATGAATTCAAAGACAAGTGATTAAACATTCAAATTTTTTCCTTTGAGCATTGAAGATTGAGATTTTGTGTGTTGTTTTAAGAACTTTGAAGTGCTTTGTTTTAACCTTAGATCATTCAAGATTGTTTTGGACTCAAAAGTGAAAATGACTCTTTGGACTTTGGTTTTCATTCAAGATTTCGTGTTCTAATTTGCATATTTTAAGCCCAAAAATAATATTCCTAGATTATTTTGATGCATGAAAAACCTAAGAAACATTCAAGATTTTACAACAAGACATTTGTTTGGAACAAATAACAAAGCTTTTAGGACAATTTTTGGCAACCATTTAGGACTCTTAGTTTTCATGAGATATTTAAAAGAACTTTAAAATATTTTCAAATGAGGTTCATTTTATCCTTGATTGATGCTTTGAGTTTGATTTAGATTTTAGTGTGCACTTAGTGTTGATTTTGAACCTTTTGAAATGGAAACTTGAAGTTCTTTTTAAATTTCCAAAAATGAAGTGTTCCTAACTTTGCATGAATTCATCTAAAACCTTGATGTTGCAAGGATGCAAATGATTGAATTGGTTTAGTTTCACTTGTTAAAAGGCTTTTTTTTTTTTTTTTGCAAATTTTTAGTTTTTAATGGATTTAAGTATGATTTAGGGGTTCATTTTAAGAACTAAAAAGAAGTGTGTATGATTTTGCTTCCTTCAAAAAAAATGGCCAAGATCTCCCACAAGAAGAAGAAGAAGAAGTAGATGGAATAAGAAGAATATAGACAAGAAGAGGAAGAAGAATTCCAAGTGCTTTGTCCACCTATAAGCTTGAAAAATCTACAAACAATATGAGATAGATTATGAGTTCCTTTGTCTTTTTCATGATCATGTGGACCTACAAAACCAATTTATACAATCCTACCAATCACAAAAATAAACAAAATTAGCCAAAATTAGCAAATGACATACAAAACTTGACTAAAAAAGCTAATCAAGATGACCCATGTGGGGTCCCACCGGGCGTGCCAAAATGTATATGAGCAATGTTAGTATGCTAATAGAAACCAATTTTAAATAAAGCTTCTACAAACTAAACAAAATTCATAAACTTCAAGATAGACTAAGATAAGCTCTCAATTGAGAATGTGAGCCATTAATGGGCTCTCTCAATGAGAAGCTCTCTTGTTGAGTAGCTTTGTCTAAATGGATAGGATGTATGCTCAAGCTTTATGCTTCAAAAAGGGCTTTAAATGGAGTTGGAATTTGGGTGTGAGTGTATGGTTTTGATGTAAAATGGCTTCTCAAAATGGCATTATGACTTTACTTCATGGATTGTGTTTTTTTGCAAAGGGGAAGGATCCAATTTATAGGAAAGAGGCTTGAGGGATTGAGGGCTAAGATGCAAGGATGGAAAAAAGCTCATGGAGGGCTTAGATTGCATGAGAGGAGAGCACATGGATTGTGCTTCCTTACAACCAATCAAGGAGTGACACATGTCACAGGGTGAGAGGATGGAGGAAAGAGGAAGGATGAGTCAACAAAGGAGGTTCAAGGGATAAAATCTTCATAAAGACCCTCATAATGGCTTGTAAGAGCAATAAAAGGGCTTGGAAGAGTCATTTATGACCTTTTGGGCTTCATAAATTTTTATGGTTGGAATCTTTTGAAGGAGATGAGAGGAATTTCGACTTGGGCTTGATTAGGAAGGTTTTAAGCTTGCTTAGGATTGTACAAATGATTAGAAGATGGATTAGGATGGTTTAGGATTAGCTTAGGGATAGGCAAGTGGATGGCATTTAATGAGGGTGGGTGAAGGAGGAGATATTTGTTAACTTTGGCTTGGGTTAGTAAGTCTTAACCCATGTTTAGAGAATGTGACAAGGTTAGGAGGGGATTAGGATTAGGTTTAAAGACATCTTCTAGAAGAGTCTAGACTTTGGATGAGGATAAAGACTTTCTAGAATAGTCTAGAACTTCCTAGGATGAGGACGAAGACTTTCTAGAAGAGTCTAGAACTTCTTAGGATGAGGATAAATTAGATTTTTCGGAAATAAATAAAGTTTTATTTATTTCAAGGGTTTGGGTTGAGGAGATATTTATTAAAACTTTTTTAATAAACATGAGGATTAATATTTAATCTTAATTAAATATTTTGAGTTGGGATTAGGGGTAAGAAATGATGGGATTAGCCTTTAATCAAAATTAAAGAAGGATTAGAAGATTCTGGAAGAGGTTAGTGGTCTTAAGGAAATTGGCCAAGTTTTGGGCAAAAAATAATTTTTTTATTTATTTTGGGTTTTTTGGTCAATTTATTAATTAAATAATTAATAAATAAAGAAATAATGTTTAAATAAGATTTAAACATTTTTGGGAGGGATTCTTTAATTAAATATTTTTAATTAAGATAAAGGGATTTAATGGCATAAAAATAAATAAATTAATTAATTAATAAATGATGATGTCATCAGGAGTTTTTCAGAAAATAAAAATACTTTATTTTCTAAAGGTTTTTAGGTGTCTACAATAACGTCCTAAACAAGGGTACCAAACCATTTGCATTTCTTGACACCAGTAAAAGGATAGAAATTGCATTTGGAATTGTGTTTGAAAACTGATCAAACGGATTCATCATAAGCTAAAACTTTAAACATAACAAGTCTCTGACGTCTAAAATGAAACACAAAAGGAATTTTTAGATTTCTTTCAATTGGCTAAAAGTTATACCACGTCAAATAGGGTCTTCTAGAATTCTAAACAATTTGCATTATCATGAAAACAGTAAACTACCAAATTTGAGGGATTCAAAACCTAGTCAAACAGACTCAAAATGACTCAAAATCTAAAAGATAGGTTCATGGATATGGACACTAGACACTCCCAAAGTAGTGAGTCATGAAACATTTTTGGGTGCAAGATATTTAAATGCAAACAAGGCCTCTTGTCACTGTTTGACATGGGTGAAAATGCGGATTTAGAATTTGCTTAAAACAAGACTTCAAAAAATGGCTCGAAATGTCAATTTGACTTCATGAAACACATAGAAGCACTAAATGAAAGGTGCTAGAAGAACTAAACACCTCAAGAGCTTAAAGGTATAGCCAGGTACATGTGCATTTCAAAGCTTTTATAGGACTCAAATTCTCAATGGTACTCCAAATTGACCATGCAATTGTTAGTCCCAACAAGATTGATTGAAGCAATGGGGACCCTAATAGCGAAGGAAGCTAAACATCTTGATAGCCAAGGCAATAGATGATAAGCATAATTGAATGAAAAATCCCTATAGCAAGTATTGTCATGCTGATTTTATGGCCGTTGTCCTCATTTTGATACAAAGGGTGTTAAATGCAATATCTTTGATATCTTTGTATGATTTTTCTTTCAATAATATTTTGACAAGTGTCCGCCCATCTATAGGTTGTTGCAATCCTTTGTAAGAATTTCTAGGATGTGGAGTAAGGGTCAAAAGTCTATACATTTTTGAGTCTAGTTGTCAAGTTCTGAGTTATATTTTGAGTCTATATAAGTATTGCATTCACTTTCAAAGGAAGTATTACAAAAGGATTTTTTTCATATCTATGTATCTATGATTTGTCTCCTTTTTTGTCTATGCATGGTTTTGAGATTGAAATGAATAACGTTCTTTCAACTTAATGCAATTTGGATGAATTTTAAATTTCACCATTGACAAATTTAACTGCAAGTTAGTTTATTAGGTCTAAGGTTGCTATTTGACTCTATATAACAATGGATAAGGCATTGATCAATTATTTTTAGTTGCAAGTTGATGGTTCTTATAGTTGCAAAATACATATATCAATCAAAATCAAATTTCTATTTTATGTATGATAGAACTAAGTTCTTGGTTAACACATGAAATGTCCCTTTACTGATTTTTTTATGATATTTCCAGCCTCAAATCAGAACTTTAAAATCAAACAACCAATATTACAAAGATCTGCCAATTTCCCAATAAAACCCAAATCGGGTATGTCCAAATTAGTGCCAAAAATTTCACAACTTCACAAATTATTAATAAATTTGAAAATGGACATTTTTACAGAAATTTCAGTAGCATAACAGCCTACAAAATGACATTTCCAAATTTTTATAGCCTTTACACAACAGCTCACAAATGTAGGGCAAAACTATGCTCAATCGGGCTCCCGAAATTAACACAAAAAATGCCTGAAAACACCACAAAACACTCATAAACTATCTTAGAAGTTTAATCACGACCCAATACATATATTCAGCCCTATTTTAACATCATAAAGTCTGAAATACAGCAGCAAACCAAACTGATATGAAACACTCAACTGAAAACCCAAACTCAAACAAAAAACAACCCCAAAAACACCCAAATCGGCACTATTCAGCACAAAGGAAAACTCTGTATGAGCATGTAGATGGAATGGCTTCAAACTCCCATCCTTAGCCTTCTTGAAAACCTGCAAACTCCCATTCTTGGGTCTCCTTCTCCATAGGTTTGGCAGCCTCTGAAGAACAACAAGAAAATTAGCAAGAATCAAGATGTAGAATCAGCCCAAAATGCCTCCAAACCCCTTTTAAAGAGGGCATAACCCTAACTCACGTCTAAGAGGGCTTAATAAAATATAATTTAATAATAATTTTTATTTATTAGTCCATTGGTTTCCAAAGATTAGACCCTTTTTCCAAAATTTCACCTTTTTGGAGCCTGCCTGCCTTAACAAAGTTTTTTTTTTTTTTAATTATTTGAATAGGGGATATGACAAGTCCTCCCCTCCCAAATATTGCTTGTCCTCAAGCAATGAAGGTTGGAATTATCAAGAATATGTGCTCCCTCCCAAGTTGCATCCTCTAGTGGTAATCCTTTCCATTTGACCAAATGCTCTATGATGCTCCTATTTCTCAACCTTTTCTCTCTTGTATCCAAAATCTCTTCTGGTATCAAAACTAATTTCCCTTCATCATCAAGAGGTGGTAATTCTGTAGATACTATGGTTTGCTGGCCTAGCACCTTCTTTAAGCAAGATACATGAAAAATATTATGTATTTTGCTGTTTGGTGGGAGCTCCAATTCATAAGCTACCTCTCCTACCTTCTTGATGATTTTATAAGGCCCATAGAACCTTGGCTTGAGTTTCTCTGCCCCACTTCTCTTCAAGGTGCTTTGCTTATATGGCTGCAACCTAACAAATACCAAATCTCCCACCTCAAAAGATCTTTCAATCCTTTTCCTGTTAGCATATATCTTTTGTTGGTTTTGTGCATGTTGTAGATTATCCTTGAGGGACCTTAGTATGTCTTGGCTTTGCTTGATGAAATCACTTGCTGTGGGTACTCTGCTATTGGAAAGTATTAGATCAACAAAGGAAAGAGCATCATAACCATAAAGAGCACAAAAAGGAGGCATACCAATAGACATGTGATGAGATGTATTGTAACAATACTCCCCTAGGTGTAACCATTTCACTCAAGCATGTTGTTGATTTGAAACATAGTTCCTCAAATATCCTTCTATCCATTTATTAACTATCTCTGTTTGTCCATCTGTTTGAGGGTGATAGCTAGTACTAGGAGTGAGTTCAGTTCCTGCCAAATGAAAGAGCTCCTTCCAAAAAGAGCTGAGGAATCTATTATCCCAGTCACTAACAATGTTTCTAGGCAAACCATGCAATCTAAAAATTTCCTTAAAGAATAATTCGGCCACTTGTGATGCCTTGAAATCAGATGTGATAGGAAAGAAATGTGCATACTTAGTTAGTCTATCTACCACCACATATATGCAATCCTTACCTTGAACCTTGGGCAACCCAGTGATGAAATCCATGGAAATACTTTCCCAGTTTTGTTCGGGAATAGGAAGTGGCTGCAACAACCCTGCAGGAAAATTTTGCTCACTCTTGCTGTGTTGGCATACTATACATTCCTTAATGTGTTTAAGGACATCCTCCTTTATTCCCATCCATGAAACCCGCTCTCGAATTTGCCTGTATGTCTTGAAGTATCCCTGGTTACCAGCCAAAGGTGTGTCATGAAAGGCCCTCAATATCCTCTCCTTAGTTTTTGACCCTGGCACTAAGAAGATTCTGTTCTTGTAATAAATCAATTCATCAACAACCTTGTACCTGTTATCATCCACTAACTTATCCACAATCTTGGTGGCAAATGAATCTTTAGCATACCCTAAAATTATGGAGACTTTCCAATCAGCAGAGATAGATGATAAGGAACACAAAGTGGGCTTTCTTGAGAGAGCATCAGCAACCACATTATTCTTTCCTTTCATGTATTCAATATCAAAATCATAAGCTTGCAATTTGCTTACCCATTTTTGTTGACGATCATTCAAATCCCTTTGGTTCAAGAAGAACCTAAGGCTATTATGGTCTGTCTTTACAATGAATCTCCCACAAACCAAATATTGTCTAAACTTATGAAGTGCATGCATGATTGCCAACATTTTCTTATCATAGATGGAGTACCCTTTCTCTGATTGATTTAATTTTTGACTCTCAAATGCTATTGGATGTCCCCTTTGAGTTAGGACAGCCCCTATACCACCTCCCAAAGCATCACATTCAACAACAAAAGGTAAAGAGAAATCTGGAATTGCAAGCACAGGGCATGAACTCATTACCTCCTTAAAATTATCAAATGTTTTTTGTTCCTCTTCTATCCAAACAAAAGCTCCTTTCTTTGTCAAATCAGTCAAGGGGGCAGCAAGCTGACAAAATCCCTTGGCAAATCTCTTATAGTAGCTACACAACCCGAAGAAACCTCTCAACTATGTAAGATTAGTGGGTGGAGGCCAATCCAAAATTGCCTGGATTTTTTGTTGATCAACCTGTACTCCTTTAGAGCTTATAATATGTCCCAAATATAGGATCTCTGTCAAACCAAACTCACATTTAGATAGCTTAGCATAGAAGGATTGCTGCTCCAAGATTCCCAAAACAGTGTCTATGTGCTTTAGATGCTCTTCCCATGTTTTACTGTATATCAAGATATCATCAAAAAATACCAAAACAAATTTTTGAAGATGCTGACTGAATAGCTTATTCATACAAGATTGGAATGTTGCAGGTGCATTAGTGAGTCCAAATGGCATAACAAGAAATTCAAAGTGCCCATAGTGACATCTGAAAGAAGTCTTTTCCACATCTTCACTCCTCATTCGGATTTGATGGTAGCCTGATCTTAAGTCAATTTTTGAGAAGTATACAGCACCATGTAACTCATCAATGAGTTCATCTATGCGTGGTATGGGATACCTATTTTTTATGGTCTTCTTGTTTAGAGCCCTGTAGTCTATACACATTCTCATTGTACCATCCTTTTTCTTGACAAGTACCATAGATGATGCAAATGGACTAGAGCTAGGCCTTATGAATCCCATGTCCAGGAGTTCTTTAATAGTTTTTTCAATTTCTTCCTTATAACCTCTTGGATGGCAGTATGGGGTTGTTATAACTAGTTTGGCACCCTGTTCTAACTCTATAACATGCTCAAAACCTCTATCTGGTGGTAATCCTGGAGGCAAATCATTGAAAACTATACTATGCTTATCAAGAATATTTTGAATTTCAAAATGGAAATTACCTTGATTCTTTGGAGAGCTTGTTGGTTGGATTATGACTCCTGCTGCCCATGTTACTTGTCCTCTTCGAAAAGTCCTCTCCATCCTCTTTGCAGAGATCGCCTTAGGTGCTCCATTCGATAACCCTCTCAATATGACTTCTTTCCCATTGGAATGAAATTTAAACTCCATAGTTTGATGGTTCATGTAATAGCCTCCGATAGAGTGCAACCATTGAACACCCAATACAAGATCTGTCTCCCCAATACCAACCACATAGAAGTCATCACATAACTCATAATCTCCTAAGGTCATCTTGAGTTGTTTCACCACCCGTGTGCAAGGCATAGTGAATCCATCAGCTACAGTAACATTGAATCCCTCAAAATCTTCTGCTTTAAGCCCTCTTTTCATGACAAATCCCTCATCAATAAAATTGTGAGTTGCCCCACTATCAAGAAGAACAGTCAACCTTTGCCCTGCTAGTACCCCTCGAATTCGGAAGGGATGGTATCTTGGGACTCCTGATAATGCTGCTAAAGTGCCATCCTTGCTGATTTCTTTTACTTTCTCTTCTTCTACCTCCTCCTTAGTATCATGAAATTCCTCATGCTCATCTGAATCAGATTCTGAAGCAACTTCAATATAGTGCACTTGACCTTTCCCCAAACATCTGTGTCCTGGAACCCATGGTTCTCTACAAGTAAAACAAAGCTTTTTCCTTTGTAATTCACTCCTAGTCTCTTCATCTACCTTCTTTTTTGCCACATTTGTCACATCTTTTGGTGGTAGTGTTGGGAAAGTCTTTTTTTGAAAATTTCCCTTATGTTGCCAAAGATTTAGGGGTTTTTGATTAGTGATTGATTTCATAGGCACGCAAGTTTCAAGTTGCAAGCTTCTTTTGATAGCTTTCTGTAAGGTTGAGGGTGAGAAAGCCTTAACCAAACCCTTAACAGAATCTTCTAAACCATCAAGAAAAAGATAAATGATCCTCTTTTCACTCATATCAGGTACCATAACAACCACTTTTTAAAATTCTTCTATATACTCATTAACTGATTTGGTTTGCTTCAACTTTGACAATTCTTTGAAGTACTCTTCATCATCCTTGAGGTCAAATCTATCTATCACCCTTTGACTAAAATCTTCAAATGTAGTTACCTGATCGTGACCTTGAGTAGTCATTCCATGATACCACCAATCATAGGCTGCATCTTCCAAGTATAGACTTGCAAATTGAATAGCATCACTCTCTTTCATGGGGTTAAGTGTGAAGAAAGTTTGTAATTTTTGTAGCCATGCTCTAGCTAAAATTTTATTTGTTCCATCAAAAGTAGGTGTTGTAAACTTTCTTATTTTATTTTTGAGCTCTCTTCCACTTGTGTCATGCTCCCTCCTGTTCTCTTTCTTGGGCATCAAAGCGTTCATCATATCCACATATTCTCTAAAAGGAACTGAACTACGAAAGTCATCATCTAAGCCATTGTAAGTAGCTCTTAATGTAATCAAATTACCTGTAACCTCTTCCACTGGATTAATGGCTGGATTTGGTACTGGTGGCTCATCTGCAGGCAAGAAAATAGATTTGGTTGATTTAGATGGTGTGGATCTCCCATTTCTTGGCTCCTCTGAAGTGCTCCCTTTCTCATTAATAGATGCAATTCCTTGTAATTTTTCTGTCAATATTCGCAAAGCCTCTCTAGTTTTTGCCAAACCATCCACTGTTTGCTTCTGAGTATTTTGGATGTCTTGGAAGAATTTCTTTGCCATCTCATCTGGATCAGCCATACTTTTTTCTTCCTTGGATTTTGTAATTTTGCTTTCAACTGGGGGTTTGATCAAAATTTATTTTTTCTTTTCTCGCTGCAAATATCTTTTTTCTCTTTCACTTAGTTGCATGCAATCATAAAATATGACATGCAAGATCTGGGTAGTTATCAAAACTTGACATGCAAGATCTGGGTAGTTGTTAAAACTGACATGCAACTTCTACAAACCCTCAGGCTGGCAAGATCATGGCTCTAATACCACTGTAATGTCCCTTTACTGATTTTTTTATGATATTTCCAGCCTCAAATCAGAACTTTAAAATCAAACAACCAATATTACAAAGATCTGCCAATTTCCCAATAAAACCCAAATCGGGTATGTCCAAATTAGTGCCAAAAACTTCACAACTTCACAAATTATTAATAAATCTGAAAATGGACATTTTTACAAAAATTTCAGGAGCACAACAGCCTACAAAATGACATTTTCAGATTTGTATAGCCTTTACACAAGAGCTCACAAATGTAGGACAAAACTATGCTCAATCGGGCTCCCGAAATTAACACAAAAAATGCCCGGAAACACCACAAAACACTCATAAACTATCTCAGAAGTTTAATCATGACCCAATACATATATTCAGCCCTGTTTTAACATCATAAATTCTGAAATACAGCAGCAAACCAAACTGATATGAAACACTCAACTGAAAACCCAAACTCAAACCAAAAACAACCCCGAAAACACCCAAATCGGCACTATTCAGCACAAAGGCAAACTCTGTATGAGCATGCACATGGAATGGCTTCAAACTCCTGTACTTAGACTTCCTGGAAACCTGAAAACTCCCATTCTTTCGTCTCCTTCTCCACAGGTTTGGCAGCCTCTGAAGAACAACAAGAAAATTAGCAAGAATCAAGATGTAGAATCAGCCCAAAATGCCTCCAAACCCCTTTTAAAGAGGGCATAACCCTAACTCACGTCCAAGAGGGCTTAATAAAATATAATTTAATAATAATTTTTATTTATTAGTCCATTGGTTTCCAAAGATTAGCCCCTTTTTTCGAAATTTCACCTTTTTGGAGCCTGCCTGCCTTAACAAAGTTTTTTTTTTTTTTAATTATTTGAATAGGGGACATGACAACACATATATGTAATAGCTTTCCTTCTAGTTATAACTAACTATTGTAATCAAAAAGTCTATTAAAAATATAAGAAAAAATTATGGCCAATATCTACTATATGAGATAGGTTTCAAATAAGAAGTGTAAGTAAGCAAGTGTGTGCAAAGAAAATCTAATAAATCATTACATTCATATCTCTAAGGTGAACCCACCTTGGCCCTACAAAGCCTAAAGTGTAGAAAGTGTAGTGTACTCTATTGAAGTTGGTTTAGAGCTAAGATTAATCTTGCTGAATATAGGAATTAGCTAATCCTTAGGATCATTTTCATCTTGTGTACCTTGATATTGGGTTTATGGTACCTAGTAGTCCAAAAAACACCAACAAGAGTCACCAATTCATTGTTCCTTTTTTGCATCAATACATCTTGATCATGAAATCTTTGATCCATATTTTGCTCTATAACTTGCATCATGGCCTTGATTTTATCTATCCCATTCAAAGATGTTGAATTTGAGGGAGATACAATAATGGGCTAAGATTAAGTTTTAGTTGGGATGGGAGCCATTTTAGGTTGGTGTGTGGGCATATTAAGAAATAGTGGCATTGGAGGCCTTGGAGCTAGCTCCCCACTTTGGATCAGAGTATTTTCTACTACTATGGAAAATTCATATGCATCTGGTAGAGTATTTGTTGGAAATTTGATTTAAAAGCTCATTGTTGTTGAAGATCAAAGAGGGAGATTGTTGTAAAAGAATGTTTTCAATCATTGTTTTGTCATTGATGTCAAACCTGCTATTTGTAGGGATGATATTTTCATATAAGATCCAAGTATTATCACTTAGTTGATTGATGAAGAGGAATTGATCAACAAGATGTAACAAGAGTACCGAAAGGAAAGGTTGAGTTATGATGTTGTAATGAAGTGCAAGGATTAGTTAAGACAATGGTCAAGTAATGTATTGATAACATACTCAAAGATATAGAGGTTGGTCACACTTAGAAACATTGGAGGAAGAAGTAACAAGGTTGAATGCAAAGCTTAAATTAAAATCATAAGTGGGTGCTAAGCAAGGTAGTTGAAGCTGAGCAATTTTTAGTAGACACCAAGTAATCTTCATGTGCTGAGTGAACATCAGGTGCCGAGCATCAAAAAAATTTTAGTTGGTGCTGAGTGATCTTTAGGTGCTGAGCATCAAGAAAAACATAGTTGATGCCGAGTAACACAGTATGTGTTAAGAACCAATATTTCAATAGTGCTGAGCTGCTACATTATTTCAAATGATGAAGATTTGCCAAATCTAAGTTGACATAGTGGTTGCATTAAATTTTGTGAACAAGTTGGAAGATAAGGACGATGAGTTGTTGGCACAATATCTTATGTAAGCCATGTTTTGGACAAATTCTAAAGGATTATTCAAGAAGTTTCTAGAGAGAATAGAATATGGGTTAGATGCAATGAATCCTAACTAATGCATGCGAATTGAAATTGAAAGATGGAAGAATCAAGTGGGAAAATGTACTCTAAGACTTCTATTTAAGAAGTGATAGACCAAGAGGCAAAGAGTTGTTGATACTGTTGCTGTTGAAGTGTAAAATCTATGAAGAAGGGTGTCAAGAAGGAGACATCTAGGAGAAGGAAGAGCATAGAGGCTCTACTTCTAGAAGTGGTCATGAAGAGATGATTCTGCTGGTACATTGAGTGTGGAGACTCAAAGAGGATTGAGCTTGAAATGAGGGCAAGCTATCAAGAGTTATAAAGATTGAAGGCCAGGCAAGGGTATGAGCTTAGAAGTGATCTAAAATCTACAAGATAAGTTGTATGTTGTAGTTAGGTCAAGATTTTCTAATACTCTCTAGGAATTGTATTAGATCTAAAAATCGTATGGACTTAGGTTGGCCTAATAGCCATTTGAAAATCCTTTAATAGGGTGACATTCATAGTGAATATTCTAAAGTCCTTGAACCATGCCCACTTCTAATAGGGTGGTTAAATCCTCTAACAAGGTCACATTTAACAGTGTGTTGTAAGCCTTTAAAAGGGAAAGCCTTTCATAGGGCATCACTTCGGAAGGGTGAGAATTGAGTAGCATGTTACTCATGGGTTTTCCCAAATTGGGTTTCCATGTAAATCACTATGTTATGTGTTGATTACTTATGTGTTATACTTGCATGTTGATTTAAAGTAACTTGTTGATTAGATAAGTTAAAGTTTGGATGAATGAATGGTTGAATTGGTTCACTACACTTAGTGTAAAGTTTGAATAGGACATTTGGACCTTGATTAACTGACTCACCTTCCCCCCCCCCCCCCCCCCTCTCAGTTAATCTAAAGAAATTCTTACAATTAGTATCAGAGCCATCTACTGATTTAGTTTCAAGGTACTAGAAGTAGGAAGATCAAGATGTCCAAGAGAGAAGTTCCCAAGCTCAACAAAGACAACTTTTCTGCATGGTAGAGTCTGATGAAATTGCACCTTGGATCAATAGGTGACTATGCACAAGCCTTAATTGGAATAAAGCATGTAACTCCAACATGACCTCTTACTGTAGATGATTTGAACAAAAAGAATGAGCATAACCAAGCAATGGTTGAGATTTCCTCTGCATTGAACTATGCTGAATATGATGACATCAAAGACTATGACACTACATTCAAGATGTGGAAAACCTTGTCAGATATCTATGGAGGAGATCATAATTTTTAGTGAGCAAAGAGAGAAAGCCTAAGAGGAAAGTTTGACAACATGAAGATGGAGGAAGGTGAAAATGCTGCTCAGTATGCTGCAAGAATGAAAGTAGTGAGCGCAATAAGAAGTCTAGGTGGACAATTGGAAGAAGAAACATCTATCAAAAAATACTTAAGAACCATGCTCCCTATCTATTCTATAAGAGTTTTTCCATTCAAGATCTAAGGTGTGTACAAGGGAACACACTAACCCTTGAAGGAATAGTTGGAAGACTTACTGCATTTGAGCTAAACAATTTTGAAAACTATAGACCTGAGAACCTTGAATCTAATTTCAAGGCCAAGATGATAATAAAAGATACTGAGGAGGAAACATCAAGCAAGAGAAGAAGAAAATGAAAACATGCATCTAGTGATAGCAACACAGATGAGGAAGATGTGGAACAGTTAGAAGCACTACTAGCTAGGAGATTCCATAGAGGTAAAGGCAAATTCAAAGGTAAGCTTTCTATCATATGTTTCAATTGCAATGAAGTAGGTCATATAGCTACAAGGTGTCCATAGAAGAAGAACTACAAAGAAGGAAACAAGTATAGGAACAAAAGAGAAGATGACAACAAAGAGCACAAAGAGAAAGGAAAGAGATGCTACATTGTTGAAGAAGACTCTGATGAGAATGATGATGAAGTAGTCTACATAGCCATGAAGGATGAATTAGATATAGATGAAGATGAAGTAATAGCATTGGTTACTTGTGTGAATGAGAATGACAAGTGGATCACAGACAGTGGATGCTCACATCACATGACAGGAGATAAAAGTAAGTTCATTACCTTTACTCAGTATGATGGAAATAGTGTTAGATTTGGTAATGATGCCCCATGTCAAATCAAAGGAAAAGGATATATTAAACTTATAGATAAAATTTCATGTGATAATGCATACTATGTTGAAGGATTGAATTACAATTTGTTGAGTGTATCACAGTTAGGCAATGTAGGTTGTAAAGTTGAATTTGGAAACAAAACTGTCAAGATCTATGACACTGATGGAAATCTAATAGGAAAGGGTGAACAAACTAAGAGTAATCTATTTTACCTAGATATGGAAGATGTAACATGTCTTGTTGTTAGACTTGATTATGTGTGGTTGTGGCATAAAAGGTTGTGTCATGCTAACTTTGATAATCTGATTGGCATCAGCAAGAAAAAGAAAGTTAGAGGGTTGCCCAAGTTGAAAAAACCTAAAAACACAATGTACAAACAATGTCAACTAGGGAAGATGACTAAGTCTAGTTTCAAAAGCAAAACATACACTTCCAATGAAGTACTAGAGTTAGTTCATACAAACTTATGTGGCCCAATAGAAGTGCAAAGCTACATAGGAGATAGATATATAAGGCTATTTGTGGATGACTATTCTAGGATGATGATTGCTATGTTCCTAAAGAAAAAATTTGATGCATTCCAAATGTTTAAGTGGTATTTGGCTAGAGTTGAGAAGGAAATAGGAAAGAACCTAAAATGCCTAAGGTCAAATAGAGGAGGTGAGTTCACATCAAGAGAGTTTGAAATATTCTGCAATGACAAAGGTATCAAAAGGAAAATGTCAGCACCAAGAACTCCACCATAGAATGGTATTGCTGAAAGGAAGAATAGGTCAGTGATTGACTATGCTAGAACCTTGATGATGGATAAAAATGTTGCACTAAAGTACTAGAGAGAAGCTCTAAGTACTATAGTCTACACACTAAATAGAGTTGAAGTGAAGAAAGGTACAAATGCAACACCTTTTGAATTGTGGTATGGTCATTCACCTAATGTTAAACATTTCAAATTATTTGGTTGTAAATGCTATATTCTAAAAGATACTAGAAATGAAAAGTTTGACGCAAAAAGTGATGAAGGCATATTCCTTGGATACTCCACTAGAAGTAAGGCATATAAGTGTTTGAATACTAACAATAACAAAGTTTTGGAGAGTGCAAATGTAAATTTTGATGAGCATGCAGAAGTTTAGGTTGATGAGTCAAAGCAAACAGAGGATTATAGATCCTTTGTATACTCTATCAAGGAATGATAGTTGAAGACAATGCTATAAATCAAGTTGGGAATCAAAAAAAAATTCAGTATATGTTGAGCCTCAGCCTGTGAATGTTGAGTTACATTTAGAAGCCGAGCTGTAGAATGTAGAAAATGCTCATTCTAATTTTGAAAAATAGTATACAAGAAAGGAATGATGAAATAACAAATGAAGAAGAAGGATATGACTCTGATGATGAAGGATCAAACATGGAAAGAAGAACTAAACCCAGATTAGCCAAGTATGTAAGAAGACATCACCTTGTTGATCAAATCATTGGTGACAAGGATGCAAGACCAATGAAAAGGAATAAGCTCAGGAATGAATCATGTCTACTAAGCAAGGTTGAACCTAAAATAGTGAAAGATGCACTACAAGATGATGACTGGTATAAGGCCATGAAAGAAGAGATAGATCAGATTGAGAAAAATAAAACATGGTCTCTAGTTCCCAGACTAGCTGATAAGAATGTGATTAGTAAAAAATGGGAGTTTAGAAACAAACTTGATGAGAATGGTGAGATAACAAGAAACAAAGATAGGTTAGTTTGCAAAGGCTATGCATAAGAAGAAGGACTAGATTATGGAGAGACATTTTCTCTTGTTGCAAGAATGGAAGGAGTAATAACATTACTTGCATATGCTACATAAAAAGGTTTTAAAGTCTACCAGATGGATGTGAAGTCTTCTTTTTTGAATGGTATACTCGAAGAGGAAGTCTACATAGAACAACTAGAGGGATTTGTTGATGAGAAGAACAAGGAAATGGTCTACAAGCTACACAAAGCACTTTATGGATTGAAGCAAGCACCTAGAGCATGGTATGAGAGGTTGCATAAATAACTTGTGAAGATAGGATTTGAAAGAAAATATGACAATAGCAAGTTGTACATCAAAGTTGAGGAAGGAAAAGACATTTTGATATCAGAAATCTTTGTTGATGACATAATATTTGGAGGAAAAGATGTTTTATGCAAAGATTATGTTGATCAAATGAAGCATGAATTTGAGATGTCAATGTTTGGAGAAGTCAATTTTTTTGTTGGATTACAAGTACTTCAGTTAAAGCATGGCATATTTGTGACCCAATCCAAATACATCAAGGAAGTACTCAAAACATTTGGGCTAGAAGACTCAAAACTAGTCAGCATACCAATGGCAATAGGCCATAAACTATCTAAGAATGATGAGTTTTCTGAAGTAAATAAGACATTGTATGGGTCAATGATTGAAAAGTTGTAATATGGTGTACATAGTAGACTAGACATTGCATTAACTATTGGAATTGTAGCAATGTTTTCTATAAATCCAAGAGAAAATCACTTAATGGAAGTTAAGAGAATATTGAGATACTTGAAAGGAACTAATGACTTTGGTTTATACTACAAGAGGAATGAGAAGTTTGAATTGAAAGCCTACACTAATGCAAATTGGGGAGGTAACATTGATGATAGAAAAAGCACTAGTGGAGGACCACTTAGGAAAAGGGTTTATTACATGGACAAATAAAAAGAAAAGCTACACCTCACAGTCCACTATTGAAGCTAAATATGTGGTAGCTACTATAAACTACACCAATATTGTATGGATCAAACATTTTCTGCAAGGTATGAAGGAAGAAGTAAATGAGCCTATGATACTCTATTGTGATAATACAAGTGCTATCAACATATCAAATAATCTAGTAATGCATGCTAGAACTAAGCATATTGCAATCAAGTATCACTATGTAAGAGAGCTGGTGGAAGACAAACAAGTGAATATGGAATATGTTAGCTTAAAGGAACAAATTGTTGACATCTTCACAAGAGCACTACTAAAAGTTTCTTTTGAGTATCTTAGAGGTAATTTATGGGTGATACTCTAGCTAATGCTACTTGAACCAAAAAGAAAGTATGCCTTGCATCAAATAAGCTGAATGTTGAAGATTTTATACATTGACACAGAAGATGTTAACTTTGGGATCCATGCCTAAAGTAGTAGAATTGCTAAAATTCCAAATCAGTCACAAGCAAGGTGATAGAGGGAGACATTAAATGAACCTATAAGAGCTACATCTACATATTAAGTTGCTAATATGTCTCTGACATTGTTGTCAAAGAGGGAGAAGTAAATAACTGATCAACAACTATTGAAGATAAAGGATCAGAAAAGAAGGAGAGAAGTAGACAACTGATCAAATAAAAAAAGAGGGAGATTTTAGATGTTGATCATAATAGTAGAATATGAACAATATAGAGGGAGAAAGATAAAGAACAAGGATACAACAGGGTATGTACAGGATCATGGTGTGCCAAAAAGTGGCGATCTGAAAAATATGTAGTTCTGAAATGCCTCAAAGAATTTCAAACTCTATTCCAACTTTTTTCCCACCCATCTCGATGCTAAATGAAAAAAATTAATACCTTTATAATTCCTACTATATCTTTCGATACCAACCTTATATGGTCATCTTTAAAACATCCTGAAAATGTGTTTTTGGCATGTTTTTATGTGTTTTTTACTTCAAGCATGTAGCTGATGACTTTTTTTAAACCAAAATTTGATGTAATAAAAAGGGTTTTTAAAGAATTTTCTTAGATTTTTATAAATGTAAGGTTTGTCATATTATGAGTTTAATAAGTAGTTACTACTTATTTTCTAATGGAGTTAGCTACAAAGTGTTGATTGACATACTGGTTGAAAATAAGCTATAACTTTCAAACTGTATAAGATTTGTGAGATCCAAAAGATGTGTCACATTCTATGCTTCAACTAGTATAAGAAAAAGAAAAGAAAAACTTAATTTTGATTTTTTTTGAACTAGTTAAGGTGGTCACACACGGGAGTTTTTTAATTATGAAAATAGTATAGTAGAAAATTCATAATTAATTATTTATTTGGAATAAAAATTCCCAAAAATATGTGTCACATCTAGGCATGAGTCTACTTTTTATATCTAAAATTATATTTAAAAATAATATCATTTGATTATGATTAAGGTGGTCAGACATACACCTACTTTTTATTTTCGCCCTAAAATTTTTGTAGTACTGCATTAAAATCCAAACTTTTGACCAATCAAATAATTTTTTCTCTAGATAAGGCCTTGCATTTTAGAAACTAGATTCAATTTCCTACAAATTATTTTTTTACAACTTTTTGATATAAAGTCCAAAACCACTCTAAAATTATGTGTCAAGTTGACATAACCCTGATTTGTTGGTTTTTCACTACCACTTAAGGCCATAGTTTGGTACACCATGATCCTGCACATACCCAAAAACAAAGAGGGAGAAGTTGAAATGAGGCAATCAGAACAGTAGATGGAGATGTGATGTTATAATTTACTTTTTGGCATTTGACTTACTATTCTAACCTAGTAAGCTTGTGGTTGAATGGTTTAGTTTGATGGTTGATCATTTTGGTTTTCAATCAATGCCAAAGAGGGAGATTGTTGGAAATCTGATTGAAAAGCTCATTGTTGTTGAAGATCAAAGGGGGAGATTGTTGTAAAAGAATTTTTTCAATCATTTTTTTGTCATTGATGCCAAACATACTATTTGCAGGGATGATATTTGCTTATAAGATCCAAGTACTATCACTTAGTTGATTGATGAAGAGGATTTGATTAACAAGATGTCACAAGAGCACCTAAGGGAAAGGTTGAGTTATGATGTTGTAATGAAGTGCAAGGATCAGTTAAGACAATGGTCAAGTAATGTATTGATAACATACTCAAAGATACAAAGGTTGGTCACACTTAGAAACATTGGAGGAAGAAGTTGTAACAAGGTTGATTGCAAAGCTTAAACTAAAATCATAAGTGGGTGCTGAGCAAGTTAGTTGAAGCTGAGCAAATTTTTAGTAGAATTTGAGTAACAGACATTTCTAGTGTGTGTTGAGTGATCTTTAGGTGCTGAGCATCAAGAAAAATATAGTTGATGTCGAGTAACATAGTATGTGCTAAGCACCAGTATTTCAATAGTGCCAAATTGCTACATTATTTCAAATGATGAAGATTTGCCAAATCTAAGCTGACATAGTGGTTGCATTGAATTTTGTGAACAATTTGGTAGATAAGGATGATGTGTTGTTGGCATAGAATCTTATGTAAGCCATTTTTTGGATGAATTCTAAAGGATTATTTAAGAAGTTTCTAGAGAAAATAGAATATGGGTTAGATGCAATTAATCCTACCTAATCCATGTGAATTGAAATTGAAAGATGGAAGAATCAAGAAGGCAAAGGTACTCCAAGACTTCTATTTAAGAAGTCATAGGCCAAGAAGCAAAGAAGTGCTGATACTGTTGCTACTGAAGTGCAAAATCCATGAAGTAGTTAGAAGGCTATCAAGAAGGAGAAATCTAGGAGAAGGAAGAGCATATAGGCTCTACTTCTAGAAGTGGTCATGAAGAGATGATTTTTTTGGTACATTGAGTGTGGAGACTCAATGATGATTGAGCTTGGAAGAAGGGAAAGCTATCAAGAGTTATAGAGATTGAAGGCCAGGCAAGGGTATGAGCTGAGAAGTGATATGCAATCTGCAAGATAAGTTGTATGTTGTAGTTAGGTCAAGATTTTCTAATACTCTCTAGCAATTGTACTAGATCTAAAAATCTTATGGACTTAGGTTGGCCTAATAGCCATGTGTAAATCCTTTAATAGGGTGACATTCCAAGTGAATGTTCTAAAGTCCTTTAACCAGGCCCGCTTCCAACAGGATGGTTAAATCCTCTAACAAGGTCACATTTAATAGTGTGTTGTAAGCCTTTAACAAGGCAAGCCTTTCATGGGGCATCAGTTCAGAAGGGTGAGAATTGAGTAGCATGTTACTAGTGGTTTTTCCCAAACTAGGTTTCCATGTAAATCACTATGTTATGTGTTGATTACTTATGTGTTATACTTGCATGTTGATTTATAGTAACTTGCTGATTAGATAAGTTAAAGCTTGGATGAATGAATGGTTGAATTGGTTCACTACACTTAGTGAAAAGTTTGAATAGGACATTTGGACCTTGATTAACTGATTCACACCCCCCACCCCCCAACCCCCCCCCATAGTTAATCTAAATTAATTCTAATAGTATTTCCTCCCAAGGTCTGCAATATGGTAGCAATTTTTCTATCAAAAGCTTTAAGGTAATGAAAGAAAGCATTTTTAGGAGTAGGCTTCATTGCAGTTGGAATTTTATCCCATATTTTCTAAAATCTATAGTTAAAATTAGTCATGCACTCATGGGGTGCTCTTTTAATTGTAGTTAGTGTCATGCCCAAATTTTACAAGGAAAAATACAACCAACAGTTTTTCTTTTCATTTTTTAAAAGGTGAACTAAAGGAAAGTACATATAGACCTACATATTGTTATGAATACTCTTTCAAACTATGGGGTGTTTGGAATATAACAACCCATGTTTTCTGAAGGACATTATGATATTACTTATTTTATAATTGAGTTGGAGGTAATGCTTAACAACATTTAGGAATACTTCTACCATTTCTTAAGGTTCATGGGTAGAATGGTAGAATTATGGGATATAGTTTGAAGATAAATAATTCTAGTTGATGTAGGATAATTTATTTCATTCGTAATTCTAGACTTCAATTTTTCAAGGGAGACCAATTAGATTTTTAACATTTGTTGAAAATATAAGCTATAACATAAGAGCTAGATGATGTTATAATTTTGATTTCACATCCTAACCTTGTAATGATGTTGCATATATAAATGTGAAGTACAAATTTTTTATCAATATAGTTGCAAGAACTTAATAATTTGCGAATGTGTATATTTGTTTATTTGTCCTAAAAGTTTCAATTAAAAATTGTTTTATGATACATATATAATGTTAATTCATTAAATTCCATGCCCATTTCTATTCCATTTTAAATTATTTTTATATAGGTATACCTATTTTAATGAATTTCTTACATTTTATCCTTTTATTAACTTCAACCATATTAATATCTTATTAACTAGGTACCACTAACTTTATTTTAAAATCAATTATTAATTATTTATTTTCCCAAACTACTTGAATGTATTACCATCTACTAACCCTTTAGCATTAATTAGTATTTAAATTTAATTAACCCTAATTCTAAAACTAACTAAGCTTACATATAACTTATAACCTTTGCTTACTTAACAACAAATTTAGTTACTAATTAATCTATATTTAACACACCCACCCCCCACACTAAACAACTTTCTACTCAACTCTAACACTTTATCCATAACATAAATATGTACTACTAAGTAAGAAACTTAAATTCCTAAATATATCTAAACTAATTTCTACTTTACTCACTACCATCCTTAAAAAAGAAACTTAAAAATAATTCACCCTAACTACAATACTAACTACCCCATTCTTCTAACAACTAATTTATAACATTCCTACTAACCTACCCAACCTTTCCCCCATCTCCCAACATGGTCCTCCATAAATCATGTGACATGTATGGGGGCATTTAACTTTGATCTTGGCCCTTATGGAGCGCTTCTCCCTAGGTTCTAAGGGAGGGTCATGTTTGCATTTATTAAGGGGGGAAAGATTGTTGGATTGTTGACTCCCCCCCCCCCCCCCCCCACCTTTTCCATCTTTTCACCTTTTTTTGTGTTTCCAAGACGTGCATTTTCCTTGGAGGATGGGACCTCTCATGTTTGAGGAGAGGGGTAAGTGTGTGTCCAAGGGTGGTCGGCCTTGGTTAGGTTTCTAAGGGTTTAAAATATATTTTGTTTAAAAGTTGTCATTGCATGTCTTTTCTAACCAAGGGGTCGCTTCTCAAAACTTTTTCCATTTTTTTGACTTTTGTGTTGAGTGAGGATATACACATGAACCACCTTCTTCCAAGGGATGCCTAGGCTATGTACTTTGTTTTTAGATTAATATATTTTGAGTACTATCCATATCTTAACCCTTGGGGTAATTGCTTGTATTAATATATATATTACCTCATAGGTAGGAACTAATATTTTATTAGTATTCTATATAGGAGATTCTTAAGAATATCTTTTTTTGAATATTTTATTATCTTGTAATAGAAAGTGAGAATAATTTATACTTTCCATACAAATTCCAAAGAGGTAAAGGTGCATCTACAACAAGGTATTCAAATGAGACTTATGCATTATCTTCCATATTCATTTTAGGAGAACATGATTATAGATTACTAATGGTTTGACTTGACTTCCCTATTCTTCTAATTGCAAGTTGGATATTATTCCTTGCATCTATCCAATTCAAAAAAATTATGGGTACTAGAACTTTCAAAGTTTTTCATATTATTTTACATTACATAGGATCAAATATAAATGAAACTAGAAGATGCATAATATCATATATGGAGTTTATATTTATTGAAACTTATTGAGTCATTATTCATATGAACCATTTTAATACATGAATTTTTTTCTTTTCCAATAGCATCAAGAAACATAATAGAGAACCTTCCAAAGAAATCATTAAGTTTACATTGAATAACTCTTACAATATTTTCTCCCATACAAGATGTCTATAAGATTTGACCACTAATTTAGAAGTAAATCTTCATAAGGAAGAATAACCAATTTTTTTCATAACTTCTATATGGGTTCACAGCAATGGTTATTCTTCTATATGAATTTATTTTTTCCTTTCTATACAACTATGAAGATGGCACAAACTCTCTTGCAAAGAAAACTATATACAAAACCTCAAATATCGCTTTACATATTTACAACAATATAAAATAGGAAGTAAATTTCTTTCACATTACAAAGAAAAATGATAGAAATTTGATATCAAAACACTTTTGAGATAACATGGAAAGGATTGATTTCTTCACAACCCTTGATTCTTCAATAATGCCAAGGGTAAAACCCTAATCTCTTCATAGGAACCATTCTATCAAAACCTACAAAATAACACAAAACTAGGAACCATGGAAGCTCATCTCCCATCCTAGGTCACCCACCAAGTTGAGGAAACAAAGCCCAAATGGGATACACACACAACATCTACTAATGCATACAATCACCCAACACAACACATAACAATCCCTCCCATGGCTTGCACATCAATTCACCATCGAAATCATGAATACATTGGGTGAAGGTGGACTCTTCAAAGAGGAGAATTCCATATCCATAATATAGATATCAAACTACAATTGCATTTTTTTCCTTTCAAGGCTATCATAAAAAAAAATATCCTCCTTCTTACACAATCCCCTTATTCCTCCTAAACACAAAAGACATATGGCTTCAATGGAGTGCATACTCAATGAAAGAAGAAAAAACTCCTCATTATGAGGTAATCTCTCTCAACTACAATGTTGAGCCCAACTAACCCCTTCACCCAAGGCTGCTCTTCCCTCCCAAGGGTGAGTGAAACCTTCACACCCATTAACAATTCAACGTCCCAAAACAAAACAAAGAGATCAAGAAGAAAAAACTAAGAAAATACATGCAACACAACTCACAACTTTACCATCACAACATAATACAAGGATTCACAATGACAATGCATGAAACCCACAAGAATAATACATGCTTTCTAGTTCATTATGCAAATGCAAAATATGATCATGGTTTGGGCACCAACCTTGGTCCCAGCTAAAGGAAATGATAGTTACTGAAGAGATCCCTTCTTCTTAGCCTCCCTTCAAAAACCCTAACTATCTCTAAACTTAGAGAGTGGGTGAACACCCCACTAGTTTTTCCAAGTCTCCCAAGAAATTCTCTCCCACTACTTCTTACAACCTTGTGCTCCCCCCCCAAAGTTTTTTATTTTGACTTAGTGAAAACATGGGTAAGAACTCATTTGATAACTCAATTTTCAAATTGGTTGAAGAATGCATTGGTAAAGGGGCCCCCTAGGCTATCTAAGCATTAACATGGTCAAAATTAGGCCCCTAACATTGTTGGAAATGATTGAAAAGATCATGAGGAAAGTTGTTGGAATGATCATATGGAACTGGTAAAGAATGTTCTCAATCATTGTTTTTTCATTGATGTCAAACTTGCTACTTGTAGGAATGACAATTGCTTTAGTGATCCAAATACTATCAATTAGTTGATTGACAAGAAGGAGGCAATCAACAAGATGTAACTAGAACACCAAGAGAAAGGTTGAAGTTATGATGTTGTAATGAAGTACAAGGATTAGTCAACCCATTGATGAAATAAGTGTGTTGATGACATACTATAAGACACAAAGAATGGGCACACTGAAACATATCAAAGATGTAAGGTTTTAGCTAAGTCTTTTGTAAAGCCCAACTAAGATCATTAGAGAGAGAGCTGAGCAAAGATAGTAGGTTCCAAAATTATTCCTAGTTGAAGTTGAGCGAGTAAACTTCAGATGCCGAGCAAGTTAAACTTCAGATGCTGAGAAAGTTAAACTTTAGATGTCGAGCAAGTTAAACTTCAGATGTCGAGTGATACAACGTTCATCAAGTGCTAAGTGATATCAAGTGTTGAGAAAATACAAATTCCAAGAAAATACAAGTGCCTAGCAGATATAAGTGTCGAGTAACACAGAGGTGCTGAGCACCAATAAAACCAACAGTGCCGAGTAACACAAAGGTGCCGAGCACTAGTAAATTAATAATGCTGAGTTGCTACATTATTTTGAAAATTGAAGATTTTCCAGATCTAAGCTGACAAGGTTGTTATCTAGAAGTCTGTGAATTAAATGGAATATAAGAATGATGAGTTGGTGGCACAGAACACCATGCAGAACATTTTTAAGGTTACAACTGGAATATAGACGAAGTCTCTAGATAAGAACAAGATATGGGGTAGATACATTGTATCCTACCTAATCCATTAGAAACCCTAAAATTGGAGAGGGAGAATCGAGTAGGAAAGAAAAATCAGATTTCTATTTAAGGAGTCATAAGTTCATGAAGGAGAGAGAGAAGTAGTCAAGCATGAAAGCATAAAATGTTGAAGGAGATGCTAAGGAGGAAAGAGAGCATAGTTACTCTGTTTCAATAAGAAGACCTCAACTATGGATGCATTGGTATGATGAGTAAGAAGACTTAAGGAGACAAAGCTTGAGAGAAAGACAAGCAGTTAGAGCTGAAGTGATTGAAGCCAAGCAAAAGATTGAACTAAAAGTGTGATCTAAAATCTGTAAAGTATGTTGTAAGTTGTATCAGATCAAAAAGCCATTATCGTTACTCTCTAAAAATTATAACAGTTAGTTTAAATTCTATGGACTTAAGTTGGTTTAATAGCCATGAGGTAAATCCTTTAATAGGGTGACATTCCAAGTGAATGTTCAGAAGTCCTTAAACCATGCCCATTCCTAACAGTTTGGTGAAATCCTCTAACAAGGTCACATTTAATAGTGTGGTGTAAGCCTTTAACAGGGTAGGCTTTTAACAGGGCATCACTTTAGAAGAGTGAAAATAAAGTAGCATGTTACTAGTGGTTTTTCCCAAATTGGGTTTCCACGTACATCATTGTGTCATGTGTTGATCTTGCATGTTTTATCTCTGCATGTTGATTTACTGTAACTTGCTAATATGGTTGATTTAAGTTCGGATGAATGAAAAGTGTATGGATTCATTAAAAGTAGTGAAAATTTATTATTAGGGCATTTGGACCTTGAATAACTGATTCACCCCCCCCTGCCCCTGTTAGTTATTCTAAAGAATTCTAACAATTGGTATCAGAGCAAGACTGCTGATTCAGTTTAAAAGGACTATAAGCAGAAAAGATCAAAATGCCTAAGAGAGAAATTCCCAAGCTCAACAAAGACAAATTTGTTGCATGGAAAAGTTTGATGAAGCTACATCTTGGATCTATAGGAGATTATGCCCAAAATTCAATTGTCACTAAACATGTAGATCCAACTAGTACTCTTACTGCAGAAGACATGAAAAAAAAATAGGAACACAATCAGACAATGCTGGAGATTGCTTCTGCACTCAACTATGCTGAATTTGATGGTATCAAAGGTTGTGACACTGCATTCAAAATGTGGAAAGCCCTATTAGACATCTATGGAGGAGATCAGAATGTACAAAGAGAAAAAAGAGAAAGTCTCAGAGAAAAGTTTGATGATATGAAAATGGAGGAAAATGAGAATGCTGCTCAGTATGGTGCAAGAATAAAGGAAGTGGTAAGTGCAATAAGATGCTTGAATGGTCAATTGGATAAAGATACTATTAATAGTAAGTTCTTAAGAACCTTGCTCCCTATCTATGCTATTAGAGTATCAGCAATACAAGAACTAAGATGTGTGTCAGGAAACAATCTAAGTTTTGAAGGTATAATAGGTAGACTCACTGCATTTGAGTTATCTAACTTTGACAACTACAGACTTGAGAATGTTGAATCTACTTTTAAGGCTAAGCTATCACTGAAAGATGCTGAATAGATGAAATCAAAGAAAGGAAGAAAAATGAAATATGTATCCAGTGATAGTAGCACCAATGAGGAAGATGTGGACCAATTGGAAGCATTACTTGCTAGAAGATTTCACAAAGGCAAAGGAAAATTCAAAGGTAAGATGCCTATCATTTGTTTCAATTGCAATGAAGTAGGTCATATTGCTGCCAGGTGTACAAAGAAAAAGGATTACAAGGAAGGCAACAAAAACAAATTCAGAAGAGATGATGACAAGAGAGATTACAAAGAAAAAGGCAAAAAGTGTTATATTGTTGAAGAAAATTATGATGATAATGATGATGAAGTTGTTTATGTAGCCATAAAGGGTCAATCTGATGAAGAAGATCTTACAACACTGGTAACATGTATGAACAAGAATGACAGGTGGATCATAGACAGTGGATGCTCACATCACATGACAGGAGACAAAAGTAAGTTTTTAAACTTTACTTAGTATGATGGAAATAGTGTTAGATTTGGTAATGATGCTCCATGTCAAATCAAAGGAAAAGGTTCCATTAAGCTCATAGAGAAAATTTCATGTGATAATGTATACTATGATGAAGGATTAAACTAAAATTTGTTGAGTGTCTCACAGTTAGGCAATATAGGATGCAAAGTAGAATTTGGAAACAAAATTGCAAAAATCTATGATACTGATGGTAAACTTATAGGAAAAGGAGATCAAACAAGGAGTAATCTGTTTTACCTTGATATGGAAATGAAGAAAGTCAAAGGTTTACCAAAATTGAAGAAGCTTGATAATATCATGTGCAAACAGTGTCAGCTAGGAAAGATGACAAAGTCAAGCTTCAAAAGCAAAAACTATACATCTAAAGAAGTACTTGGGTTAGTTCATACTGACTTATGTGGTCCAATGGAAGTACAAAGCTATAGAGGAGAAAAATACATAATGTTGTTTGTTGATGACTATTCTAGGATGATGACTGTTATGTTCTTAAAGCAAAAAATTGATGCTTTTCAAATGTTTAAGTGGTATGTGGCTAGAGTTGAAAAGGAAATAGGAAAGAGCTTGAAATGCCTAAAATCAGACAGAGGTGGTGAATTCACATCAAATGAATTCGAGATATTTTGTAATGATAAAGGAATCAAAAAACAAATGTCAGCTCCTAGAACTCCCCCACAAAATGGAATTGCTGAAAGAAGAAATAGATATGTGATTGACTGTGCCAGAACATTAATGATGGAAAAGATTGTTGCTCTAAAATACTGGAGAGAAGCTGTAAGTGTAGCTATTCATACACTGAACTGAGTACAAGTCAAGAAAGGTACAAATACAACACCTTTTGAATTATGGTATGGTCACTCACCCAATGTAAAACATTTTGAAGTATTTGGTTGCAAATGCTTTATCCTTAAAGATGCTAGAAATGGAAAATTTGATGCAAAAAGTGATGAAGGCATATTCTTTGGTTATTCCACTAGAAGTAAGGCATACGAGTGTTTGAATACTAACAATAACAAAATTGTGGAAAGTGTAAATGTAAACTTTGATGAACATACAGAAGTTCAAGCTGAAGTGTAATGTCCCCATTTTAGCAGTTGACCAAGTGTGTGTGTGTTAGCCTTGTTCTACATGGTCTCGAGGGCTAATGAAGGGTTTAATGGGATCTTGGAGTGTTTTGGCCTAGTTATTTCCATTTCGGGCCAAAATGAAGTTGAGTTACTCAGTTTTAGGCATACTTACTATTTTTAGTAAGTTGGTAGGACACAGTGTAGGTCAATTTTGGTGATTGGATTTGATACTCCTCGGTGAGAGCTTTTTGATGAGCTATCACTCGCATTATTCGAAGTCCAATTGCTAATACATTTTAATGCCCAAAGTTTTATTAAAGTAATGTCTAATTTAATTGTAAAATATTAAAGTGTTACTTTAATATTTATTTTATGGGGATGTGTACCCAAGGGAGACATAAGGGGTATTTTAATATATGTTTTATATATTACAGATCTTTTATCCCACATTGCCCATATGAGTTGAGCAGACCCTTGGAAATAGAATAAAAGGAAGCATTTGTGGCTTCATTAGATAGGTTGAATATGAGAAGAAATTGGTGTGTGAGTTGCAGCTCCGTTCTTGGCATTTGAGGACATTTATCCTCTCTTGTAACATTCTAGATGTCATTCCCTTGGGGTTTGGCCTTTGGAATTCTTTGTTATCGGCTTCATTATCAGGCAGTTTAGTTGTATTTCTAGCTACAGGCAGATTTGGTTTTTTTCTCATATCTTCTTCACTACTTGTCCGACGCTTATGCCACTTTGAGGGAATGATATTACCAAGGTAGTGGATTGATTGAAGGAAAAAGTACTGTAGCAGCAAGTTCAAAAGCATGGGCTGGAGTATTATGTCAATAATGCTGAAGTAATCAGTAAGTTGATAAATCTGCCATGTATTTGGTTTTATGAATTCTGAAAATAACATTTTATTGGCAACAGTTCATTTCCACTTTGCATATTATAGTAGTTTCTTTCTTGTTTATGTTGTATGATACCAATTCCATGCACAAAACACAACAAACAAATAAACATTTGATTTCTAGAGTTATAAGATGTTTAAAAAATTAAACGGAGAAATAAGAGGTTGAAATAAAACTGTTTGACATAATTCCTTTTAGCAATTTGGTTTAGTTTTTGGGACATTCAGGGGTGCCCATTACATGAAGAACCAAAGAGAATGGATGAATACAAAACTTTTTTGTATTCTTATGAAGGAATGACTGTTGATGAGGATGATGTCAATCAAATTGAAACTCAACAACAAATTTCAGTCTCAGCCGAGTCCCAACCAGTGAATGCTGAGTTGCATTCAGAAGCCAAGTTGTAGAATGAAGAAATTATACAATCTTATTCTGAAGATAGTACACATGAAATAAATGAAGAACAAGCTAACAATTCAGTGCATAGTGATCCTGAATCAGAAAGATCAAACATGGAAACAAGGACAGAGCCAAGATTATCCAAATATGTAAAAAGACATCACCCTGCTGAATAGATTATTGGTGACAAAGATGCAAGACCAATGACAAGGAATAGACTAAGACATGAATCATGTCTAATCAGCAAATTCGAATCTAAGATAGTATATGGTGCATTACAAGATGATGACTGGTATAAAGCTATGGAAGAAGCAATTGATCAAATAAAGAAGAACAAAACCTGGAATTTGGTTCCCAGACTAGTTGACAAGAATGTGATTGGCACCAAGTAGGTATTCAGAAACAAGCTAGATGAGAATGGTGAGATTACCAAAAACAAAGCTAGACTAGTATGCAAGGGTTATGCTCAAGAAGAAGGACTAGACTATGGGGAAACATTTTCCCCTATTGCTAGAATGGAAGGAGTAAGAACTTTACTTGCATATGCTGCACATAAAGATTTTAAAGTCTATCAGATGGATGTAAAGTCTACTTTTTAAAATGGAATACTAGAGGAAGAAGTCTATATTGAACAACCAGAGGGATTTTTTGATGAGAACAATAGGGATATGGTTTGTAAGCTACATAAAGCACTCTATGGTTTGAAACAAGCACCTAGAGCATGGTATGAGAGACTTCACAAGTATCTAGTGCAAATAGGATTTTAAAGAACTGATGATAATAGCAACATGTACATCAAAGAAGAAGAAGGTAAGGATATTATTATATCTGAAATCTTTTGTCAGGTTGTTCTTCATTATTTTCACACAAAGGACACTTTGGGACCACTTAATAACCCTTCAAAACCCTAGTCAAGTCTAAATTCAAATTTTCCTTTGATATTGACTCATCATATCCCTTGTCAAGTGGGTTTACTTAATCTTTAACAAGGTAATTAGTTTAAGGGTTAAATGCTACCATGACCAAAACCCAAGGTGATATGCCATTAACACAAAACTATCTACAAGTGTCAAGTGACACATTAAAGCACATTACACATCATCATGATATGTCCCTAATGAATCTTTGAGATTAAAATTTTCACACACATACAAGCTTAGGTTTACAAAATAAAATACACCACAATGAGGCTTTTGAATCTTCCAAAGATTCACCTTGGCTAAACCATATTTATATGAGTTTGGACCTTGTTTTCTCAATAATTTCTATGGTTCCACTTCCTTCACACTAAACTTGAGCATCAGTAGTTCGAAGAAAGGTCACATAAAATATATATCATAAATGCATACAAATTCCAATGTTACATAATCCATATTACATAATTCAATTAAATTTCTTTTCTTAATCATTTCAAAACATAAAAAATATCAAAATCTACATATCACATTTAATCTTAAAATGATGTGATTGGATTAACATTTTGCATCACATCAAAATCTAATTTCTATCCTACCATGTGCAAAGTTGCATCCATATTTGTTCAATCATCCCACAAAAAAATTTGGTTCTTAATATATATCATAGATGGAAATCACTACTGTAAATGCCAAAATGATAATATAAGGTACTATCCATATAAGTCTTGAATGGTTATCAAAATATCCAAATCTTGAGTATGAAAATGTAAGTAAAATATCTATGCTATGACAGGTTAGGGTGAGGCTTCATAGTTAGTTGCTCCAAAAGTGATAGATGATCACTCTTATCTTTGAAATGCTTATACAATCTTTCTCCTAGCTCATCTTAGTTCTAGATAGAGTTGTGTAGAAATCCTAGATACCATTGTAAGGCTTTTTCCTTTAGTGATGAAGCTAATAGTCTAAAGACACCATCATGCTCTGTAATACGATGTATAATGCAGATATTCAAAACTTCTTGAACATGTTCCATTGGGGAAACTAAAATTTCACGAGTAAAATCTGGTAGAATTTTAAGAGAAGATATTGGGATTTCATGTCTTTGAGCTAAAACAAGAGGGATAACACCATTAAAGTGAGAAAACACCTAATTTCTAGGGAGGGCCATGTGAAATAGTGATCTATTCAAATGAAAAGATGGTGCCCTAGGATGTGATCTATTAACTGGAGGAGTAGAAAGGGATCTAGAAGGTGTATGTGTTACTTCTAAACCCCTAATAGTTGATAGAGAATGTTGAAGTCTCTTTCTTATAGGATTTGAGAATGAAATCTCAATGAACTAAAAGTTACCTCTAGAAGATGCCCTCGTGTGAACCTTGGGCATGGATTACAAGACTTATGGTCTAAAAATCTAGATGTAGAGATGGAGTCACCAAGTGCTTGAATGTGAGCCTCTTGAAGGCTGTAATGCTAAGAGAAGAACTATCTTCTTAGCATAGAAGTTGAAGTCCTTATTTGAAACCAAAAAACCAATAGACTTCTAGTAAGCTTGAATGCAGTCCCACCAGGGATGCCAAAAATTGTTGACACAAGAGTCTGCACCCCTACCTGACGTGTTATCTCCAGGTGACCCTGTATAACATGATAACAATCTCAAAAGTGTGGGACTTTGCAATCAAAGATTGAATCTCCAAAGATGACTAACTTCCTGACAAACTGAGTGCACCTAACAAAAATTGGGGAGGAAAAGGAAAGAAGGAAACATAAATTAAAAAGCTGAAAATAAAAGTGGTGATGCACCAAATAGATTGTTCATCTACTTCTTTCCAATAACTACACTAAAATCCAATAGATCTCACTATACATACCATTATCTATGTCTTTTCAACCTTAACACCTTAGAAAAGCCAAGAAATAACATAAATAAGGAACACATCAGATTTACTTAATAGATTAGTTAATTGGAATTAACATATACATAAGGTGTTGCAATTATCAAAATACGTCTATGAAAATGAGGCATCTAAGGTTGCAAAAATTTAACTTGCTGAGAATGGATGAAACAACACTAATTTCTACTAAATGAAAGGCAAAAAAAATTTACAAAGAAGAAATGTGTAAAAGATTAGAGAAAAGAGATCCTGAGAACAAGAACAAAACTTGCCTTTATGGGGTGCAGGCATAAGCTCGATGCAACCTTGAGTTCAAACTCCAACAAGAAAAAAGTTGAGGTTAAAGGGTGCATAATAAATAAAGAATAAAAAAGAAATATGATTTCCATTACCACTTGATCCATGGAAGTGATAGGAAGGGCCAAAGAAAGCATTTGGTAGCTAAAAGGACCATCATTCCTTGCAAAAATCCTTGAATAAGCATGGAGGGGCACCAACATTGGTGTTACAAAGCTCAAGGAGTTGTTGTACATTAAATGAGTAGTCCTTGTAATATGGCAAGGCCAGAACAAAAGAATTCATATTGCTATCAAAAAACATGGGATGGGATAACATGCAATGTTAACCCACTGTGAAAATAAAGAGTTAATTGCATAAAAAAGATTAGATCTGCCCCAAAAAAGATGTCAGTTGATGTAGACCTCTTCATTTGAATTAGATGGCTTAGATGTTGCAAGAAAATCCCCATCACATTATTAAAACATGGACATCGATCAAGATATTCTTTAAAACAAATGGATGATTGAGATGCACTCAAAATTATTCAAAGATGCTTGAAAATATAATGACCATCATATCTTCACAAGAGGCTCAAGATATGATGTGAAAATAAGACTACTATTTGATTAAAAGAAGCCTAGTAGAATAAGGATCTACCATGTGGCATGAATCTATCAGTTGACACATTCCCAAAGACATGGTGGAGGAGGCAACTTGCAATTTTGTGGAAGCAAAAAGGTAAGCCTTCCAAAAAAAACAATTTTACTCTTTTGAAAAGAGAAGCAAGCTCATTTTTCAAAATGGCAAAAATGGTTAACCCTAACAGAAAATGTGTGTTAACCCACAAGTCAAAAAATGAGGAAACTAAGTTGAATTGGTCAAAGAACAAACTAAGCTAGTTTGATCAGTGAAGGAACTAAGCCAAATTAGTTCATGAAGAGATTTAGTTAACATGAAATGTTAACCCCAACCAAATCACATGTTAACCTACAACAAAGAATCTAGCCCATGAAGATCCCTCAGATCGATCATCAATAATGGGTTGAATGGGGGGTAGAAGTGGCCAACAGGTACTAACACCGCTAAGTTTTAGAGTAAATAATTATTATTTACACTTTTACTTAATTTTACTTAGGTTAAATGCATTTATTTATTAGCAATCATTTAGGAGTTGTTGACAACACGGGAGTTTGTTCCTATCTAAGTCATACTTATCTTCTCACCTGGATTGAGGATATTCTACTTTTTGTGGACATATGGTTAGGTGTTAACCTTATCTCCTAGCACTTCTTAGCTTGTTCTACAAGCTTCCTAGAGGCCTTTATATTCAGGCTCTCCTATTGTAATTTCATATCTTTTCAAGCAATGTTGTGCAGTAATACATTTTCATTGTTGCAATATTTTTTCTCTCTCAGTCTGTTTAGTTTCTCCAAGCTCCACCCTTCCTTATTTTGTTTCTCTTTAGTAGGTTATTTACATGTAGGTGATCTTAGAAAGCTATGAAGTTGGCTTTCATCAACTTCTTCATGGTATTAGAGCCTCCCTGATGCTTCTTGGTTGAAGGATTTTTGAAGCCACGATTCAGAGACACAAACCCTAGTTTGTTTATGATTTTTTTCTTCAATCAGGGGAAGAGAATTTTTTGGAGCACTTTGGGCCTAAATAGACACTGCCATTGAGTTTAGAAGGCTCATTACAATTAAGATTCATATAAAAGTTTTGAATTTTTGCTTCCGTAGCGTCAAGGAAATTTTTTTAGCCCCCTAGGAGGTCATATGGACAAGTTTTCTTGCATTTATTGCAAAAGTTTTTAAAAAAATCATAGGGCCACTCAATGGCCACCACTACACCACCAAAATATTTCCTAGGTGTCACCGTGGGGCCATGGCTACCACTCTGTGGCCACCACTGCACAGTTGACCTACCACCCACCTCTGACAGCACCACTCTATTCTACTGCTCCACCGCCCCTGCGTTGAAATTCTCCACCACCACTAAGTTTCTCTGCCTTGTAGCCACCCTGTTTCCACCCACTCATGGATCACTAGCTCCTACCTAGTAAGTAGCTAGTTGGAGTGTTCTACAACTACCACATGTCACAGGTGCCACATTGGCACTTACCATGTGGCCATTGCCACATCATCTGCACTGTCAATAATACTACCACATGGTATTATTTTTCTCCCATGATGGCTATCAAGCTATCAAATTTAATGGTATGACTTGCTAATGTCAATAGGGTGTCAACACTACATCAACACACTTGGAAGCTCTCTTGGTCCCTTTTTGACGTACTCATCATTTTTTGGCCATAACTTGAGCTTATAGAGGTATGTTTTTGATCTAAAAGAAGCATTAGAAAGCTAGTTTTGATACAAAGCCATTGGTGTAGGTATTTTGTGGTTTTGACGTGGCTTTGTTACCCATTTTTGTAGTCAAAGTTATATGTTCTATTTTCACTCTGGCAAGCTTATCTTGTGCATCCCATCTCCATTTTTTGAAAATGTTATATTTTTGGAAAGATGGTTCTATCATCTTTTCAGAAATGCTATCATTTCCTTTAGATTTTTCCCCATGCTCTTTCTATCATGTTTTTGGCATTTTTTCTCTATGGTGGATATCTTAGGTGTTTTAGGTCTAAGGATCATTTTCACAGCATAGGATCTTTAGTTTTGAGTTGTACTTTCTATTGTGTTAGCTTTTTTCCCCTTTGATCATTGTTGATATTATTTTTTAGCATCTTTATGCAAATGCACTGAGATAAAGTGCCACTCTTGCATTTCAGGTTCATGAATGTTATTTTGAGGCAATTGTACTTGCACTATTTTATAAAGCACCATAGGGGATTAGTTGTTTCCATTTTTGTGCTCTCTTCCTTTGTCAACTTAGTGTCCCTTCCATGGCATTAGCCCCATGATGTGTTAGTGACACATGCCTTTATCGATGTTTGTACCTCTTCCTCTCTCTTGTTGTTCTTGGTTCTTTCTATAGAGGATTTTGGCCCACTTTTTCAGTTTCCTATCACCTCATCCTTTCTACATTAAGGGGGGTTATTCTATTGTTCTAATTTTTCCTTGGTTTGATAGTGTGAGCTATGTATTCAGTATTTGATCTTATATACTAGGTGATTTAAGTGGTTGGCTACCTATGCATTTCAGTGAGACACATCACCTACCATATAAACACTCTCAGTTCATGCCTTCTATTTTTTGTGGAGGATCTTCAAATCATTATTTTCTTTTTTACAGATTTTGTAGCTTCTTCATGCTTTAGTGATTCTCTTCATGATCTTCTCTTGTTCCTATTTTTTTGGACATTCCTCTAGTTGGAGGCTTCTTCAGTTCTTCACTAGGTTTTCTTACCTCTTTTTGGGGGAGGGTCTTTCCCATGTGGTTTTCTTTCTTTCTCCATGTTTAGAGGTTTCATTTCTTTGCATTCTACATGGGTACCTAACATGGATTCATTGTCAGGACCCATTATACATTTCATCATAGCTGTTGTGAGCTTAAGTCCATTCCCCAAAGTTGCACTTAAGGGGGGGCGTTAGAGTAAATAATTATTATTTATGCTTTTACTTGAGTTTACTTAGGATAAATGCATTTATTTATTAGTAGTCAACTAGGAGTTGTTGACAGCATGAGAGTTTTTTCCTAAGTCATATGTATCTTCTCACCTTGATTGAGGATATTCCATCTTTTGTGGACATATGCTTAGTTGTCAACCTTATCTCCTAGCACTTTCTAGCTTATTCTACAAGCTTCCTAGAGGCCTTTATATTAGGGCTCTCCTATTTTAATTTCATATTTTTTCAAGCAATATTATACAATAATACATTTTCTCTCTCAGTCCATTTACTTTCTCCAATCTCCACCCTTCCTTCTTTGGTTTCTCTTTAGTAGGTTATTTGCATGCAGGTGATCTTGGTGAGCTGTGAAGTTGTCTTTCATCAACTTCTACACTAAGGACATACATTATGTGTTTGAATTGATCAAAATGGTTCGTAGGGTACATTGTGACCCTTCTCAACCCATTATTTGACAACATATGCTTCCAGGGGTCCTAATCATGTGTTTGAATGGGTCAAATATGGTCATAGAATTCCCTATGACACCTTTTGTCCCATTAAATGATATCATATGTTCCTAGGGGTCCTAGGACCCCAAACATACATAATTCATTCAAATGAGTCAAAAGTGGTCATAGAGTATTCTATGACCCCTTTCAATACTTTATGTGTCAACATATATTCCTAGGCATACTAGGACCCCTAGTGACATATACCATGTGTATGAATTTATCTAATGGGGTTGTAGGGTGTCCTACGACCTCTTTGTGACCCATTAAATGATAACATATGATCCTAGGGGTCCTAGGACCCCTTCAAACATATATCATGAATTCAAATGAGTCAAAAGGGGTCATAGAGTACCCTATGGCCCCTTTTGATGCATTATATGACAACGTATGTTCCTAGAGGTCCTAAGAACCCTAGGGACATACATTATGTGTTTCAATGGGTCGAATGGGGTGATAAAATTCCCTATGACCCCTTTTTAGCCTAAGCAAGAAAATACATTTCTAGGGGTCCTAGGAACATATATCATGTTTTCGAATGAGCCGAAAGGGGTAATAAAGTATCCTATGACCCTAAGCACACTTAATGTCATTGTATGGGTCAAAAGGGGTCATAGGATATTCTAGCCATTAGATAACATCATTTATGTGGTTAGGGGTCCTAGCACTCATAAGCACACCTATTGTGATTGAATGGGTCAAAGAGTGTCAAAGGGTACCCTATGATCCCTTTTGATCCTTTGGAACCATTATATGTATGGTTAAGGGTTCTAAAGCCTTTAGAAAACATATTAAGGATCTTAAAAAGGGGTCATACTATTATTTAAAAAGATTGAAAAAAAAATCTTTTTGAAAAACAACTTAATTTATTAAAAAAAAAAATTAAAAATTGGGTATCCATTTTGGGAATGGGTACCCAATTTTAGTAGATGCTTGATTAGGCTTGGTTTTTCTTTAGATGATAAATATCCATGGTCAACACCAAAACTGTACCAAAAATATATTTTTGGCCTGTTATTGTGTTTTTATGACTTCAACCATGTAGTTGACAACTTTTTTTCATCCAAATTTGATGAAACAAAAAGGGTTTCTTGAGAATGTTCTCAGCTTTCCATCGATATAATGTCTGTTAAATTATGATTTTAGTAAGTAATTATTACTTATTTTCTAATGGAATCAGTTAAAAAGGGCGGATTGACATATTGTTTGAAAAATAGCTATAACTTTCAAATCATATAAGATTTTTGAAATCCAAAAGATGTGTCACATTCTATGCTTCAACTACTACAATGCAAAACAAAGAAAATTTTGATTTTGATTTTTTTGAACTAGTTAAGGTGGTTAGACACAATATTTTTTTAATTTTGAAAAATGGGGTAGTAGAAAATTCATAATTAATTATTTATTTGGAATAAAAATACCTAAAAATATGTGTTACATCCAGGCATGAGTTTAATCTTATATGTACAATTATATTAAAAAATATTATTATTTTATTTTGATTAAGGTGGTCAGAAATACACCTACTTTTTTTTTCCTTGAAATTTTTGTAGTATTGCATTAAAATCCAAAATTTTGACCAATCAAACAATTTTTCTCCAAATAAGGCCTAGTAGTTTAGAAACTACATCTTTCCTATAGATTCTTTTCTTATAAATTTTGATATAAAGTCCATAACTACTTTAAAATTACATGTAAAGTTGAAATAACCTTGATTTACTGGTTTTTCAGCGCCACTTAAGGCCATAGTTTGGTTGACCATGATCTTGCACAAATCCTTTTGTCTTTTACCAGATGTTTATTTATTTATGTTTAGCTCTTAGGGTTTTATGTCTTTTCCCACACAACAAATTTGTCTTCTAGAAAGGATGAGAGAACACAAGGTCTCAGGAACCATAAATCTTAAGCATAGAAAAGTTATTATGTATTAGAAAAGGGTCACAATACTAATGTATGTCAGGTCCTCAAAGGTTCTAATAGATATTGGTTTCAAAGGATAAAAAATATGTTTAGGTATCGAGTACGAAAAATAAATAGTTTGAATTCTAGATCATGGTTGTTTCCTTGTATTATAGGCATCTCTGAGAAAAGATAGGGAGATGATTCCCTTATTACTTTAGGTCAATCGGGTCCCAAGATCCCATTCATTAAAGGACCAATTGGCAGCACAGGATGAGAACCATCCAAGAAAATGAAACCAAGGAGGTAGTTAGCAAACAAACGGAAGGGTTATCATGTAATTGAAACCATGTAACAAAGAGTTTGAAACATTTATCTTATGGGATTGATGAGGCTTCCCCTTTTATCTCTGAACCACCTACTATCATCACATAGGATGATACACGACAAGGACCTCACTACAAATAAATATTTTTGATGTAGGAACATTGAGATTAGATTTTTGGGGATTTGAGGTTTTCATGATTGGGGGCTTTTTCAAGGAATATTGGGTTACCTTTCCTCATGTGTGCATAGAGATTGGATGGATCATGCTGAAGTTAGAGACGTTTTACCTCATGACTGGAGTTGTATTTTCTAGTTTATGTAGGCTACTTGTGGGTGGTGTAACTAATTATACTTAATTAATGAGAGGATTATATTTTTATGTATTTTATAGGGCCTAGACTGCTACCTTTAGTTAAAGGTGAAAGTCCTAATTCATTGTGAGTTGGAAGATTTGACCATTATCCTAAAGTATCGATTTTCTATCAGTTGACACATCTGAGTTCTGTGCATGACTTTAAAAATGTGTAGAAAATTACCCTTAAGGGATCAACCTTTGAGAACTTGGGCTCTTAAAGAAGACCTAAAATACTATCTTGGGTTAAGAGCACAGGTCTTAATTCAATCGAAGTTAAGAGATATCACAATTTTTTCAAGTATTAATTTTTGACTAGTTTTCATGAAAAATGTGTGGAGTTTTTATATTGTGCAATTTTGTAGGATGAAGTGGGATCTTGTTAAGATAGGTGAATTTTATTGGGTCATGTGTGGACCTAAATATAAATTGTAATTTACTTTTGTTCATGTTTTCTATAGTTTAGTTTACTATTCCAAGGTGGACCTATAATGTAATTAAATGCTCTACTAGCTAACTAGTGACTTAGCTAACAATATAAGGAGCTTGTGTTGATCTAGAAATAATTATTTGGATTATGATGGAGGATTAATGTGTATTATTGGATGATTCTACATCCTTAGTAGAGGATTAGTTGAGATAGTAAATTTGGAGAAGAGCTAGTGGCTACCATTTAGAAATAAGGAGGTTGCTTGGTGGCTTACGAGAAAAAGTTGAGATCTTGGAGGTTTCTACTAGATTTGAGTTGGATCTTAAGGGATCTTGCAAAAATATTACCGTAATTTCTATTGTATTGGTCATAACTAGGAAGGCCTTACAAACTCGTATATTGCCTATAATTGGTTGTTTTATGAATATTGAGTTGTGTATTGGTATCAAATCTTGTGTTATTATTTAAATTTTATTGTGTGGTTATTTGCTAGGGTTTAGGACATCTCTTTGGGTATTCTCCTACCTTGTACTACAAAAAGTGGTATCAAAAAGAGGATTGATCTGGTTGGTTGAACTCATCAAAGCCTAGTTGTACATTAGCCTCAAGATAGATCATCAAAGTTGAGGTAGTTTTCACAAAACCTTGGGTTGGTGAAGTTGATTTGAGAAGATCTTGGTTTAGTGGTGGATTATTCTTTCTAGAGTCCTATATATATTAGTTGTGAGGTGGAAGATCATAGTTCTAACTTGCAGTCAGGGAGGATTTGCAGAAGGATCTATGGATATGAAGATGAAAGGTTGATGTTGTTGAGGCATAATTGTAGAGAGTTTTGAATTACATATCCATGTTCTTGGACTTGTGATCTGGTTTCTTATTATTCATGTAAGGTGGTAGGTTACGATCTGACTTGCAGACAATTTGAGTTTTCACAAAGATCATGGGAAGGGTTTGTAGCACAACATTTTTGAAGATCTTGGAAGATGGCTTCAAGAGCATTGGACCCAGGGTGATTTCTAATCTTCATGATGTGGTGGATAGAAGGATTAATGAGATGATCGCTCAGGTGGATGCTATTGTAGATGCTACTTTTTCTAAAAGAGTTAAGAAATAGAAGAAGGAATTTGTATGTTAATGGAGTTGGAGTCTACCAATCTAGAAGAGAGTTGTCTGGATGGTTAGAAGACTTGTTCAAGAGAGAAGATGTCATAGCAAGGTCAAGGAGGAAGAAGTTGGTTTTTTGGATAAGTTTGTGGAGTCTAATGTGGAACTTGTAGAGAAACTTATAGTTATTGCTAAGGATGTTCCTAACCTTATTGATGTTAAGATAGAGATTTATTTTCATAATCATTTGGTTTATTTTGACATGGAAATTGTAAAGGACTTGGTCATGGATAATCAAGTTGTTGTTGGTGATGAGTTACATTTTGCATAGCATATTGTTGTAAGCAATGAGATTGCTGATTATAATGATTTTCATATGGTTATTGACATGGATCTAAATTCATATGTTGTTTTTGAGATGATCAAGGGTATTGATATTTCTATTTAAGTGGAGTATGATGTAGTTGGTGTGGATTCACTAGTTGCTGATTTGGTTTTGGATCTACATGATACTATGGATCTATATGTTCTTGATTTGCCTATGGTTGACATGGATGAGGATTTACATATTGTTCTTATTGAGGATTTGGGATTACATGTTTTGGACTTAGTTTTAGAGTTACATTATGTTGCTAACATGGAGTACATGTTTGAGGATATTGTTGTTGATGGTTGTGACTAGTTGTAGATATTCTTGGTGAAGCACTATGTTCAGTTTATTCTTTGGAGTGAGAATGTTGATTGGGTTTATAAGATTTATGTAATTCTAATTTTTCATTGGATGAAGCATAGATGGTTAATTTTCAAATTTTTTCTATTGACTTTGATGGAGTGTAAGCCTTTGGAAAAGATGAAGTTCATTGTAGATCTTTCTTTGGGCATCAAAGTATGGGGTATACTTTTCTATTTACTTAGAAAGTCTGATTTAGGAGCATCAAGATTAGATTTTGGTGGATTTTAGGTTTATGTGATTGGGGATTTGATCAATTAATATTGTGAAACCTTATTTCATGTTTGCATAGAGATTGGATGGATCATGTTGAAGTTATAGCCATTTTACCTTGAGGCTGGAACTATATTTTATGGTTTCCACAAGCTACTTGTGGGTGGTGTAACTAATTATACCAAATAAATAAGTAAATTATATTTTTAGGGATTTAATAGGGCCTATAGTAATACCTTTAGTTAAAGGAGTAAGTCCTAATTCATTGTGAATAGGGAGATATGACCATTCTCCTAGAGTATTGAATTTATGTCAATTTACACATCTGATTTCCACACATGACTTTCCAGACATGTAGAAAATTGTGTTTAAAGAATTAAAATTTTCATACTTGGGATCTCAAAGAGGACCTAAAATAATATCTTTTTTTAAGATAACATGTCTTAATGCAATCAGAGTTAGGAGATATCACAATTTTTCTTGGGTATCAATGTTCGGCTAGTTTTTGCAAAAACATGTAGATTTTTCATCTTGCATAATTTTGCAAGATGAAATGAGATCTTGTTAAGATAGGGGAATGTTATTGGGTCATGTGTGGACCTAAATATAACTTGGATTTTTTTTTTTTCATGTTTTCTATAGTTTAGTTTACTATTCCAAGGTGGACCTATAATGTAATTCAATGCTTGACTAGCTGACTTGTTGCTTAGCTAGCTATAAGGAGCTTGTGTTGATCTAGAAATTATTATTATGGATTATAATAGAGGATTAATTTGGATTATTGGAGAATTCCACATCCTTAGTAGAGGAGTAGTTGAGATAGTGAATATGGAGAAGAGCTAGTGATTGTGGTTTAGAATCAAGGAGGTTGCTTGGTGGCTTGCAAGCACAAGATGAGATCTTGGAGGTTTCTACCAAATTTTTGTTATGTTATAGACCTATGCTAGCTAGAATTTGAGTTGGATCTTGAGGGATTTTTCATAATTGTTATTTTAATTTCTATTATATTGGCCATAACTGAAAAGGCTTCACAACCTAGTATATTGCCTATAATCAGTTATTTTATGAATAAAGAGTCATGAATTAGTATCAAATCTTGTTTTATTCTTTATATTCTACTATGTGGTTATTTTCTAGGGGTTAGGACATCCCCTTTGGGATTCTCTTGCCTTGCACTGCATCAATTTTTTAGTATCCAGGGTGTTGGTGTTTTTACACTACCAAGCAACAAAATACTTGATACCAAGATGATAAAGATCAAAATAACCTAAGGATTAGTCATTTACCATAATCAGCTAGATGATCTTCAGATCTAGACCCAACTTCAACAAAATCATTAAAGATTTTTTACTCTTTTGGCTCTGCAAAATGAAGGTAGGTGGACCTTAGGGATAAAGGATTTAGAACTTGATGCTACTTTCACATTTCATTCATTCAATGAAATTTTATTACAATTCTCATCCCCTACAATAGATTGGTCATAATTCTTCTTAGATTTACAAGTAATTCTTGGCAACAACAACTAACTATAACTCATAGTTTAAATGTAAACAAGTATTGAACAACTATGACACTCTTCATACATTTAAAGTAAAATTTATTTTGATTTTAATATTGTGCTTGATGTTTATCCATGATTTATTCATATACAAATTGAACGAATCAATTAGTGCCTCATCCATTGGGATTCACAGTCTATCCAATTTATTGACCAAATTGACTGCTTTATAATCAATATCATCAACAGTTCTCCCTAAAACTCATTCTTATGAATATACTTATTACTACTTGGAAATCCTATCATATCACTGAAGCATTTACTTAACTCATTGAAATATACAACCTATCCTAGTTGCAATGAATTGATCAAGCTTTGCCTATGCAATCTCAAAATAACCACTAATCAATGGAGATCAGATTTAGAGAGAAAATATATGGTGATAGTTCATTTTTGTATTAATTCTCTTTGAAAATTATGTAACATTGAAATAGAACTCAAAAAAACTCAAGACAAGACACCATGATCCTTGAAAATTAATGTATTCAAAGATTTGTGGAGAAAATAAATCATAGAACTTGGATCAAGGACTGGACCAAATAAGACTTAACAAAACTGAAATTTATAGAATGACTCAGACCCCCTCTCTAGCCTTGGAATCTCACTTATATAATGTGAGATGCAACAAGCTTCAGGTCTAGAGAGTATTGACAGTTATCCTTAAGACATAAAGATATTTACAAAGTTACTATCACAAAAGACAAGAATTAGTGTAGTAGAATATCTTTCATCATGAATATTCTTTTGTGGGACCACTTTTGCTGCACCTTTTTGTTGTTAAGGAGTTTTATGATTGGGTTAAAAAAATTTGTTGTTCCTTTGAGGGTGTAACTGATGAACCTGCCTATGGTGGACCTAATTTTGAAGTTTTTAGACTCACTTCAACTCAAGGCTCTCCATCCATGTCATCATGTACTAACAAAACAATAGTTACATTTGATTGTCCTACAACCAAATCATCTATTTGGGCCTCTATGCTTGTTATTGCAATTGGTTTCTTTAATCTTTCCTCTTCTACTTTCACCGATGTGTCAATTATTTGCAAATCATCCTATTCCATTTCATCATCCTCAATTTCACCAAATTCCAACTATTTTGCATGAACAAAAATTTCCATCCAATTGTTAAAAAGTGTGTCATCTGGCCAATTAAAATTCAGAATATCATGTTGTTTCCTGGTCACATATTCTCTCGATTTGTCAATCTCAATAAAATCTTCTCTCAAAGAATCATAAAATAATTGCACTTTTACAACTTCTTCATTTGTACTTGTCCACCATGCATTTCCCTTTTCATTTATGACTCTATTCATCCTAAGACATAATATGTCATCCAATTCCTTGGCCCATTCTTCTTTATTTTTTAACTTATCCTTTCTATCCAGGGCATGGGGGAAGAGTCCAAAATTTTTACTCTTATATTTTCCAAGATAATTAATGATTTTCCTTTGTAATGCAATTCTCTTATCATTGAACTTAGAGAGATCATTAGTCAAGTGATAAGTTCTTTCTATATGTTCACAAGACAAAGTAATAACTAAAAAACACAAAAGAATAACATCTTTATCCCTCTTGTTACATTTATTGACAATTGGCTTTAGAGCATCATCATTTTCTTTTATCTTATTCCATATATTTATTACCTTTTCTAATTGCTTATAAAATGTTGGGCAACCAATTTTATCAACTAAATACATGATAGCTTTCCTCAATCTATCCTCGTAGTGGATCTCTAGCTCTACATGCAATGCCCACAGTTTACTCTTTTCTTCTTCAAAATCCTTTATAGTATGATAGTGAGGTCTTTGTGGTGTGTCTAGAATTTCAATAAGAGGAGTGGATTTAAAAGGCTCCAATGGTGGATAAGGATAAGTGATTCTAGGCCTACTAGATTGTCGTTGTTGCCCGATCAACTTATTCTCAAGTTCTATCCTCTTTTGCACCACTTTATTATATGCTACCAAAACCTTCTAATATTTTTCTTATAGCTCTAATCTTTCCCTTTTATCCCTCAAGGTTTTGGATAGGGTGAAGTTGGCTATTCCAACAACTATCTTTGTAGCCTCTTCATTTGTATTATTCTCCACCCTTTTCACAATCAAATTTCCTATCAAGCCAATATCATCAAGCAAGGAAGAGTTGGCTTTGGATCCTTTTCTCATTGATCACATCACTAATGTAGCATGATCTTCACTAAACTTGGCACCTTTCATTTCTTTCTTTACCTTTTCATCTACAATTAATGTTTTGGTGACATAATTAAAAACCAATTCATCAACAATGTCCCAATTTGGTAGCAACAAAACCCCAAATGATTTTATCATTTTCCTCCCCTCTTCAGGGGTCAAGCTCTTAAAGTATTACATCATTTCGTCCTTTATTTGGTTCTGTAAAGCTACTTCTTCCATCTTAGGATGTTGGTGCTTTCATCTTATTACATCTTTCCTCAAATAATTGAATATTTGTCCTCCATGCAAACTAGTAGATAGCTCTATATTTGACAAAGTTGTCATCATAAAGAAACTCTTGGCTAGCTTGCTCTACTACAAGGTCTAATTCCCTTCCTTTTTAATCAACAAAAGTTAATTCTAGGCTAGGCATGAAAGGCTCTTGAGGATTCCACTCTTCCATCTCTAAAAGAGTGATAAAATCTCCCCCTTGGGATCCCAATTGTTGTATCTTCTCCTTAGTGAGATGTTCATCTACTATATGTAATGTAGATTGGGAAGGTGAGTACTGCACTATTTATGGCACCTATTTCTCTTCTATCTTTTTCCTTTTAGGCATGTGTTCATTAGGCCTCTCTTTCAAAACAACACTAGTTGACCCAATTATTTGTTTACCCTTTTCAATTGCAGACCTTTTATTTTGAATGACATTGTAACCAGGTCTCCTCTAGATAACCAACTACCTTGATCCTACTGTAGGGTGAAATAAATTTTTTGGATGACCTCTCAAGCCTTATCAAGGTAAGAATTAATAAAGAATATCTTTTTCTCATTCATTGCCTCCATGATCTCTAGAAAAGTGACCATCAATTTATTTAGTTTATCCACCTCTATCTTGGCATCCTCTAGAGGCTTATAATACTTATCAAAATAATTAATAGATTCAAAAACCCTTGAATAAACTCTCCATTTGTCCTTTTTAGTCTCTTGCTTGTGGAGAGAGATATTCATTTCTGATTGTGTCTTTAGGGAAATCGGGTTAATGGTCCTTGGGACCAGTCTTAGCCCTTCTTTTGAATATATCAAAGAATCCCTCACTATCATTGAAATGAACATGAGTAATAGCTATTTTATATTGATCTAAAAATTTATACAAGAAGAACCAAGTACCCTTGGTGATC